>JADRCH010000355.1:59850-98712 GCA_019843965.1 Rhynchomys soricoides | reverse complement strand
TGGATGGGTGGGTGGGTGGATGGATGGGTGGGTGGATGGATGGGTGGGGCAGAGCTCCCCAAGCCAAACAATCCAACTAACAGCCTTATTTCTTTTCTCTGGCCCTTTTATATCTTCTTAGACAGAAACTTCTTTAAAAAATTACCCCAGAGATAAAATGTTACATAAAATTGGAGTTACAAAAGGATGTTGGTTGATATTAAGTTCAAAGCAGTGTTTCATTTGAATATGCTCATTATAAGTTAACCAACAGTTTTTACAAGGTCTTGTCTTATCATAGTGCTCACCTGCATCTTTATCTTTGGATCTAAATGTTTTTCCTTGGACACAATTTTTTCCCGAGTCTATTTTGATTTTTAGTGTAATAATGAAAGCTCGTTGTATTTCTTATTATGTAGCCTTTACTTATTATATGAGGATTCTTGATTCTAACTTTATTACATCTTTCTAGCAAAGCAACTTAGACCATCTCTAAAAACTTTCTTCCTAAAAAAATATTTGAATCAAATCAAGAATTCTATAGAATCATTAATTAATCTAAACAGCATTAATTCATGAAAGTTCATCTTTATGTTGATCTTCAGAAAATCTGATCAATAGGGTGGGCTAATGCCCAGGGATTATTATATTAATTTAATAAGTATAGGAAAGGCATATTAGCTGCAAGAAGCAATCCTGAGATGAAGTCTCTTTGGAACCTTGCTATATAGCTCACCTATCACAGACCATGCAAAAGGTGGTAGGCCACCTCCAGGATAGCCTTACCCCATCCTAGATGGCTCCTGAGAGTACCTTGGCATGTATGACTAAAGATCTGGATACCATTGTCAGCATTACCAAACAGTAGTGATGGCAATTGAGGATGTAGCTCAGAGGTAGAGTGCTTCCCTAGTATGTGCAAGGCTTTGGGTACCATCCCTAGCATTGCAAAATAGTGATGATGATTATGATGGTGGTGGTAGTGGGGGTGGTGATTGTGGTGGTGGTGGTGATGGTGGTGGTGGTGGTGGTGGGTGGTGGTGATGGTGGTGGTGGTGGGGATGGTGAGGGGTGGGGTGGTAGTAATGGCAGTGATAGCAGTGGTATTGATGGTGATGGCAGTGATGATGGTAGTGGCTGATGATGTATCTAAGTGGTAAAGTGCCTAGCATGTGCAAAGCCCTGGGTACCATTCTATGAATTATAAAATGATGATGCTCTGTAGATCTAGCTCAGTGGTAGAGTTATAGTTCAGAATCTATAAACACGGCCCTAGATCCTATACACAGGGGAAGTTGGCATGCATTTGAGTATGCACATTTGTACACAACAAGGCTTTATTCCCAAGTATATCCATGCTGAGAAGCACTACTGCTGAGAGCAATAATAGCAGCTTATGCTCTCTTAGAGCTTCCTGGGAGGTAGGTGCTTTTGTTCACCTCCTTATCCTCAGGAGGGAAAGGAGGCATGGGGAAATGAAATAACTTTCCTATGAGCCACATAGCTAACAACCCACAGAGGGAGACAGGCTTCCCTCAGAAAGCCTGGTGCTCATCATAGCTCCATGCACAAAACAACATGAGGTCTTTTGTCAGGGAGCATGGGACTGAAAACTGAAAGGTTAGACAAGGTCCAGGTCAAGAGAGTGGGAAGGGCGTGTGGGTCTTATGCAGATCCTATACTGCACACAGTTAGACCAAAGAACTTGGATCTGGAAATCCACATGGATAAAGCACTTGGCATACAAGCATGATGACCTGAACTTGGATCCCTAAAACCTATGTGAAGTCAGGGGCAGAAAGGTCCATCTGTAATCCCAGCATTCCCATGATGATTTGGAAGGTAAACAAACAAGCAAAACAAAACTTCCATCACTACAATAAACACTATAACCAAAAGCAATTATGGGAGAGAAAGGTTTATTTCAGCTTACAGACTTTATTCCACTATGGCAGGAACTCAAGGTGCAAACCTGGGAAGCACAATGGAGACAGAGTAACTCTGCTTACTGGCTTGCTCCCTATGGCTTCCTTAGCTTGCTTTCCTGTATCACCCAGAGCCACTTGCCTACAGGTGGCACTGCCCTCAGTGGGCTAGGCTCTCCTACATCAACTATTAAGTAATAAAATGCCCTCATGATCTTGCCTAAGGCCATCTGATGGAGGCATTTTCTCAGTTGAGACTTCATATTCCCAGATGACTCAAGCTTGGGTCAAGTTGATTAAAAAAAAAATTAACTGGCACATTCCAGAAGCTTGTGGGCCAGCTAGCCTGTTGTATACAATCATGAATAACAAAAGAAACTCTCCCTCAACAAGATTGATGAAGAAGACCAACATCTGGAGCTTTCCTCTAACCTCTAAATAAGCATAAGGCACACATGGATTCCCTACCTCTTCTAGGAATGTATATGTGCATGCACACAAGACTTTTGATTTGGAAAGATCTTGACCTTGAATAGGAACTATGAGCCAAAATGACATATCATGCTTTTAGATTATCCTGTCAGATATTTTATTACAATAATGACAGGAGTGATAAATGACAATCCAACAGAGCCAGGCCAGAGATGCCACACACAGGAAGTAGCAGGTGCCAATGTGACATGGAAGAGCACCTCATGTGGTAGGTACATTCAAGATTAAAGCCAACAGAAGCCTAGAGGGGAATGGGGGTGAATGAGAGCAAGCCCACAGAGCTCACAACCAGGCTACACATCCCCAGAACAACAGAATGTCTGAAAACTCCAGGTTCCTGCCATTCTCAGCAAGCCTTGAAGGCCCCTATGCCCAGAGACTGAATGGATGCTCTCCAAGCTTAGAGAAATATGTTTCTGTTTTCCAGGCTATGAAGACCCCAGGGATGAATGCCTAGAAGAGCTTAAATAATACAATGGATTGTCTCCCAGTGTTGGTCCTCAGCATAGGTTCTCTGCTGCTCTGTGGCATGCCATGCCATGCTTAAGCATCATGAGATCCTCGTCCATGCATGAAGAGTTTGTGCTGGATCCCTGTTACCTGTAGGTTGTACTCCAAAGATGAGCAGCCTCTGGTTCTGTCCATCATGTTCTTTTGCTGAAAGATCATGCTTTCAAAATATCAAGTGTGAGTAAAGTTCTCAGAGCATAGGAATTGGTTAAACTCCAATGTGGCAGTCTACTGGCCCTTCATATCCAAGGAGTGAGAAAATAAACAGGTCTTTCAACATCCATTTGGGAAGGACAAATAAAAAGAACATGAGCTTTAATGATCAAAGAAAGGGAAATCTTTTGAACTTCTTAAGAATGAAGACAAGAGTTCGTTCCTAGAGGCACAGTGTGTGGCCAGTGAGAAAGACAGCAAGGGCCAGGTACTCTTTGACTGCATGACTAAGGTTTCATTTCTGTGCTAGGATCTGTGATCTCTACTTTCACAAATGGACAGGAAAGAAATACTTGTTGTCATCTAATGTCCAGCTATCCCTTTATCTACTCACCCATCCACCCACACCTGTCCATCTACCCATCCATCCATCCACACCTGTCCATCTACCCATCCATCCATCCACACCTGCCCATCTACCCATCCACCAACACCTGCCCATCTACCCATCCATCCATCCACACCTGCCCATCTACCCATCCACCAACACCTGTCCATCTACCCATCTACCCACACCTGTCCATTTACCCATCCATCCATCCACACCTGTCCATCTACCCATCCACCCACACCTGTCCATCTACCCATCCACCCACACCTGTCCATCTACCCATCCACCCACACCTGTCCATCTACCCATCCATCTACCCATCCATCCACACCTGTCCATCTACCCATCCACCAACACCTGCCCATTACCCATCCACCCATCCACACCTGTCCATCTACCCATCCATCCACACCCGTCCATCTACCCATCCATCCATCCATCTATCCACACCTGTCCACCTACCCATCCATCCACACCTATCCATCTACCCATCCATCCACACCTGTCTGTCTACCCACCCATCCACACCTGTCCATCTATCTATCCATTCAGTCATCTACCCACCTGTCCATCCATACACTCACCCATTCATTCCATCCACCTATCCATCTATGTCCATCCATCCACCATCCACCCACCCATCTGCTCAGTCCACCCACCTCATTCATTCACCTCTCCATCTCTCCATTCACCCATCCATTCATCCACCCACCTACCCGCCCAGTCATCTATTAATCTTGCCATCCAAATGTTTACCCATCTATATAGGCATTTATCTGCTCATCCTATTGATTAATCTATCAGTTAATTCATTTATCCACCTACTCCCCCACCCCCATCCATACACCCTACATAGTTTTAAGACCAATGACATACTAGACACCATGTTAGGTTACTTAGGAGATAAACTGATGAATACATCAGACACAGAGCTTCTCTGTTGTAATCCCTCAGAGAAAGGAGCTAATGAAGCAATTACAAATATTTCAAGTATATTGAGAAAAAAGGGGGACATTAAAGGGTCCGTGAGAGCACAGATGTAAGGCAGGGGAGAGGGAGAAAAGAACACTGCTCAGAAAAGAGGAACATGGTTCACAGCAGAGTTGCTCCGGCTACACGAAAACCCAGCTACAACTCTCCATGAAAGGATCCAATTAAAATATAGGAAGGCTATATTTTTGCATATGCATTTGAATACATGACTTTAGCTTATAATTAACTGAAAAAAAAAATGCAACCCAGTGAAATCCCAGACTCAAATCCTGTCTCTAGAACTGTGTATTAAGTCCTCCATTAGTGACCACACAAAGGCCATTGTCTTGAAGCCAGTCATTTGGATTTTTAGTGTGATCTGAATTTGCAAGCTGGTGTGAATTGAGACTGGGGGATAAACCTGGTATTTATCCAAAGTAGAAAAAGTAGTTGCTGATTTCAGAAGAGAATGACAAGTAAGAAGAACAGAAGAGGCAGGTCAGCAGGAAGGTGACACTTGCAGAATTTTATGCTCCTAGTAATTGCTTATTTTCTGCCAAAAAGTTCTGACTCCCCCTACCCCCTACAAATTCTACCATATTTTAAAAATTGTTCCCCAGGCACAAATGGCCCAGAAATTGTAGGGAAAAAAAAACAACCAATGTGTGAATGAAAGACAAAAGTTGTCAGGTCCCATACTCCTTTTCCCATAGAGCACCAAAAGCAAAGCAAAGTATTCTACATCAGCATCATTTGACTGAGCCTCCCCTCAGATCTCAGGTGACTCTAGGCTGTGTCAAGTTGATGGCTGGAGATAAGTGGGGCACCTTCTTCACAGGATGTAGAATGGTCAATTTGATTGGACTAAGACATACCTAGGAGGTCAGGAGAGCACAGCTTCATGGTGTGCCCAGAAGGGAATTTTCAAAGACAGTGAAAGATCCTGTGGTCTCTGAGCCAATCAATGTATTCCTTGAGGGACTTATAATAGGATGCTGCTATTGGGAAGTAGTGATAAGTTGGAAGTACAAGTAAGCTACTGAGAGTATGTGCCCTGCATCCTCCATGGATCTTTATCATCTCTGCTTCCTATCTGCTAAGAAATAAAGAAAGGACTTCAGCATATATTCCACTTCTACAAGGTTCTGCCCAAGTGCTTGGGAGCCATTCTCACCGTGAACTGGACTTCTGAAACTGAGCCAAAATAAATCCTTCATTTATTCATTCTTTTCTTCTTTCTTGGTAGACATGATGGCACACACCTTTGATTCCAGCTCTCAGGCTGATCTATGTGAGTTTGAGGCCATTCTGGTCTACATACCAGAATAGCAAGAGCTACATAGTCAATGTGGTGGTTTTAATATGCTTGGCCCATGGGAAGTGGCACTATTAGGAGGTGTGACCTTGTTGAAGGAAGTATAGGCAGGCTTTGAGGGCTACCTAATGTGCTCAAGCTCTGCCCAATGTGGAAGAGAGACCCTCCTCCTGGCTGCCTGTGGAAGACAGTCTTTTCTGGCTGCTTCTGGATCAAGATGTAGAACTTTCAGCTTCTTGTCCAGTACCATGTCTGCCTGCACACTGCCATGCTTTCTTGTCATGATGATAATGGACTAAAACTGTGAAACTGTAAGCTAGCCTCAATTAAATGTTGTCTTTATAAGAGTTGCCTTGGTCATGGTGTCTCTTCACAGAAATAAAACCCTAACTAAGACAGTCAGACTCCGCCTCAAAGGGGGAAAATGAATAAAAAAATGTTCTTCCTTATTTTGTTGTTGTTGATTTTAGACAAGCCCAGTCTAAGTTGAACTCATAAACCTGCTTTCACATCCACTGTACTGAGATTGTGGGTGTGTCACCATGCCCAAGTTCAACATCTTTTCCATAGAAAGTGGGTTGATCAACTTTAATCTGAGTCACATTCTCAAATTGTGGGTTATAAAATGATATGTGTTTGGAAACCCTAACCTTACGGGTGGTATAGCTGAAACCCTAACCTTACGGGTGATATAGCTGAAACCCTAACCTTACGGGTGATATAGCTGAGTGGTCTTATCATAAAATCCCAGGGTGATATAGCTGAGTGGTCTTATCATAAAACCCCAGATTACATGGATAAAAAAATAAGAGTCTTGGGGCTATAGAAACGGCTCCGTAGTTAAGATAAGAGCACTTGCTGCTCATATGAGGACCCAAGATCGGTTACAGTAACCACATCAGGTTGCTCACAACAACCCGGAACAGCAGCTCCGGAGGATCTGACACCTTCTTCTGTCCTCTACAGCTACCTGGTGGCATACACATGTATATCCATAAATCAAAACCAAAATAACTAACATTTTAAAAAAGAAAATAAAACTCTCAAGGAAGACCCAGAGGTTCAATCATTTGAGACAAGTGGGACAGACCTAAAACTGAACAAGAGCGGAAGCACTCCTTCTTTTGTCTTCCCCGTTCTTCTCCGACACTATCCCTCTATCCTGTGCCCTCCTCCTCTAGCTGACCCTCCCTCTTTCTTTCCTTTGTCTGGTTCTCCTCTGTTTGCCCCCTTCCTCCTCCTTCTCTTCTCTCTTCTCCCCCCCTCCTCCCCTCTCCTCTTGGAACAGTCTTTCTGTGTATCCCAGGCCTACGAGGAACTAACAATCCATCTGCTTCTGCCTCCCACATGCTGAGCTTACAGGCAGGCACACAGGAATGCATGTCTAGTTGGGGGGTTCTTAACTTCCGAGTGGGTGAGCTTTTATACCTGACTTTTCTAGAATTAGGGAGCCATCCAGGACAGAGTTACCACCATCCACTTGTGGAGAAGACTGAACATGTGGTCTGCAGTGTTTCTCCCATCTCTGCCTGCTCATTGGCCCTCCCAGGGAGTACAGACTGACTGCTCCTGGAGAGATGGACTCCCACTTGGCTGAGGCAGCCACAGATGACAGCTCCCCAGTGTGGTTAATGCTACCCTCTGACCTTCTTGCCTTTGATTTCCTTAATGCAATAGCTCTGGTTCCTCGCTGCCTGACAAAAGGTCAGCACTTGTTTATCCTGTAATAAATGTGATAGGAGAGAGAGAGAGAGAGAGAGAGAGAGAGAGAGAGAGAGAGAGAGAGCGCAAAGACCAACAGAAAATCTCCATGCTGTCACCAGATAATCCAGGGCAAACTGGCTCCTTTTTGGTTTCATCTTTGAACGTCTAAAATTGTGCTACACACGACTGTGTTGTCACTGGCTGTCATGAGCGGCATCTAGCCCTTTAGTGGAATAAGTGCTTCTCAAAAAAGACCAGGCTTTTTCTGAACAGGCTGTATTTTTGGCTGCAGTCTCGAACTGCTGGGAATGCAATTGCTTTTTGATTGGAACCAGCAACCAAGGCTGGCTTGGATTCAAAGCTGGGCCTCCTGGCATCAGCAGAGGCTACTGTAGTCTAGGGACAGGGGAGTGGGATGGCCAAAGTGATCCACCTTCAGGCTCTCAGAGGAGGATCTGTTCATACCTGAGGGCCCTGAGGGCTTAGACATTAGAACTTTCATTCCCTAACCTAGAAAAAGAAGTGCTTATCATTCACAAGGACTGGCAAACAGAGAGAATGCTGCGTAGCTTAGGCAGAAGGTCTTCCCCAGCCCAGCTGACAGCTACACGGGCAGGATCAAGAAGCTCAGGGGAAAGGGAACAAAGGAATCACAGAGGGAAATTATCCTGGTTTTCCATCAATGTTACAGCCCAAATGTCCTTTCCTTTCCAAAGAAAACAGTTGCAGGGATGCATGCTCTTGCCGTCTGTCACAGTGGAAGATAATGGATGTTCTGGAAGAAACAGATTACTTCAGGTTCTCATTGTACTGAGTAATTATATCAAATTAAACTTATTAATACAGCAGTACCTTTCATTTAGCCAGTATGCTAAACAGCCTATGCTTTATCTGAACATCTGCACAATGGCTTGCTACACCACGCTCAGTGAGTTCCTTTGATTCAGAATGAATTTGAATAAGTGTATGAGGGGCATGAAGCTGGAGGCCAGGTCAGCCATCCATACTGAAAACTAACAAACAAACAAATCCCCAAAACAAAAAACAAAAACAAAACAAAGCAAAACCCAAAACAACCCAAAGAAAAATACACACACACACGCACACACGGGCAGACTATGAAGAGGCCAGCCTAGAGCATCAACAGACTATTTTTATATGCACTTTAGAAAGGTACCTCCGGTTAAATTCATTGTTTTACAAACTTCCCCTTGGTTGGAAATATTTGTTTCTGTTGTTCATGCCTATGCCCTATCTAGGGTGGGCAGACATTTGTTCCCATCTCCTCAGAACAAGTCTGTGCTTGATTGCTTCCACAGAAAAGTGGGGCAAACAATTAAAAGCCAAGATGTGGCTGGATATGGGTGTGTTTCTGTGGTCGTTTGAATGTGAAATGCTCCCTTTAGGTCACGTGTTCGAAACACTTAGTAGCCAGTTGGGGGCGCTGTTTAAGAAAGTTATGGAACTTTTAGGAAGTGCAGCCTGTTGGAGGAAGTATGTCACTGGAGGCGGGCTTTGAGGGTTTGTAGTCTCACCCTACTTTCTGTTCTTTCCTGTTGCTTCTTTGTACAAGTGAAATGTGATCTTCCTGCTTCAAATTGTGAGAATGGTTTCAGGTTTCCATTACCGAGCCTTTCCTATTATGCTAGATTATATATGTTTGGAAACTATAGGCCAAAATAAACCCATTTCCCTTCTAAGATACTTTTGGTCATGTCCCAGTAATAAAAAACAAACACAGTATAAATTCAAATTTGGTTCTGACAAGGTCGTACTAGGGAACTTTCCCCCTTTGCTTTTCTACACATTTCTCCAAAGCATTCCAGCACTGCTGTGGTTCTGACTCCTCTAGTCTGAAATGCCAGTATTTAGGTGTATGTACTATTTCACTTTTCCTATTGCACCCAGATAGCAGGGCATCTGCGATAATCTCATATTGTGCTATTTCCCTTTCCTCCAGTTTCTTTTGCATTTCCCAGCACTTAACGATGTACAGCTTCTCTCCTTTTACAAGAGTTTATGTACTAAACACAAAATAAAAGAAGTGTGGTTTGTATATAGCTACTCAACGTCCCAAGAAGGAGTCTGTGACATCCAGAAACATCTATTCTGTATTCCTGTGCTCCAGGCATTGCAGTGGGGAAAAGGACCAGCAGAGACATTCACAGAGAGAGTCGGGCCTGCTCAAAAGTAACTTGCCAATAGGCAAGTAAAGGACACATTTGTCTAGGATACAACAATGTCTGCTGTGCCTGAAGGTTCAGGCTGGCTACACAAGAGGCTGAGGCAGAAGAGTCACATCTTGGCTTTTAATCGTTTACCCCACCTTCTGTGGAAGCAATCAAGCACAGACTTGTTCTGAGGAGATGGGAACAAATGTTGGATTCCAGTGAGGGGTTGGGGGTATGGGTCAGTAATAGATCTTCTGCCCAGAACCCCCAAATGAGGGGTTGGGGGCATGGCTCAGTGATAAATCTTATACCTAGACTCCTCCAGTGAAGGATGGTGCTGCTTGCCTTGTTTATGTTAATCTTCAGTATTATAAAAGCAAAACAAAATTAAAAACAGCAGCAACAACAAAACTGTTTTAAGCCAAACATAACAGGCAGATATAAATAAAGATTTAGAACCAGAGGTCAGCTGGCACAAAAGGATCCTTGATCTCTGCCAAGTACTGTTAGGATAGGTTTGGACATCTTCTTCACCTGAGTCTGCAGTATCTGGGAACACTTTAAAATGTTGAGAACTTCTTTCCCTCGCAGATCTTTGTATTTAATCCTTTGCTGTCAGTTTATGTTGTGATCAGAGAACGGGATGTGCAAATTTCCTGCATCTTAGATCTATGAATGCTTTACAGCTCGGCCTAGCATTGCTTTGTGACTGATACACGGGCACATTGACTCTCTTCCTTCGTCCTTAGAAGGCATTACAGTTCCAATAGTTGCATGCATTGACTCATTCCTCCTATAATTATGAATAAATGTTTGTTGAATGGGATTAAAGCTTAACTACACTTTTCGTGTTGGCCATGTAATTTTCTGTGTGTAGAAAAGTGGTGGGATTATATCAATTGTCTTGTGGCAAATCTGATTCACCAGTTTCTCACTCCTGGGTTCTTCATACTGTGGTGGTTTCTCTCTTGACTGTTTCAGGGACCCCTATTCATAAAGAGGCTACTATGCTTTCTTTTCTGACAAAGTACCCTGATCAAAGGCATCTTGGGGAGAAAAGGTTTTATCATGCTTACGGGTCCAGGCCACAGACAACCCATCACTGGGGGACATTAAGGGAGGAACCTGAAGCCAAGACTGCTTGCTATTGCACACAGCATAACCTTTGACTAAGGAACTCACTTTATAGCCAAAAAAAGTATGGCAAGAATCATGAAGGATGCTTCTGCCAGCTGGCAGGCAGGCTCATGCTCAGCATCCTTTCTTACATATCTCAGGACCCCTCTGTAAGAAATGGTGCTTGCCATGGTGGGCTGGATCCTCCTAAATCAGTTAATAACCATGGCAATCCCTCCAAAGCCACAGCCACAGGCCAATCTGATCTAGGAAATTCCTCCATTGAGATTCTCTTCTTAGATAATAAATTTAGGTTGTGGCAAATAGGCAGTCAAAGGTAACTGAGACATAGTGCCTCCAGTGTTTAAGGTTGACTGATGCCTGATCCCTCGTGTGCAGATTTCTCCCCTAAATCTACAAACTTCAGAAGCAAATCCAAGACAAACATTCTGAATAAATACACCAAATATGAGCCAAAATGCCAGGGAAAAAGAGTGACCCTATAATACGGAACATGGAGTAAGAGCCCAGACTGGATAGTTACTGTCAGAAGCATAAGGGGTGCTTCTGCTATTTATTGTCCTCATTGTGACAAGGCAAGAGCAGGAGATAGTTATCTTAGCTTTCAGCCTCTATCCACAATGGAGTGGGTGCCATGGAGCATGGCAAAGCCATGCAATTACTAGAGTAGACAGGGACTAAATGCAGACATACCAGGAAGGGGCCCAGGGGAGATACAATCCTCTGAGAAATGTCCCACTCCCTAGAAGAGACCTATTTCTTTCAACCAGACAAAACATACATCATACCAGCAAACTGTCATATGGTGTTTGAGCTCACTAAAATGCTGGCCCTGAAATCAGAAGCTGCCTCCCCAGCCCTCCTGCCCCACCCTATTCCCTCATTCCAGGCTCAAACATGTTTGTCTCACAGCATCCTACAAGGGCTCTTTTCTGAGGAAGTGCTGACCTCCTTTACTCAGTGGCAGGGAGGAAAGAGAACAAAACAGCCCCGGAGGGAAAACATCATGTCCTTGAGGACAGTTAGAAGGTGATCCACTTTCAACCAAGGTCACTAGTGTTTATCCCACTCCAGCAGGAGAGAGAAGCTGAAAGTTTAGCTGTGAGAAACTCAGCCACAGAGAGAGAGCTCACTGTCTCCCCTTTCTCTGTGTATATTTCTATCTTTCTATCTATCTATCTATCTATCTATCTATCATCTATGTATCTATCTATTAATCAATATTTATTCTTTTATCTTGGCTTGCTATGCATTTACCAAACTTACTCATTATGTAAAGCTGAAGACATACCATCCATCATTCTCTGGCCCATACAGACCACCAGGCAGGAAGTTCCATCCCTTCCAATAACATTTCAATTTTGAATCCATTGATGTATTAAATCACTGGTTGCTTCAGAGCCCTTATCTAATTGTCTCTTGACAAATCCCTCCCAGACATACCCAGAGGTGGACGCACACATCTCCTAGATGCCCCTCAATCTTTTTCAGTTGACAACCATGATTATCCATCACAAAGTTCAAATGACTGCATGGCTGGGTCAAAACAATCAGACAGCAAGCGATCAGCTTAAAGGTGGAGAGAACCAGGTTATACTTAAACTTGCCCAATGCCCCTGCCTCAGCCTCCCCAGACACCACCACACTTGGCTCTTTCACAGTAGTAGTTTATTCTTTAGTGCAACTCAAACAAGTAGAAGCTACCTTCTTTTCTGTGAGGGATACCCTGTTTCTGATGAATAGATGGGTGCTCTCCTCTGTATGACTGGAAATCTGTAAACACATTTCTCATCTGTGTCCTGAGTTAGAAATCTGTTAGCTGTGCTTTAAAGCTCCCAGGACTGTAGTTTTATATTAGATTTTCCCAGGCTTTAGATATTCATTACATTTGTCCACACACTTTTTTGAGTTCAATGAATCTACAATGGAACTCTTAGCTTCTAAGGCCATATGATGTGTTCTTGATAAATTTCTCCCTGTGGTACCATCTTGGGCATGCAGAAGGAGCTGTGTTAGCTGTCTTCAACCCAGCTGAATGCTTCTATCAGACTGACCATCCATTCCATTTCTGCTAAACATGGATCTTGAATGTATCAATCCTCACCTTGATGACATAATTATGACTCTTTACAGAAAACCAGAAGGAGGACAAAGGTTACACTGAGTCCCTGCATCTGTTCCAATGAACCAAAGGGACCCAGACTCATTCATGGCAAAATTCCACACCACTGAGCAAAAATTAAATTGCACATCTGACCTTCTGGGAAATGAGATAGTGAAAATTGCCAAATCTCACACAGACCAGTTCTAGCCAACACAATAAGGAAATCTGCTGCTTCCTTGAATTTTGCTTTTGGGTCTCTGTGTAGGTTTGTGAATATGCATATGGTGCCAAGAGAGACCAAGGGAGGATGTTAGACTCCTCCCACCCTCATCCCTGCCCAGGGCTGGAGTTATAGGCAGTTGTGAGCTGCCTGGTGTGGGTGTTGGGACGTGAGCTCAGGTCCTCTACAAGAGCAGGATGTGCTTGTAACTGTTGAGCCATTACCCAGCCCTTATTTTAACTTTTAGGAGGACAACAAATTTAAATAACTGATCAGTTTATAATTCATGGTGTTTTACTCAGTTCCTTTCTCCAGATGGAGTCACTCTCCTTCACTCTGTCCATGAAAGCACTCCATCTTTTTTTTTTTTTTTTTCCAGAATGAGGTAAGATCCATTTCTTGAATTGCATCAATTGCTGCCATGACACAAAATCTGACAGAAGCAACTCAAGAGAGGAAGGTTTATTGTGAGTCACAGTGTGAGGAAACAGGCTGTCGTGGTGGGAAGGCATGGCAGCAGGATTGTGAGGCAGCTGTTCACATTACATCTGCAATCAGGAAGCAAGCAGATATAGAGGAGCACTGAGCTTCAGCTCACTTTCTCCCTATCGAGTCTAGCGCCCTGGTCCATGGATGGAGCCACCCACAGTAGAGGCCATCTCATCACAGTTAGCCTAATCACAGCCGTGCCAAGAGGCTCACTTCCTAGGCGACTGTCAATGATGTCAAATTGACCGTATTAACATCATAGCCAGTTGACCCTTTGAACTACGTTTGGTGTGCGATTGTGTCCTTTTATGTACTCCAAACAGTGAGCAAGATGACTCAAAATAGCATATTCCTCCCTTTCTTTCTCTCTGTCTTTGGGGGGCAGTGGACCATGCCAGCAGACAGAAGAACTGGTAAGGTTGTATCAAGTTCAGAACCCTGACAAATCTCATAATAGAGAATGGCAGGAGATCAAATTAGTTCCCCACCACATTCCCATTTTGGAGCACATGACCATGACACCCCACTAAGAGGACCATGGTAACCAGACACATAGCACAGAACCTAGAGTTCTCTATGCTAGTCAGGTATCTAGATAGGCCCAGAGTGTGTAGTCAGTGAGCTTCCCTTCCTGGGGATCCCTTCGTGCAAAAGGTATTTAATCTCTGGTTCACCCGGAGTAAGATGTATGCATCCTCATCCACCATGAATAAAACAGTTTGGGCAAGTAAGGACTGTCTCCTTCATCAAGAACTGCAATGGGGAGGGGGTCACTTTTGTCATACAGTGCTGTGCCTAAGTCTCCTGTAGAAGCCCCTCCTTACTCCTGGCACTCATTCAGAGCTAAGCTGGATTCCCCCTACTCACTAGAAACTAAACGGGACTCCTATCTTTTGCCCCCTCCCAGGGCTCATTGTGGGCCCCAGCAGTGTTTGAGTGCATAGAAGGATGGGAACCACTGTTCTCAACCCCTCAAGGTTCCCAGTGGCATCTGGGTGCACAGGAGTTTGAGAACCACAGCCTCAGTCCCAGCCCCCATTGTTTTCACCCAGAGAAACATGGGCTGGGACCCCTATATATATATATATATATATGTATGTATGTATGTATGCATGCATGCATAAATGAGTGTATATACATATATATATATATACATATATGTATATATATAAATGACTGTATATGTATATATATATATCTATGTATGCATGTACATATAGATAATGAGTGTGCACATATGTGCATGTATGTATGTATGTATGTATGTATAAATGAATGTGTGTGTGAATGAAGAAGAGTTAAGGATGACGAGGCTATGGATGATAGCATCAACCACATAAACCCAAAAACCTACCAAGAAGTATTCCTCAACACAGAAGGCAGGGGAGCAGGAGGGTGGTGGACCAAATAGGAGATAGAAGACTGCAGTAAGACACAAACATGGACAGCACATGTGGAGACAAGAATGAGCAGTCAGTCCCAGCAATAAGCTTAGCCACCCCAAAAGGTCAATACAATCAGACATGCTTATGGTGAAAGATGAGTAAGATGGGACATTTCACTAACATATACTCCTGCTGAGAGCTACCTAGACCTTTTCCTGCCGTGAGTTGGCCATCAGAGCACACTGGTCACACACAGGACAGAGCCAGGCTAGGCAGAAGAATGCCTGCAGTAGCATGAATGAATTCATTGCAGACCATGAACTGTGAGCCTGTTCCCCTATGGATTGATGTTAACCCTCTGTGCTTGAACTTAGAAGGTTTCCCTTTGTCTTCATGAATCTTTCTTCCCAGGGAGTGTCATTCATCCTAAGTGTCTTTTAAGGTAGAATTGGGATGTTGTCTGGCTCCTACACACTCTGCAATACACTGCTGAAATAACAGACCATGCCACACGCTTCTCTGTGTCCTCTTATGCCTCATTATAATTGTCAATTTCTTCTTTCTCTTCCTTGACAATATATTTTGTCACCTTTAAGGGTTTTGTTTTGTCTCTATCTCTCTTTCTGTTTCTCTGTCTCTGTCTGTCTCTCTGTCTCTGTGAGTTTATGGTACTAGGGATTGAACATATGTCCTCAGCATACTAAGGAAGCACTGAGCTATGTTCTTATCCCATTTGTACTTTTTATTTTGAGACACTGCCTTACTACGTTTCCCAAGTTGGCATTGAATTTCTGATCCTTCTGGCTCAGCCTTGAGGGTAGCTGTCACTCCAAGCCTGTATGAGAGAGTCTGGCTGGACCTTTTCACCTGTATATCCTGATCTAGTTTCATATCTGTTCCTGTGGGAAAATGCCCTGATAAGTAGCAACTTAGGATAGAAGGGGTTTATTAGCCTTATAAATTGGGGTTGCTGCCCATCACTGAAGGGAAGTCAAGACACAAACTCAAACAGTCATATCGCATTGACAGTCAAGAGGAAAGAGAATAAATACATCTTTGCTTGCTTGCTTGCTTCCTCTCAGGTAGTTAGTTTTCAGGATCCTTTTGCCCAGAGAATGGCCCCTCCAAAAGTAGACTGCATCTTCCTTTATAGTTAAAATCAAGACAAATCCCCGGCCGGGCAGTGGTGGTGCATGCCTTTAATCCCAACACTCAGGAGGCAGAGGCAGATGGATTTCTGAGTTCGAGGCCAGCCTGGTCTACAGAGTGAGTTCTAGGACAGCCAGGGCTACACAGAGAAACCCTGTCTCGAATACCCAAAAAAAAAAAAAAAAAAAAAAAGGCAAATCCCCCACAGTCATGCCCACAGACCAACCTGATTTAGAAAATTCTTCATTAAGACTCTGTCCCAGGTGATTCTATGGTGCGTCAAGTTGTCATTTAAAACTAACCAGTACAATTCACTCCTTGTCAAGCTGACATATAAACATGTCACTTTAAGCAATAACTTTCCATTGCTTGTCCCCAGAGTCTCATGTTAATAGTATAATGTAAAATTCTGCCTATCATACTTCTTAGGAGCCCAGTATTCTGCTTTCAGCCTTGTAGGCACTCTCTCTTTCTCTCACTGTGTAGACACAATCAACCCCCATTTCTATAACTACAGATCCAACCCAGCATGAACTGAAGCAATAAACAAATATGTAAACCCTTTTTCTTAAACAGTATAGCATAATAACTATTTGCATAACATGTATATTCTATTACATGTGCTTAAAAAATCTAGAAATGGCTATATATATTGTATATATATATATTATATATACATATGAGGATTGTCAAAAGTTACATGCAAATATGTGCAAAAAAAATCTTCTTTCAGGGTCTAGACTAGTCTTGAGCTCCCAGAAATCCTTCTACACTGCCCACTGCCCTACCCACCTTCTTTTCTGTTGCTGTGATAAAAGAGCCTCATAAAAAGCAACCTGAGGGAAACAAAGATCTATTTGTCTCACACTTCCCAGTTACAACCCAGCATTGCAGGGGCTCAAGCCTCCAGGCACATCCTTCCTACAATCAAGAGCAGAGAGAAAATAAGTAAATATATTCTCTCTTGTTTGATCTTAGCTAGCTTCCTCTCTTATACAGCGCAGGATTAGATTTCCAGGGAATAGAACCACTCATAGTGGGCTGGTGTGATGGTTTGGATATGCTCAGACCAGGGAGTGGCACTATTAGGTGTGGCCTTGTTGGTATAGGTGTGGTCTTGTGAGAGTAGGTGTGTCACTGTGGTTGTGGGCTTTAAGCCCCTCATCCTAGCTGCCTGGAAGCCAGTGTTCTGCTAGCTGCCTTCAGATGAAGATGTAGAACTCTCAGCTCCTCCTGCACCATGCCTGCCTGGATGCTGCCATGCTCCTGCCTTGATGATAATGGACTGAACCTCTGAACCTGTAAGCCAGCCCCAATTAAATGTTGTCCTCTCTAAGACTTACATCGGTCCTTGTGTCTGACAGCTGGGCATCAATTAACAATAGACAATCTCTTATACAAACTCCCATAGACCAGCCCGATCTGGATACTTTCTCAGCTGACATGATCTTCCCAAATGACAAGTTGACTTTTTAAATTAATGTCACAACCACTATTCCTGGCTCTCTAGCATTTATATAAAGATAAAATCCAAGGGATGAGGTATCTCAGGACCAGTCCCCTACTATGACTGATGAATTGAGTAAAAGAGCTAAAGGAGGATAAACAATGTCCTCACCAAGCTAGTATCTCTTTGAGGTTGAACTCGAGGCTGATGTGAAGAATGTGGATCCTGAATCCAGAACAAGTGCATATAAAGAGCCAGTGACCGCTAGACACTGGAAAAGATAGATGCTGTATAAATAACCAATAAAGGGTTATCACTGTCTGGGGCTCCATCTCCTTCAGCATCCCCTTCCCCACCTCTCTAGCCCACTCCTCTTCTTCTGCATCTTTCTGTCTCCCCTTCATTATTCATGACTGAAGAGAAAATGGCAAATGTCTTGTTACTGTGGAGGTTTGAGCTCTGGCTAGCTGACAAGGGACACATGTACCTCATTGTGCATAAGACAGGAACCTGGTGTCCTCCAACGCTACCATTTTAACCATGGACCTGCAAATGGTCTCATTTGATTATGATTTCTCCTGCAATATGGATTCAAATGGAGCAGGGGAGAAGGGAGGGGAAACGAGAGAGTGTAATGCATGCAAGAAACATCTGGGACATGAGGACCTGCATTCAAATTCCTAGGACCTATGTGAAGCCAGGTGCTATACTGCATCTCCAGAAACTGCACTATCACTTCCCAGTGAAAGGGAAGGCAGACAAGAGAATCTCTGGAAGCTGAGAGGCTGGATAGCCTTGTGTGCTCATCAGTGAACAATAAAAAATCCTGTTTCAAACAAGCTGGAAGGTGAAGACAGAGACCAAAGGGTGTCTGTGACCTCCACACATGTGCTATGGTATGCACATGCCTGCACTTAGACACACACTGGCCTGCATCCATGCACATACACACATATAACAATTCTATTCTTAATTTGAAATACTCCAGTTGCCACACATAACAGAATTTTTTTTCAAAGTGAAAACATCAAAGACACAACTTTTACAGCCTTCCCAGGTTACCACTGGCCAGCAAAGCAGGGTCAAGTTGTTTTTGAAGTGCATGCTGGTTAGGGCTCAGGCTCCACTAATCCAGCAACACGCTCTTCAGACCTGAAGCCAAACTTTTTCCTCAGCAGTGTGAGGATAAAAATAGCTAAAAATTTGAAGTCTGAAAAGACCAGCAATATTTTTTAAAAGTACAACACGAAATAGCACCATTGCTTTTTGTGGATGTGTAACTGGGGAGGGGAGACTGCTTTCTTAAAGGGATGGCCATAAAATTCCTTCTTGAAAAGATGACTGGCTTAAAATAAGAAAGAATTCTGGAGATGGCCCCCAGGAGAAGTCAAGAACTTATTGATTTGCTAACCAAGTGTGAAAGGGTCTGGCTGAGCCAGCCTGGCATGGGGTAGGGGTGGGGGTGGGGGCTGAAAACGTCTATTTGAGGCTGCTCAGCTAAGTCTGTTCCTGCCCCACTCTGCAGGAATGTGCAGAGACTGTAGTCTGCCCAACACAAGACAGTTTCTTCTTCCTTTCAATTTGTTTATCAATATCACAACTTAGTGAGGTCATACCTGACTACTGATGCCCCCAGCCTCTACCCAAGTACATAGTCTCATCATTTCACTCTGCTTATTTTAAGATTGAGCTTTATCATGTGTGTGAGTCTGTGTATTGTATGTGAATGGATGCAGTTCCCATAATGGCCAGAAGAGGAAGCTGGAGTTAAAGGTGGTTGTGAAATGGGTGCTGGGAACCGAACTATATTTGGGGTGAGTCTTTGCAGCTGTAATCAAGTTAACAGGGCATCATTTATATTGGCCATAGAGAGATTTTAATCAAGCAACATGGCCACTCTGACTGGAATACAGACATGCCTTTAGTACACACCTTTAACCCCAAACAATGGGATTAACTCACTGGACCACACAGTGAGTTCAAGGCCAGCCTGAGCTACACAGTAAGTTCAAAGCTACACTGGGCTACAGAGTGAGTTCTGGTCCAACCTAGGCTACTTATGGAGACTCTGTCCCACAATTTAAAAAGTAAAAAGTATACTAGGAACTTAACTGAGTAATATAATACTGGGAGAAGCCTTAGTTCTAAGCACAAATAGCCTTGGTCTCCCCTGGGACCTCAGACAACAGTCATGGGCACTGCAGGCAAGACTTCTCACTGTGTCAAAATACCTAACAGATCATCATACAGGAGGAAAGGCTCATGGCTTCTAGTTTTTGATTGAGTAGGAAAAAAACTTAGGTGGGCATCAGGGAAGCCCATCACCTCCAAGGCCCCATATCATAAAGGTTCCACAACCTTCTATACAGTACCACCAGTCAGTGACCAAATGTTCAAAACTATGAGCCTGTGGGGGATAGTTCACACTCACAACATGACAGGCATCTCAGGAAGACAAAAGAAGAGGAAGCATATTTCTCAGACACGTGCTTCTCAGACACGTGCTTCTCCGTGAACCAAAGAACAGAACACAGATGGATCTGGTTGGCTTCTCTGAGGAGTGCCAAATACTGAAGAGGCTCTTGAGCATTTATCTGCTCTTTGAGAAAGCTCTGGACATTTTAAACAGTTAGATTAGAAGTCCCCTGGGGCATAAGCCCACCAGAGCCCTTAGAGCATTTTCACAGGTACAAAAGCTCCAGTAGATGGAGGGCCACAGAGAAGAGCCCTGAACACTTACTTCTCCTTGTGGTGTAACATTTGACAGTTTTATCCAAAATAGACCAGTGACACTCTGAGGAGCATTTCCTATTTTTCTAGGCATAGTGAAAAGTAATAAGAAACACACCAGGACACCACCTTCTAGTCTCTTGGCTCAGAAACGCAGGTATAAATCTCCCCTCCATCTCTGAAGTCTTGAGTGGAGGGAATGGTATAAATTCCATCTCACGTTTACAGAGAATCAAATTATTGCTTTATTCCGGGGGATGTGAATAAAAATGGTGGAGTTTCTGGAGTTGTAAAAGTAGATAGATGCTTCTTATAAAATAACTCCCAGACATCCATGATCATTTATGATCGAATCTGGCAGGCCCAGGAGTGGGCGAGTAAAATTCCAAACAGAATAACCCACATAATTTTCAAGCAGTAGAGTAAATGGTGTGGCTATTATAACACACTCTGGCAGAGCAAATGGATCTCCTCTTAATAGAAACACATTAGACACCATTTATAAAATGTCAACAGAGCAGTTCCGTTTCTTGAACTATAGCTTAGACATAAACATCACACAATTTATGGATGAGGAAATCCAATTTCATGCCATCTCAAATACATTTTTTTGTTTATTACATAACTATTGTTCTCATAAAGGAGGGTATGTGTGACAGGAATTGTCTGTGTGTGTGAGTGTGTGTGTGTGTGTGTGTGTGTGTGTGTGGTGGAGGGAGCATGGTATACGCCTGTGTATGTACATGAAGATTACTCTAGGGATAGGAGGAAGCTTGCAGTGAATGAAATCCTAGATAGATGTGTGTTGAGCTGGGCACAGCCCTGTCAAGGATTCTGGTACCTGAAACTCATAGAACAATGGAAAAGTCTTTGTTGCAGGAGTGAGGCTCAGAGGGACATGGCAGCGCCTTCCCTCCTGGTCAGCGTGTGAATTTTAATAGTGCATACAGAAAATGTCCACAGTAGCTTCCGCTTCCTACTTATTTACAGCCTGGAGACTGGTCCCTATAGAAATGAGCTAAACCTGCCTGCTTGCTCAGCTGCATTGCATAAACCTTGCCTCCTCGGCTACTTCCCTATTCAACTCAATACAACAAACAGGGTGAGTTTCCGGGTTGCTACAGTTTCTCCAGCAGAGATCCCAGTCTACCAGCCCCCAGTTTTTCTGTGTTTTTGTTTGTCTGCCATTTCTTTATCCCCTCACCAGCTTAGTCAGGTCCAAGTCTCTGGAGCCACACATGGATATGGCAGATTGCCATCACCCTATCTATTACAAATGGGATTGTTTTAGGAGACATATTTTATTCAAGCAAAATCCTGATTACCTCCTAGAGCAGTGGTTCTCAACCTTCCTAATGCTGTGACCATTTAATAGTTCCTCATGTTGCAGTCACCCCTAACCATAAAACTATTTTGTTGTTACTTCATAACTGTGATTTTGTTACTGTTATGAATTGCAGTGTAAATATCCGATGTGCAGATATCTGACATGTGACTCCCAAAGGGGTTGTGTCCCACTGTATTAGATGATGGCATCCCTGTATATCAACAGTGTTGTCATAGTTACCCCAGTAGTGAAAAGATGAGTATTTCAAGTGGTTTATGAGAAACACTATGGACCTTTGGGTTGAGTTCTGAGTTTTCTTGGACAATTATTTAATGTCTGTTCATTTCATTGTTGCAATCTGTAACATGAGATCAACAGTGATTAAAGTCACAGGTTTCTTAGAAGTCCATACTGTCTGTCGAAGCCCAAGGTTAGCGCTCACCAATGAGACGTTTACATATTCATACTCATGAATGTGAGTGTTCCTGGGTGTGTACCTACATATGGAGGCCAGAAGAGTCAACTTCAGATGTTCTTCCTCAGAATCATCCACCTAGTTTTGTTTAATACAGAGTAGCCTGGAGGCTACCCATTATGCTAGGTTGGCTAGCATATAAGCTCCATTGATTTTCTTGCCCTTGACTCCTGAGTGGTGGAATTATAGGCATGTATTACCAAGCTTGTCTTAAAAACTGCAGATTTAGAAGACTTGATGTTTCCTAAAACATTTAAACAGGCATCTTCTTAATATCCCAGTTATTCAATCCCTAGAAATTTACTTGAGCAAAGTCAAAACCTGTGTCCCCAAAAGATTTTTAGGGGACTTCTCATAACAGTTCCAAATTGGGAATTCTTCAGCAGGAAGATGAAAACAAATGGTCACCTTGTACTCCCATAATGGAATCTTCCTTCTCAGCAATTCAAAGAACAAACCACAGAGGGACTGTGGAGCTGGCTTAGTGGGTAAGGGTGTTGGCTAAGAAAGCCTGACAACCCTGGTTCAATCACGCTAACCCACATAAAGGTAAAGGAGAGAACCAAGTTCACAAACTCATAAATAGACCCCATACACACCCATTCAGTAATAATAAATTAAACAATGGCAAAGAAGAACAAAGCTGGATACGGTGGTGCATCCCATTTAATCCTAGCTCAGGAAGCAGAGACATGTGCATTTATGTGCATCCAAGGCTAGCCTAGTCTACAAAGTGAGACCCTGTCTTTAAAAAAGAGTTGCCTATTTTACACAGCAATAGCATGCAAGAACCCCAGAGACTCAACTTTAGTTGAATACGGCTGGCCACAATCCAGTTGAAATACTCTGATGCCTATTCATGGGGTTCTGGCATCTTCTCCATTCATCTGTGGCACAGAGTATCAGGGCATGGCAGCCTAGATGGAAGGGTCTGGGGAAGTAGAAAAAATAATGAGCCAAGGGAGGCTCTTCTCAGGCAGATTATGTTCAATGTCACATTGGGAGGTGATTGTAGAGGTTTATGCAAATGTGGGAACCCTCCACTCAAGGCTGACAATCACTATGGCTTTATTATATTAAATTATACCTTCATAAAAATACATATAGGATATGAAAATGATTGTAATGGATTCAGACACATAAAAAGTATATTTAAAAAAAAATGATGCCATATTACCAGGGAAATAGAATGACCTTTTTGGTCAACTTTAGAAGTGGCCACAGCACCAACATTTTTCTAAAAATGTTTAAGTATAAAGAAGGAATGAGCATTTACCAAGCCTTTTCTGACTTGAGGTGCATATTTCAGCTACCCAAACAGCTGAAGAGGAAAGCTTTCTGATGAAGAGTTACAGCTTAGAAATGCAGAACGAATGAAGATTTCTTAAAAGGAAAATAACCATTTGCCAGGCACTAATGAAATAATGGATGTAGGAGAAGATGCTGGCACTGCTGACACCATTAATTAGGTGAAAGGTTGATGGGAAATTTTATAATGCATCAGTCAAGCTAACAACACCGGAGTCCAGCTTTGAATCTTAACACCACTAAAACAGGACAATGGCAACCGGGCAAGTTCTACTAATGTATGGGACCAGAAGAGCACAGCATCATCTATAGTTTGCTGGCAAGAAAGTGTTGGGGGATGGATTGGGGCACTGTGTAATCAGATGCTTATTTCTGTGCCCAGAGCTTTGGTACAATCCAAATGCTAGCAGTGTCAAGATTATTGAACCATCTCCAGTGTCAATGTTGTATAAAGAATGCTCCCCAGTTATCTCTTATTGGTTAATAAGGAGCTGATCAGTCTATGGCTGGGCAGAGAAGGTGTAACCTCCAATCCCAGGGAGAGGATCCCAAGGTAGGAGAGAAAGGAAGAGAAGAGGTAGCCATGAGGCACAAGTCCAGGAGTCTTTATGAGCAGGTCGCCAAGTGATTCAACATGACACATGTGGAGCATAGCAAGCCAGAGTGAGACTCAAACTGCACATAACACAGAGCCTTTGGCTTAGAGGGTTAGAATAGATAAGTATCTACCCAGCCACAGTGTGTAAAGCTTGTTAAGGAACTTAATAGGTCTTTGTGTCAATTATTTGTGAGCTAGAATGGGAGCAGATAAAGTTATCATCCTTAAATGATAGCCTACAAGGATGGGAGGGAGGGAGAGAAAGAGAGTGAGAAAGGAACAGAAGCAGAGAAAAGAGGGAGGGTGGAAGAAAGGCAATGGAAGGAGAAATAGAAGGACAGAAGAGAGAAGAGTAAGAAAGAAAGGCAGGAGGTAGGGGGAAAGGAAGTGAGGGGTAAGAAGGAGAGAGGGAAGGAAGGAGGAAGGGAGGAAAAAACACAGAAAAGAAAGCAGGAAGAAAGGATGAAAGGAGTAAAGAACTGTGGTGGTTTAGATGAGAATGCCCCCCTCCCCCAGGCTCATATATTAGTCATCATGGAGTGGCACTACTTGAGAAGGATTAGGAGGCATGGCCTTGTTGGAGGATGTGTGTCACTGGGGATGGGCTTTGACATTTCAAAAGCCCAAGTCAGGCCCAGTGTCTCTTTCTTCTTGTAACCTGCAGGTCTAACTCCCAGCTCCTTCTCCAGCACAGTGTCTGCCTGTGTGCCACCATGCTGCCTGCCATGATGATAAACCTCTGAAACTGTAAGCTAGCCCCAACCAAAGGCTTTCTGTTAAAGAGTTGCTGGCCAAGGTGCCCCTTCACAGCCATAGAACAGAGACTAAGACAAGAACAAAGTGAGAAAGGAAGGGAGGGAGGGAGACAAGGATGCAGAAAGGAAGCAGAGAGAACAGGAGGGAGGAATGGGTGTAAGGAATGGCCAGAATCAGCTTTCTGCAACTAGGAACTTCGGATGTGGTTAGGGTGGAATTTTATGGTTGATTTCTACATAGAAATATTGAGAAACAGAAACAAAAAATAACAAGCAAAAACTTTCTATGTCTTCTTACCATTTACAGAGTAGATATTAGAGTCACATGTTATAGATATGAAGAGGAATTGGTTTACCAAATCCAGATTGTTTAAACTTTAGAAATGACTGCAACTTTAATAATAGGAAAGATAAATGGAGCCGGAGAAATGATTCATTAGTTATATAGAAGACTTAAGGCTGGTTCCCAGCATCCATATTGGCAGCTCAGAACCACCTGTTAACTCCAGCTTCGAGGGATCCAGCGCCCTCTTCTGGCTTCCACAGGCACCTGCACTCACATGCATGTAAGGTTAGGGTTAGGTTTAGGTTTAGGCTTAGGCTTAGGCTTAGGCTTAGGCTTAGGCTTAGGCTTAGGCTTAGGCTTAGGCTTAGGTTTAGGGTTAAGGTTAGGGTTAGGGACTCTTTAACAGACACATGATTAAAAGAAGTCTTTTAAAAGTGAACCACATGTAATTGTACAGGGAAGAGATTAAAAGATACTTAAGAGACATCAAGGAAGTACAATGTGTGGGCAGGCCTTGCATGAAGTCTTAGATGAACAAACCAAGTGTTGAAACAATGTGCTTTTTTGAGAAAAATCTGACAGCATTTTGAGAAATATTTTTGTGAAAATATGAATATTAGATTTTGTTAAGTGTCAAGTCTATTATGTTTTAAGAAAGTCTTTATATATTAGCAGAGAGCCAAAAGTAGTTTTAGATTCATGTCTGAGAATTTGCTTTTAAAACACTAGGAAGTTACTAAAATAAATAAAAATCCCAAACACATAGCAAAATGTTGTCATTCATTAAACTTGAATAATTCATGCATTTGGATTCATCATATTGTTCTATTTTTGTGTGTGTCTGTGTGTTTCACATTTCCCTAAGACAGTCTTGAATTAAAAGAAAGGAAATGAACTCAAATATATATTGACTCAGTTCTTCCATTCCAATTTATCTTGAAGGGGGAAAAGAAATTAAGAAATGAAGTAATCAAGATCCACTTATTCAGTCAGGATAGATAGAATACCCAACTGGTATAGAATTCAATTTTAGGGGCCAATGTGATGGCTCAGCAGGTAAAGATGTTTGCTGCCAAGGCTGGTGACTTACTTTGATCTCTGGTACCCACATGATGGAAGGAGAAAGCTAACTCCTGACAGTTGTCTTCTGACCTCCACAACTCGTATGTCTTACACATACACACAGACACACACACACACTAATAGATAGATAGATAGATAGATAGATAGTCTACAGAATTGACACTCTACCCCAAGAGAATTCATTTTATTCTACAAATGATGCCTGTTTATCCTTGTCATTGGGAAGTTCTCTTGAGGCAGGGCTTTTTGGTGTGTGTGCATGCATGCGTGTGTGTGTGTGTGTGTGTGTGTGTGTGTTTATTACAAGCATGTATGTACACACAACACATACACACACACACACACACACACAATTGCAAACACATATATGGTGGTTTGAATAGGATGTCTTTGCTAAAGGTCCATGAGATTTAACACTGGGTTCCAGATGGTGGAGCTGTTTGAGAAGGTTCTTTAGGTTCATAAGTAAAGGAAAGTGACACATTAGACTTCCATTTTCTGGTAGTCTGAAAGTGACTATCTCTCTGTATCCATTAGGGACAGGTGCAGAGCAAGGCTCAGTGATGCTCCTATATTGATTGTAGGGCTTCAGTGTATGATTACACCTTTTCTCTGAAAACTACCTAATACAGTGGAAAAGTCAAAAAACATCTGACTTCAACATCTGATTTCATGTTATTTAAAAGTAAATTGTCTTTCCTCTCCTTTTCTTAGGATTTAGACATATGGGCTGGTGATATGGTTCAGTAGGTAAGGCTGGCCTCCAAGTCTAACAATCTGAGTTATATTTCTAGAACCCCACAGGGTAGGAGGAGAGAATCAACTCCTGTAAGTTGTCCTCTAACTATATATATATATATATATATATATATATATATGAACAGAAGATATCACTGGACTCTTAGAAAGATCTCAGAAGGACTTGTCCCCCCTGGTTGAAAAAAAAAAGACTGCCAAGAAAAGACAGTGTTTGCATACCAAACATTTCCATGAAATATAGACTGCATAGCAAGTCAGACATCAAAATACCCATCTGGTCTGGGGATTCTATGCTATCTCTTTTCTTTCTAAAATTTATATAATTTCTGAGGTTTGCACATACTATTGCTCACATGTGATGGTCAGAAGACAACTTGAAGGAGCTGGCTCTCTCCTTCTTCCATGTGGGTTCTGAAGGTCTCACTCAGGTTGCCAGGCTCAATAGAATGTGCCTTTACCCACTGTGAAATGTTGCCAGCCCTCCAAGTCATTTTTATAGATGAAACTATGTACACAAATGAGCACTTACAATGAGCAAAAACTGTATCTATGTATGTGAAGAAAGTTCTCCACTCCACTCTCTCTTCTTTTTCTTCTTCTTCTGCTTCTCGTTTCCTTTCCTTCCTCACTCCTTCTTTCCTTCCTTCCTTTCTTCCTTCCTTCTTTTCTTTTTCCTTCCTGTCCTTATCCCTTTCTTCATTCCATTCTCTTTCCTTCCCTTCTTTCCAAATGCAAGCTGTCAGTATAGCCTAAGATGTCCTTGAACTCCTAATCTTCTTGGCTCAGCTTTCTGAGTGTCAGGATGCCAAGCACACACCATCAGACTTGGTTGGATGGGAATCCATTTTTTAAGAATACATTCATTATTTAGTTATTACGTTTTTTGCTCCAAGCTGTATAAACCAGGAATATAGCCTATAAAGCATTCAGAGATTTCTTTCACTTAAAACAAAGTTCTGGTACATTAGTTACTTTTTGTTGCTGTGATGAAAATACACGACACAAACCTGGTTCACAAGCTTGAGGGTTGAGTTCAGATCCCCAGAAACCCATATAAATATGAGGTGGGCATGGAGGACCATTGTAGGGGTGGTTCTGATGCTAAGGTCCTGTTCTCCAGTTGGTTCTTGATCTATCAATAAAGAGGCTAGCAGCCAATGAATTGAGCAGAATAGGCAGGACTTCCAGGTCCCCCTAGGCAAGCTAGTAGATGCAGGGGAGAGAAAGGGATTTTCACCATGCTTTGGAGGGAGAAAAGCCAACCAGCCATGTGAGATCTTGGGCAGAGTGGCCATAGGCCATTTCCCCAGGCAAGAGATTAGACACACAAGCTTTGGGAGATTAGGAGCACCCAACAGCTGAGCCGTAAGGTGGGTTAAAAACTAAGTTAGTGTGTGTGCTTTTTTATCCGTAGATTCAAGGGAATCTGGGTGGGGGCTGGTAGCACAGCCCATTCAGGTGAAGGGGTAGCAAAAACTACACATAACAGACCATCTGTAATTCCAGACTTGGAAGGAGGAGGCAGAAGATCCACAGAGCAAGTCAGCTAGCAATACTAGGCTTATTGAAGAGCTCTAAGTTTGATTGAAAGACCCTGCCTCAACAAACAAGATGGAAGAGTGATGGAGGATGATTCTAAACATGAACCCGGAGCCTCTGTGCACACACATACAAAAAAATGCTACACACATGCACATGCATGAAAAAATATACCAAAAACCTGATGTGCATATTTAAGAAGATTTATTTGTTTACTTATATAGAGTTATAATGTGTTCATTACACACAAAACCTTGTTAATGATTGGCAGCAAATTTGGCTGTCATGCACTAGGTCCTGGGTTCCATCCCTCGTGCCACGAACAAGCAAAGCCCTCTTAAATGCATCTATGTAGGGGCAACTACATAGATGTGGGTATGTTATGGTGGTTTTGATACTGATAATTTCACACTGTACATCAAGACACCACAAACTGAACACCTTTATAATATGCAACTTTTATACATCAGTGATAGCCCAGAAAAACTGTTCAATAAATCTACAAGTCAAAAGAAAATGAGAAAAATGGAAGAAAACCCCTATGAGGTTGGGCAGTGGAGTGTTCTTCTAATGAGCTTTACCAAAGCTCTGTTGTTACTGAGAACAGCCTGACACAGCCTCTTGTTCCTGGGTATCCTTCCATCTGTACACATACACTGTGCAAAGACAGTGTTTCAACCCTACCCTCATGCTTTCTCGTTTGATGTAACCTCTTACCCTTCATCTGTACTGTTATCAGAGTATATAAAGATGCTCAAATCATTCTTGTTTTCAAAGAAAAATGAAGAGGCACTGAGACAGATCTCAGTAGGCAAGAGCACTTGTGCAAGTGTAAAGACCCAAGTTCAATTCCCCATCACCTGTGTAGGAAGCTGGCCATGGCTGTAACCCCAGCACTACATGGAATGAAGACAGGAGAATTGTTGAGACTTGGTAGCCTGGTCTACGTGGAGGTTCAGTGAGGGACCCCCGTCTCATAGGACCCCCGTCTCATAGAAATGTGGTAGAGAGTTGTTCTAGGTTCATTTCTGTGGCTGAGACAAATACCTTGACAAAAACCAGTATTGAGAAGGAAAGGTTTATTTGGTTTACAGGTTATCTTCCATTATTTTTGGGGGAAGTCAAGGCAGGAACTTAAGCAGCTGGTCACATTATATCCATGGTCAAGAGCAGAGAGAGGACAAATACCCCCTTCCTTCCTTCCTTGCTTTCAGCTCACTTAAACTGTTCAGGATCCCTTGCCTAAGGAATAACGCCTCCCAGAATGGACTAGGTCTTCTTTCATCAATTAACAAATTGAGACAGTCCCTATAAACATGCCCAGGAGTCAACCTGATATAGAAAATTCATAGTGAAGACTATTCCCAGGTGATTCTAGATTTGATTCTAGATTTAACTGTCAAGTTGACAATTAAAATTAGCCATGGCACCATCAAAATACTTAGAATGAAAATTTTAATTTGAGAGACTACTTAGTTTCTAAGAAAAATTAAATGCAAGGGAGCACCTGCCCTTTCACTTAATGTCCAGAGCAGGTTATTAATATATGAGATACACTGCTCAGTCTTCAGAAAAGAAAAGCCCAAGTCACCTCCACTCAAGAAATAGTGATGCACTGGGGTAAGAAAATCCCACTTAACAGTTATAAGAACCTTTGAACAGACCGTAAGGATGAAGCTCCCATCACAAATCAGGAGGAAGAGCCACCATGTTACCAACCTTGATTCCAAGTTCAATATTTTCTCCTCCGTACACATCCATCCCAGGGTCCAGCAGACCAATTTCACCAAAGAATTTTCTGTTGACCACAAACGAGCATCCAATCATGGCTGGTGTTCTGTGGGAGAAAGAAAGAGGCAAGATCATCAATGTATAGGCAGGTGACGTCTTTTTGGCAGACTTACCCCAGGCAGTGGTTGTCAGCCTTCCTAATGCTGTGACCCCTCAATACAGTTCCTTGTTTTGCAATGACCCACAAACCATAACATTATTTTTGTTGCTACTTTCTAACTATAATTTTGCTATGGTTATGAACCATAATGTAAATATTTAATATTTCTGATGGTCTTAGGCAACTCATGTGAAAGGGTCACAACCCACAGGTTAAGAACCACTTCCACAAGGTATACAGGGATTTCTGCCCTAGTCCTCTTTGAGTCTTCAATTTCCCCATTCTATATCTTTTCATAAGGGTGCTTTATAAAAGCTGCAGAACAGGGAACTTAAGCATCTAGGGGCATCCCAGATCCCTGGTAAACAGACTATTGTGTCTGCCATCCGAAGAGTGATTCTCACTGCACTCCGGCAACAGCAGGGAATTTTATGGAGATCAAGAGGCTGTCTCAATTAATTTCAGTGGCTATAGTCTGCTCTACCCTGGGAAGCAGTAGGGATTGATCAATTTTGAAGCTTAAAGGCATATCAGTGAACAGGTAATGGTTAATTTTCAATGTTAACGTGACTGGATTTGGAATCACCTAGGAGACACACCTATGTGTGTGCTTCTGAAGGTGTTTCTGGAGAGGTTTAACTGAGGAGGAAAAGACCTGTCCTCCATAAGTGGAGGGTGCCACTATACCATGTTCTGGATCAATAAAAAGGAGAGGGCAAGCTGAGCATCAGCAGTCATCTCTATCCTGATCGGATACAGTATGACCTCATGCTCCCATGGGCATGATGAACTGTGTACTCAAACTGTGAGCCAAAATAAACCCTTCCTTTCTAAAGTTGCTTTTGTCTGATATTTGGTTACAGAACTGGGGAAAATAACTAGCATAGAGTCCCAAATCTAAAAAAATCCAAAAGATCCACGTTCTGTCTAAAGACACACTGGGTCAGGAAGCTGGTAATTGAAAGAGGGAGAAGGATCAGAGTAAACTCCTGGTGTCCATGGAAACATCTTCCCAGTAAAGCAGTCATGTACTCCAGGGGCCTTTTCACCAGGAGAAGACTAAGAAAAGACAGCTGTCCAGACAGATATGAGTCCTGGCTACATAGGAAAGCCACAGATAGGATACCAGACATTTAGGAAGCCTGGCTTCTCTGTCTGCATCCTGGGTATTTCATCAGAACTCAGAGACAAGGGCTGGGAAGCTGATCCTGATGGAGAACAAAAAGTCATGAGATCACTGTTGGTACCCTGTGAAAAGGTTGTGGTTGCAATCTGTCTCTATGTCAAGGAGTCTGACAGAGACTGTGGAAAGGATAGGATTAAAGAAACCTTACAATGAGATCCTGAGATACAGGATTGATTTGAAACTAATGCACACATGGGATGCTAGGGGTACCTTGTAATGCTAGAAACAGATGGGATTTTTAACAGAACGTTGTGACTAACTGGAAAGTGATGTGGAGATTTATTAGTTAAAAGATACACAGTCAAGCTCAACATAGTAGCATATACCTACAATCCTTGCAGGAGGGAGGTCAGGGTAAAAAGCTAGCCTGGGCTACAGAGTGAGTTCAAAGCAACCTTCACTATGTCTCAAGTTCAAGGCCAGCATGAGCTACATTACAAGTTTAAGGTCAACCTGGGCCACAGAGTGAGTTCAATGTTAGCATGGGCTACATGCTGAACTCAAGACCAGCCTAGGGCAGAAACATTTCTTTGGCAAGAAGCTGCCTTTTGACACAATGGGACCTGCTGTGGCTGGTGGCAGGTGAGCTAGCCCCATCCTCACCATTGGTGAACCAAGAACAAAGCACAGCCTCACTTTCACTGTAGGAATCCATGCCACCTGTCCAGCCATGTGAGCTGTAGTCAATAACACTCTGAGGATGATATTCTTGAATGTGTGCTTACAGCCTCATTTTTCAAATTCAACCACAATTACTACTATTAGCACAAACATTCCAGCTCAAAATCATTCAAAAATGATAATCTTATTAAGGGAGTCTGCCAATGCCCTAATAGCTCCATTACAGAGGAGAGGAACAGAAATAAAAAACCAATCACTTTATTGTTGCTATTTCACTAAATATGTGCACCACACATGACAATTCCAGCTGAGAAAGAAGAGTCAGAGAAAGAAGAGAAGGAGAGAAGGAGAGAGAGAGAGGGAGGGAGAGAGAGAGACAAGAGAGGAGAGGGGACAGGGGACAGGGGACAGGGGACACGGGACAGGGGACAGGGGACAGGGGAGAGAAGAGAGAAGAGAGAAGAGAGAAGAGAGAAGAGAGAAGAGAGAAGAGAGAAGAGAAAAGGGAAGAAAGACAGACTCAGCCCAGGAATGGATGGTAGCCATGAGAATTTCCACTCAAGGGTACAAAGATTTCCGGGTTTCTATGCTGGTCCTTTTTCTATGTTTGACCACATCTTCTATGGTTTGAATCGAAAAAAGCCACACAGGCTATTTGGGAGGACCTTTGGGGATGGGGCCCAAGTTGAAGGAAGTAGGTCACCAAAGGGGTGGTGCTTTGAATCTAATACTCCTGACCCTGCTTCCAGACTCTGATTCTTAGTTCCCTGTAAGGTAAGGAGTCTCCATCACAAATGTCCATTATGAACTCCTCCATGTTTTTCCAGCCATGATGGAAGGAAGGAAATCTTCTAAGACATGGGCAAAAGATTATCTTTAACCAAAATAGATAATATTGATTATTGACTTGAAGAGATTTGGAATCTCTTAGGAATCAAACCTCTGGGGAGGTCCATGAGGGAATTTCTACATTTAGTTCTTTGAGGTAGGAAGACCTACCCTGAATCTACATGTCACTATATCATAAGCTGGGGTCCTGGACTAAATATGAATGCAATGTAACTAGCTCCAGTTTCTGCTGCATTGACTTCCATACCATGATAGACTATATCCATTCAAACTATGAAACAAAAATAAAACCTTCCTTCTGTTAGTTGCTTTTGTCTGGTATTTTGACCCAGCAGTTAGATGAGCAAGTAGTACACACCTACAGCACATGGCTGGAAGAGACTTCTTGGTAGAGCACCTGCCTAGAATCCCCCAGTGAGGGGTGGGGGTGTTGCTCAGTGGTAGAGCATCTGCCTAGAATCCCCCAGTGAGGGGCTGGGGGCGTGGCTCAGTGGTAGAGCCCCTGCCTAGAATCCCCCAGGGAGGGGCTGGGGGCGTGGCTCAGTGGTAGAGCCCCTGCCTAGAATCCCTAGGGAGGGGCTGGGGGTGTTGCTCAGTGGTAGAGCCCCTGCCTAGGATCCCCCAGTGAGGGGCTGGGAGTGTGGTTCAATGGTAGAGCACCTGCCTAGAGTCCCCCAGTGTAGAGTTGTAGGAGTGTCTCAGCAGTAGAGCTCCTGTTTAGAATTCCTCAATGAGGGGCTGCCCAGTGAGTGTGTGATTCAATGGTAGAGCACCTACCTCGAATCCCAAAGTGAGGGGGCTAGGAGCATGGCTCAGTGGTAGCACACCTATTTAAGCATATGCAAGGCCCTGGTTTCTATCTACAGCATCACAAAGCCAGCCAACAGCATCCTCACAGATGTCTTAGCATTACCTTCTGCATCTCTTACTCTCAGAGAATAGTCAGCCCCAGTTCTTTGAGTAACTAGTTACTGTCAGCCCTCTGCTCCAACCATCACCTGAAAATACTTGAAAACAAAATTGCACCTGTGTTGAACACATCTGGATTTATCTTCTCATTCTTATTGCCTAACATAAACTTGCACATTGACACTGTGCCGAGGTTTTCAGTGTTGAGGTTATTAATGGCCTGGGATGATGTAGGTCTTATGGGAACACCACCTTGTCTACATAAGAGGCCTCAGCATATTGGATTTGGGTAACTATTGTGGGAGTCCTGGGACTAACCCTCCATCCACAGAACTTAGTGACAACTCTGTCAAGCCTCTTTGGTAATAGGCATCTTGGGTGATAACACCCTGCATAGTATAGTGCACTTTGTGATGATGTCGTGTTATGTGGACTCTTTTATGTGCTTCTCCATGAACAGAGTGAGGTCTATGAGTGGATGCTGCCCTAGGTTCGTGAAGTTGTATATTGAGAGCAGTAGTGAATAGAGCAGGAGTGGGGTAATTGGGAGAACTGTCTGCAGTGAGTTGCTCAGCCCAGCCAAGCCCTTTACTGGGAACTTTTTGGAGATTCATAATCCTCAAAGTGGCACTACTTTAGAGATGTCATTTAAGCCCATTTCCTGTGGGAGGAAACTGACTCTCAGAGACTGTGTTGAGCTAGCTTTCCATTTCTATCACGAAACACCTGAGCTAGTTCATTTATAAAGAAAAAAGGTTTACTTTGGCTTGAAACATTCCAATCCATGATTGCAGCATTATTACCATTGCTATTCCTATTTCCATTACTATTGTCAGAGGACAACTTTCAGGAGTAAATTTTCTTCTTCCACCATGTGAGTTTCCAAGATTAAATGAGGTTGTCAGCCTTGCCGTCTAGGGCTTTTCTCTGCTGAGCTGACCGGCCAGCCAGCCTGGTTGCATTGCCTTTAAACTTCAGCAGGGGGTGCTACATAACAAGAGCAGACAAGGTACACACCTCAGACAAAAACTGCATAATGGAGCTGGAAAGGAAGAAACTACCCCTCTCCTCCTTAGAGGACATCCCCACACCCTAAGATTCTTCCAGCAGCAGCTCCTTCCCCCCACCCCCCCGGTGTGTGTGTGTGTGTGTGTGTGTGTGTGTGCGTGCGTGTGGTGCATGTGCATGTGTACACATGTATGTCGAGGTCAGAGGATGACTTCAGTTGTCATTCCTCAGGTGCTATCCATCTTCGTTGGGAGACAGGGTCTCTCACTGACTTGGAACTGGACAAGTAGGGGAGCTTGACTAGCCATCAACGCCCAGAGATTCACTTGTATTGGCCTCCCAAGGGTGCACCACCATGCCTGGCACTTAAAAAATATTTTTAAAACATTTTTTCATATGTGTTTTATGAGTATTCTGTTTACATGTATGTCTGTGTACCACATGTGTACCTGGTGCATGCAGAGGATGGAGTCAGATTCTCTTGAACTGTAGTTACAAATGGTTAGCTACCATGTGCGTGCTGGGAATTGAACCCCGGTTCTCTGTAATAGCAGCAGGTGCTCTTAGCTGATGACAGCTCTCCAGCCCCAGGGTATGGCATTTTTATGTTTGTTCTCAGGGCTATTCATTTGTTGTTGTTGTTGTTATGCACAACAGAGAATATTTATTTTGAGGAGTAAACTGATTCCAACAGAAAATTTAAGTTAAAACAATAACAGCAAATGTGGCCCACAGAGATGGTTCTTTAGCATTGAAGAGATCATACTGAGTTTGATTCCCAGCATTCACTTAGGACAAGGCTCAACTGCCTATAACTGCAGTTCCAGCTCCTTTGGGCCCATGTGCACAGAACCAATAACAGATACACACCCATATACACATAATTAAAAGTAAAATAAAGCTAAAATTGTTACATTTATTCATCTGTATGTATCATATGGGATACATATGTGTTATGGTGCACATATGAAGATTAGAAAATGATTCGTGGGAATAGATTGTCTTCTACTATTCTGTGATGACAGGGACTGAATTTAGAGCATCAGACTTAGCAGCAAACACCTTTGTCTTCCAAGCCATCTCAATGGCTGTTGTGTGACAGAAGATTTTGTGGGCAGATGCTACACATACCTCTACTCACTTTAGATAGGGAGTTCATAACAGACAAAGTACAGAAACCATCAAGTTCTCAGGGGTATTCATACCCTCATGCTTAAAGGCAAATATTTTACCAAGTCAGCCATCTTCCCAGAGCCTGTTTCTCTTCATTTTTTTAAAAAATATTTTTGTTCATTTATTTTTTTAATGTATACAATTATTTTGCCGACATGTATGTTTGTAAACCATGTGTATGCCTGATGCCTATGGAAGCCAGAAGAGAGCACTGGATCCCACGAAACTGGAATTATACATGGTTCCAACCTGTCTTATGAGCGCTGAGAACTGAATTGAACTGAAGGTCTTCTGCAAGAACAGCAAGTGCTCTTAACTGCTGAGCCATCTCTCTAGACCCTTACCTTGTTTTTTGAGACAAGGCCTTTCCCTAGCTTGGAGCTCACCAAGTAGGCTAAGCTGGTCGGCCAGTGAGCCCAAAGGATCTTCCCATCTCTACCTTCCCAGCCCTGGGTTTATAAGTGTATACTATCATACTTGCCATCTTACATGGGTTATAGGAATTGAACTCAGGTCCTTAAGCTTGCATGGCAAATACTCTCATGACTATTCTGATTATTCTAAATGTCAACTTCCATGACTGCTGAGCCATCTCTCCAGTTCCCAGAGTCCACTTCTTAAATGCCCCACTACACCCACCACCACCTCCCTGGGAAGCTGAATCTCAAGGACTCTTTCAGGCCAAGGACTCTTTCAGGCCAAACTGCAGTAGAGGTAATAAGAGTTGACCAAGCATAGTTTGGTTTGTGGAAGCAGTGAGGATCCAGGAACTACCCAGTGGCGACAAGTTCTTCTCCACTCCTTAGTATCTTACCGCTTCCCAACCAGATAAGCTAACACCAACAGCAGCTAAGAGTTCTCAGTGTGTGGACCAAGAGGTCCCATTTTGAAGCTTCCTTAGGAACCTGCTAAACACTAAAATATAAATTGGGGAAAGGAGTTGGTAGGCTTGGAGAGTCGTAGCTTGCACAGGGGTGTCATTTAATACTCAGAGTGTCTTTTGTCCATGCTCCACACATAAATTCTGAAAGGGTTAGCGCCCCTGCCTTAAAAAAAAAAAAAAAACCACACTCTGTATCCAGCACACATATATCACAGAGTTCGGACCCAAAGCCAGAGCTTCGTGGTTCAAAGGAGGGAGTGTCTTTTTGTGTTTGTTGCTGGGGAGATAATTCACCCTGAAACAACTTCCTTCCAACCAACCAGGGAAAGTGGGCTTCCTGGGTATTAAGAGGCTTTGTTTGTGGGGGATAAAGGAAGAGCCCGTCTCCTCTCTCTTCCAGTGTGATTTTTCACAGATTAAAAAAAAAAAAAAAAAGTCACCAGTGGGGATTAAAGTCATCAGTTTCCGATGCGTGTTTCCTTGGCTGACTGATTTACTGCTCGGGCTTGCTCCAACGAAACAAAGACCATCTCTGATCTCTCTGGTGAGATGATGAGATGTTTCCTATGAGTCATTTTCTCAGTATAACACATTTGTTCTTTGCTAATCACATTTGATTTAGTCTTTGAGGAAGCGATTTGCAGATAGGTCTTTGAAGAGTATTTCTGTAAAAGCACGGTGATCTGTTAAGCCATTATCTGCCAGCAACACTTTATAGAGCGCTCTCTCTCTCTCTCTCTCTCTCTCTCTCTCTCTCTCTCTCTGTGTGTGTGTGTGTGTGTGTGTGTGTGTGTGTGTGTGCAGATGCCTGCATAATCCAGCCAAGGGCATCATATCCCATGGGGCTGGAGTTATAGGTGGCTGTGAGTGGCCTTCTGTGGGTGCTGGGAACTGAACTTGGATCCTCTGGCAAAGCAGTTTTGACCTCAGTACCATGTCTCCAGCCTGGGACATATTTTTTTAAAGTGTGTATTTAGTTAACTTGTGAGATGGATCATAGCTGGATAAATGTTTTGGAAAAAAAAATCAAAGAAAGATATATGATAGGTATCAGTAAACCATGTTGTCTGTTTTTGTCTAGCCAGAGAGCTATGAGGTGTGTGTATTGGTGTGTGTGTGTATGTGTGTGTGTCTGCATGCACATGTGCATATGTGCATGTGTATATATACATGTGTAGACCAAAGGTAGATGTTGATGGTTTTCCTCCATCATGCTGTATCTTACTTTGACACAGAGTCTCTTACTGAACCTGGAGTTTGCCATCCACCAGGCTGACTGGCCAGTGAGCTTCAGGGACCCACATGTCTCTGCTTGGTGTCATCATGCCACCATATCTAGCTTTTTTATGTAGGTTATGATATTGTGCTGGTTACTGATTGGCTGCTTGATTCTGGTCAACTTAATACAGGCTGGGAGGTATCCAGAAAGAAGGAAAGTCAACTGAGATAATACCTCTCTATCTGACTGACCTGTGGGCAGGTCTGTGGGGCATTCTTAATGATTGACTTGGGAGGGCCCAGACCACTATGGACAGTGCCAGCCCTACTAAGGTGGTCCTGGGTTGCATAAGAAAGCAAGCTGAGGGCTGGAAAGATAGCTCAGCAGCTAAGATCATGTGTTGCATTTGCAGAGGACCCAGGCTCATTCCCACTATCCACATGGTAGTTCACAGCCAACCATGACTCCAGTTCCAGGGTATTCTCCAATGCCCTCTTTTGACCTTTGTGAGCAACAGGCACGCACATAGTACATGCATACATGTAGGTAAAGCAATCATTCACATAGAACAAAATAAACATTTCTTAGAAAAAAGAAGGGAAGAGGAGGAGGAAGAGGAGGAGGAAGAGGAGGAGGAGGAAGAGGAAGAGGAAGAGGAAGAGGAAGAAGAAGAAGAAGAAGAAGAAGAAGAAGAAGAAGAAGAAGAAGAAGAAGAAGAAG
>JADRCH010000355.1:0-45107 GCA_019843965.1 Rhynchomys soricoides | reverse complement strand
TTCACGGCTGTTGCACCCTACGCAAGCACCCCTTCACGGCTGTTGCATCCTACGCAAGCACCCCTTCACGGCTGTTGCACCCTACTTATATTCTCTCCCAATGTCACGTGTCCTCTCATGGGTCTTCTTCAGCAAAACATCACATGAGTCTGCATCACCTGACACAACCAAAAATGTCCACTTCAGGGGTGCATGCCTATCATCCTCGAACTGGGCAGGTGGAGATAGGTGGATCCCTGGGACCAGTCTAGCTGAATTGGTCTTTTCCAGGCTCAATGACAGCCTGTCTCTAAAAGAAGAAGATGAAGGAGAAGGAGGAGCATGAGGAGGAAGATGAGGAGGAAGGGGAGGGAAGAAAGGAAGTAGAAAAAGGGTGAGAAAGAAGATGAGGAAGGAAGGAGGAAGAGGAGGAGAAGTTGTGAGAGGAGGATCATTAAGACTCATTAGATAAAGGTGCTTTCCACACAAGCCTGGAAATCTGAGTTCATTCAACTCCAGAACCTATGCAAAGACTGAAGGAGAGACTCAACTCCATGAAGTCACCCCCTAACCTCCACAAGAACACACTTGTACCTCTACCCAGCACCATACACTCAAGGGGAAAGGCATAATGTCAAATAGATCTCTGAATCCTGCTCCAGTGATATCCTAGACCATCTGAATAACATGATGGTCATGGTCTCACTGAAGGGAGGTTTTTATCCTAGAACTGCAGCAAAACTGATGTGGAGGCAAGCACCATGGCCCTCCCTGGGTTCCATCAAGCTTGCCATTCAGAATCCCTCGCTTCTTGTCTTATGTGGTGGCTGTTCATGACACCATCTATCTCTTCTCTTTAGTTCCCCCATGTGCCATTTGCCACTTTTCACACAATGATTTTAACTTAGCAGGTGTTCTGCAGTTGATTTCCAGAGTGGTAAATGAATGAATGGATCTCATGAAGACATATTCTCCAGCAATGCTTGTTTTTACACTCTTCTATGTGTAATGGTTAATCTTGACTGTCAACTTGATTGGATCTGGAATCAATCTGGGTGGGGTTATGAGAGCATTTCCAGGAAAGATGGACAGGGAGAGAAGACTGTTCCCCAGAGCAGGTGGAACTTTTGGTAGCAACCCAGACATAAAAAGGGCTGAGGGAAAACCGTGTTGCTCATCTGCCTTTGCCTCTTGCTGGTGAGTGTATCTACCTTGCTGCTGCTGCCCCCAGTTTTACTGATATCAGAACCCAAATTCTTCAGACTTCCTGCGTACACTGAAGACCCCTGGCTCTCTCCCCTAAGAATATCCCAGGCCTTCCGTCAGAACCAGATGCCAGATTGGATGGTGCTTGAGGAACAGTATCAGATGACCCAAGTCTAATGCCTACAAGACCTGTATGGTAGAAGGCAAGGAATGACTCCAGCAATTTGTTTTCTGACTTTCACAAATGTCTTGTTGTATGCATGCATGTGCACATTTGCATATGCAAAATAAATGAAGAAAATACAGCAAAAAAATTTAAAAGTATCTGTTGGAAACAACATGGGTAAAATATACACTAAAGCATCATGTATGTTCATAAGTCTATGCCTGTACATGTACCCACACACCGCTAAACACATAAAGAACAGGGTCTGAGAAGCTATGGCTCAAAGTGTTCAAAAGAAAAGAATGAGACAGAAATTTTGTGAGATTATATAATTTTCAGGACAATGACTTCTTTTTACTGTACATATTTTCCATTTTTATAAAAAACGTTTAAAAAGAACTCTGCCTATGAGGCTGGGAGGATGGATCAGTGGTAAAGAGTGTATACTGCTCTTGCTAACGTTCAGTTGCTAACACCCATGTTGTGCTGCTCACTGTCTGTGACTTCAGCTCCAGAGGATCTTATGCCCTTTTCTGGCTTCCATGTGTATCTGCACTCACTTGCACACACACAATCACATGAATAAAAACAAACAAAGAAAAAAACAACTAAACCTCAGCCTAGACTAGTTACAGCCTGTAATCTTAGCAGGCAGGAAGTGGAGGCAAGTGGATAACAGTTCAAGACCACCCTAGACAACATAAAGCTGTGGTTCTCAACCTTTGAGTCATAACCTTTTTGGGGGTGGAATGGGCCTGTTACAGGGGTTGCCTAAGACCATTGAAAACACAGATATTTACATCACAATTCATAACAGTGACAAAATTACAGTTATGAAGTAGCAGCAAAAATAAATTTATGGTTAAGGGTCACCACAATATGAGGAACTATATGAAAGGGTCTCAGTGATAGGAAGGTTGAGAGCCACTCACATTGAGAGACTCTGTCTCTAGGAAAGCCTCCTTCTTCAATGGACCTGAGTTTGTACGAAGTATAGAAGTATGCGCTGAACCTGAACTAGTCCCCACCCTGGTGATGTAACCTGAGGCCATGGATGCAGGAGGAAGGGGATTGAGGAAAGAGCAAAGAGGCTGTGGAAACCCTTCTGCCAAATGATGGTTAATTTGGCAGTGGAAGAGCCAAATTAACCATCTTGTCAAGCTATTCTTGTCAAGGCAAGGCATATGCCAAATATGGAAGGTTGTGGGGACAATTGATCATTTGATTCCATGGCTTCAAGGCAGCAGAAAGATCTTTTCCAGCTACTGAGCTCGCTCTCAAGTTTAAAGGCTTTTAAATCGGTTTTATTAGGTTAATTGATGATATCTTTGTGCTCTTTTGCTCTGTGATCTGCGGTGTCCTGTCAGAGTAAGATGCATGAAGTGGAACTCTGGGTCTCCTCAACCCTGCTGAGACCAGGAAATGAAGAGGACCGCACTGCAGCTGCTCATTGTTGGCTTACGGGCTCAGGGAATAGCAGGCTGCTTGATCCCTTGTGTAGGAGCAGGATGCTTGAAATAGAATCTCTAAATTGCTTTCCAGAGCGTCATAAAAACGTGATCAGAGCAGAAGGTATGTTTAGAATTTCTCCTTGCTCTTGGCTATCATTATGTACTCTATGTGTGGCAAGCATGAGATGCTCCTGTTCAAGCTTCAGAGCTGAGTCCTTACTTGGTATTAATTGCAGCACAGAATAGCTCTACCTAGCCTGAAGCTTGGGTTTGGGTTTTTTTTTGTTTTTTTTTTTAAACTTTTTGTTGATTCTTTGTGAGTTTCCCATCATGCACCCTTGACCTGCTCATCTCCCCATCCCCTTTGCCCTTGCAATCTCACCCCCTCCCCGCAAATACAACACACACACACACACACACAAAACAAAAAAGCAAAACAAAACAAAGCATAGAAGATATCATGGAAGCTGTAGTGTGTCACAGTGTGTCCCACAGTATATACCTCTGTCTGCACATCTTTATTTGCAAATGTTCTTTGCAATGAGTCATTGGTCTGGTTTGAGCCATTGTCTCTGGCTTCTGTGATACCATCAATATTGGATCCTCACTGGGACTCCTTCCGGTTATCCTGTTGTTGACCTGTGTATGGAGACCCTGCGGCTTTGGATCAGCAGGACTGGCCCATTCATATCACCCAACTATTTGAAGGTGATAGAGATTTAGGGGCAGGCCAATTCAGAGCCCTGTTACTGGACCTATGTGGTAGCTGAGCTGGTCAGCCCACCAGCTCTCCTTTATCTGCACCACCAGGGCAAGCTCTCCAGCACTGCTCCAGCTAGGCCACTGTCTTAGTTAGGTTTTATTGCTGTGAACAGACACCATGACTAAGGCAAGTCTTATAAAGGACAACATTCACTTGGGGCTGGTTTATAGGTTCAGAGGTTCAGTCCATTATCATCAAGGTGGGAGCATGGCACCCACCTAGGCAGATATGGTGCAGGCAGAGCTGAGAGTTCTACATCTTCATCTGAAGGCTTCTAGTAAAAGACTGACTTCCAGGCAGCTAGGATAAGGGTCTTAAAGCCCATGCCCACAATGACACACCTACTCCAACAAGGCCACACCTCCTAATAGTTGACACTCCCTGGGGCAAGCATATACAAACCACCACTGCCACTCAGTGCTGCCATTGGCAAGAGGCAGGGTCAGCTCTCCTTCTCTCATGCCTTTGGCAGGCTCATCGATACCCATGCCTCCAGAGCCAGTTCCACTGTACTTCCCAGTCAAGGTACATGGACCCCTCTCACAAGTGCTGCAGACTTTGAGGGGTAGGGACAGCTCTCCAGCTCTCATACCCTTGGGGCTAGTTTACCTGTGCCTCTGCCATCAGGGCCAGCTCCACTGTGTGCTTCACACTCTTGAGTGCTTCAGCCAATGAGGGAATGGGGGATAGCTCTCCTGGCCCAGCTCTCCCAGTTACTGCAGGTGGCAAGGGTGACAGGGGAATCACCCAGAACCCACACCACCTCACTGGAGGTGTACTGGTTAGTTTTATGTCAACTTGACACAAGTTAGAGTAATCAGAGAGGAGGGAGCCTCTACCAAGAAAATGCCTCCATAAGATTGGGCTATAGGCAAGTATTTAAAGTATTTTCTTAATTAGTGATTGATGGGAAAGGGCCCAGTCCATTATGGAATAGGCTGGTGGTCCTGAGTTCTATAAGAAAGCAGGCTGAACAAGCCATAAGGAGCAAGTCAGTAAGCAGCACCTTCCCATGGCTTCTGCATCAGCTCCTGGATTCAAGTCCCTGCTTTGTTCTGGCTTCCTGTCCTGACTTCCTTTAATGACATCAAATCATGAGCTGAACAAACCATTTTCTCCTCAACTTGCTTTTTAGTTTTGGTGTTTCATCTCAGCAATGAACACCTTAACTAAGACAAGCTTTTATGCCCACAGATTCAAACAACTACAGGCCAAGAAACATTCAGAACAAAAGATCCAGGCATATTATCTATGATGGTTAACATCCATTGTTAAGGGCATTTCTAAGTAGGATGAACTGAACAGGAATGAATGGAGGAGGATGCTCCCTCCTGAATGGAGGGAGCATCATAGCAAGGACTGGGATCCAGGACTGAATAAAAAGGCAGGGTGGGGGGAGAAATCTAATGGAATGATGCACCCCTGTTTCTGTCTCCATGTCCACTGAGACATGACTGAGAAGCCACATAGTCTTGCTGCCTCAATTGGGAACCATTCATACCACCACAATGGGCAAAATCCTCTCAAACCATGAGCCAGAATCAATGTTCCTATACCAATTACTTCCTTGAAGATATTTAGACACAGCAATAGTAAAGAATCAACATAGTGGTGCACTCCTCTCTACTGGGCTGTTGGGCAGATAAAGTAGGGAGGTCATACATTTAAGCCCAGTTGTTGATGGAAACATAGCAAAGACTCCATCTCAAGCAAAATGAATAAAAATCTGGAAAAAGGTAATACGTTTGTAAATGGCATTTTTAGAGATAGCATTTCTTGTCATTACCCCCATCCCCTGCAATAATACAGAGTTCCAGTTTTTTATATAGGATGCACATGGAATTATAGTTGATCTAGAGACAATCTACAGTATACAGAAATAGATACATTCCTTTACCTTTCCTTTTCATCAAATAGAATCTTGCTTCATAGCTCAAGTTAGACTTGAACTCATGATCCTGCTGTCTACAAATCCTTGAGTGTGATGGGTGTGTGCTGCCATACCTATTTGTACTGAGGCTCTATGCAGAATTGACCATTTCACACAGTGATCGTGAGCATCCATATATCTGGGTACCCTAATCTATAGCTACTGAGGGGTTACTGTATAATAGTTTCCTATGGTCACCTTAATCCTTCCCAAAATATTTCTCCTTAGTTTAAAATGTTTTGGCTTGGGGGCTTGGTAGATGGTTCAGTCACACCCATGAGGAGCTGCATTTGATTGCAAGAACTCAAGTGAACAATGCAGACAAAGATGGTGGTGTAATGTAACACAGAATATGCAAAGTTCATAAAAGCAACACTTCTGAGTCTGAGAGATTCATTTTAGTGCTGTGAATAGAGGTAGTGTATGTATGGCTTGAGCCTAGATGTGGGGTTTTAAATAACAATGGCCCTCATAGGCCCACAGGAGTGGCACTGTGAGGACATGTGGTCTCTTGTTGGAGAGGGTGTGGCTTTGTTGAAAGAAGTGTGTCACTGGGGGCTGGCTTTGAGATCTTATAAGCTCAAGCTAGGCCTAGCAGCTCATTATTTCTCCCTGCTGCATGTGGGTCCAGATGTAGAACTCTCAGCTCCTCCAGCACCATGTCTGCCTGGATGCTGCCCTGCTTCCTGCCATGATGATAATGGACTGAACCTCTGAACCTGTAAGCCAGACCCAATTCAAAGTTTTTCATTTACAGGAGTTGAGGTGGGGGTCATGGTGTCTCTTCACAGCAATAGAAACCCTAAGATACTAGGGTATCATTAAGCAGGCAAAGATGGAGTTAGGGGAGAATGGATATTCTTGGCCAGTGGTATGGTATATCCAGAGCATAGAAAGTAACCAGGGGTTATAACAAAGCACACAGAGTAACTCAAGAAGACAAGGCTTGTTCAGAAAATAGAGAGAGAGTGAGCGGAGGGATCATGGTGTGTCTAGAGCATATAAAATAATCCAAAAGGACAGGTGTATCCAGAGGACACTGAATAGTGACCTAAGAGGACATGGTGTCCCCAAATCTTATAGAATAACCCAGAGGGAAATGATGCACCTAGAGCATAGAGAGTAACCCAAGATGATATATCATACCCAGAGCATGAGCAACTCAAGACAGACATCGAGTGTCCAGAGCCACATGATATGCCCAGAGCACACAGAGTGGCTTAAGGGGACATGGGGTACCTATAGCATACAGTATATTCCAAGGAGACATGGTATATCCAGAGCATATAGAGTAATCAAAGGACAAGATCACACTGGCTTTGTTTTAAGGAGGGGAAGAAGACAGGGTTGAGCATGTAGCATCAACATATGAAATATTTTGTGCTACTAAGTACCAGTCTAACTAATCCCTTGTCATCTCCTAATCATTGAAGGGTAAACCTTCTTTTTATAATTATAATATGTAATATCTATTATTATTTATCACATTTTAATTTATTTTGTGTGTGTGAACATACATGTTTGTGAGAGAGTATATATCTCAAAGAACATATTTGGAGGTCAGAAGAGTGGGAATTGGTTCTCTCCTACCACATCAGTCTGGGGATCATATTCAGGCCATCAGATTTAGTGGCCTCTACTCACTGAGCCATCTTGCTAGTCTGCAGAACAAAATTTTCTATCTTCCTACTCCTTATTAAATGAGGAGTACCTCAAAGCTTAAGACTCACCTTCTCTGTTTCCACTTGAGAGCCCTGAACAATGTTCAGAGCTTTGCTGTCTTTGGAGCCTGGAGCCTCAGGCTGTGCCTGGAGAAAGGGGAGGACCTGAGACAGAAACCCAGGTAAACATTGCTATTAATGATGATTAGCTTCCAGCGTTATCTCTGTGAAAAAGAGCTTAAAGAGGTGAGCAGTTGCTAAAACTGATAAACAATCTCCCTGGCTGTGAACGCTCACTGATGTTTGGTCTTTAATCTTTGAGAGCTAAATGCCCAAATAGACCGATTGTTAACACAACCAGTCGAGTCATAAAATGAGTTGCTACACTGAATTCATTGATTTTTATTGCTAAACAAGCTCTGATAATGGCCTGACTGGGGTGTTAAAGAGACACAGCTACAGTGCTACAGTACATGGAGAAAAAAAAAATCCCAATTGTTGAAAATTAAATGCATCTATTTCTATGAATTAGATTACCTTGGGGAAGATCAACCTCAGGTGCTGAAATATTCAACATTTACCACCTTGTAGTCAAATTGCTAAGTGGCCTTGTTGGGTCTTGATGCTTGTCCCAGAAATGACATCTGTCTTTCTAATGAACAGATACCATGAAATCATCCCAGGATTGAGCTTTCATGCTTGCCTCGATTCCCAGCACAGATGTTTGATGTAAATTCTAGAGACAAAGACAGCAATCCCATGTCCAGGCCACACGTCAGAAAGGAGCGTGACCACATGGGTTGGGTTTGTTTGACCAACCATGCTGATGAAATAACTCGATGGTCTTCAAACATTATATATATGCTTCCCTCTGTGGTGAGAGTGTTTAGAAATGGGGTGGGGGAAAGGAGGTGCTGAGATGACCCTGGTAACGTGCTGTTGCGTATCCTAGTTAGTGTGAATGGTCAGTTTAACAGCCTAGAGTCAGATTGGCCTGTGGTCGTATCTGCAGGGAACTGTCTAAGTTGTTAACTGATATAGGAGGACTCATTCCACTGTGGGCAGCTACATTCCCTGGGCTGCTAGGCTGTGTAAGAGAGCTAGATAATTGTGAGCCTAAGAACAAGCAAGGAAGCAATCCATGGTTTCTCTTCCAGTTCTTGAGTTCCTGCCTTGACTGCCTTCAATGATGAACTGTAGCTTGAAAATAAACCAGCTTCCCTCCACCTCCAAGTTGCTTTTAGTCAGAGTTTGTTTGTTTGTTATCATAGCAACAGAAAGAGTTGCTATGATAACAAACTTGCTAGAACATCTTGCAAACATGAGGAGCTAATTTCAACGCTCACCCAAAACCCATGTTTTCCAGAAAGCAAAACAAAATGAACTTAAACAGTATGATAAATAGTTGCAATCCCAGCATTGGGGAGGCAGAGACAGGCAGATGCCTGGGGCTTACTGAATCCATCTAGTCTAGTCAAATTAGCAAGTTCCAGGTCCCAGTGAGAGACCTTGTCTCAAAAAACAAGGTGGTAAAAGCACCTGAGGCAAGCAGTTAAGGTTATCCTCTGGCTTCTACCTTTTATGAGCACACATGTGGACATGAACAAACACACACATATGCACCTGCAAATACATGTACATGTGCAAGCAGAGAGATGCAGAGATGAAGAGTGTGGAAGGAAATATACTAGATCTTCTATGACGGCCCAGAAAACACAAACCCGTGTAACATTTCAGACAAAGGGACAGCAAAATCAGAATAATAGGCACTAGATCCAGATGTTAAGTTACATCTGTGTCAGCATGCCCTCACATCACCTCTTCAGGTGGTAAGATCGGTGAAAATGAAGAAGAAACAAAATTTTACAGTCATTCTAAAGTATGGTCCAGACTCTGTTAGAAATATCTAGAAGCCCCAGATCTGTGAGGATGGATGAAGACACATAACTGTGGATGCCCTCTTGGGTGACAGCATCTCTTGCCCTCTTGGGAGATGTCATGAATTTTATATAAATTGTTTTTATATAAAAATATTCCTCACCACCTTCTCAATGGTTCTAAGGCTCAAGCAACAGCCAGGGACATCCTGGTTCCTGTTACTGTGGGAAGCAACTAAGTTGGTATACTGTCTCTAAAGTGATTTCAGCCAATGAAAGGAGAGGTACTTAGACCATGCCTAAGACAGAGACTCAAGATGGGGGAGGGGAGAATGCATGTAAAGAACTCCAATAGAAAATGGGGAGATGACTCAGGGAGTACTGTACCTATCATGCAAGTGTGAGGACCTGGGATGGCCCCTTAGAATTCAGCCTTCTGGTTTTATTTTTGTTGCTGTGATTAAACACTGACCAAAAACAACTTGGAAAAGAAACAGATTATTTGGCTTACACTTTGAGGTCACAGTGTATCATTGAGGGAAGTCAGGGAAGAAACTCAAGACAGGGTGCTGAAGTCATGTCTGCTTGCTCTTCCACACAGTACAGCACTACCAAGAAATTAACCATAGTCAAAGAAGTTTAGTGGGAACCATGAAAAAACACCTCTTTTTGGCTCACCCTCCTGCTTGCAGGTTCAGGCTGAACTCTTTCTTAGACAGCCCAGCACCACCTGCCCAGGGAATGGTGCTGCCCACAGTGGGCTGGAGCCTCCTATAAAATTAACAACCAAGATAATCTTTCACAGGCAGGTCTACAGGCCACTCTAAAATGGAAATTTGAGACTCTCTTCTCAGAGAATTCTAGAGTGTCAAGTTGATAAGGCTAAATTGCCATGTAAAAAGGCAGGGGTGGAAGTGTCTGATAGAGACTGGCAAGGTAGAGAGAGCCGAGAAAGGTGGATCTTGAAGCTCACTAGACAGCTAGCCTCATCTATTAGTTTCAAGATCAGTGGAGCCTGAGAAAATCATAAATGTGGGGAACAACTGAGGAATACATTTGATGTTGACCTCTGACCTCCACACACAAGCTCAGATACAACACAAACACAAGGGAGAAAACCTCTTTCAGAAACCTCAAATGAACATGCAAAGTAAACCTGAAGAGCCTTAGAGACCTCTGAAACTGGAGGAATAGATGTTTCAAGAAGCTCACCCCAGCTTCCCGAGAACAACCAGTTCCAATCAGCAAGCCCAGACTAAAATAATTGACTATGTATGGCTCAAAACCTCTTGAGAAGAGGAGAATGTGTGAAAAGATGCTCTGATTGTTGGAGAAAGAGAATTCCCTTTGAATTTCTTAGGGGAGGAGTACAACTCTGAAATTGTTAGATCAACCAGAAATGGAACAGGAAAAAAATAGTGTATCATCATTTGTACAAGATGCCAGAGTCCGTCGCATGGTGACCTCTCAAATCAATTTCCTAGTACATTATGCTCTGCTGATTTTATGGTTTCTGTTGGGGAAGGCAGATAAATCCCTTTGTAGTTTAATAAATTCATGAGTTAGGCTTTCATATTACCGACCTGTGTGTGCTCTTGGAGTCTGTCCTGTTTGGGAGGACTTTGAAATCAAGTGACAATCTCAAATTCTCTCAGCTCATTTAAATTGTCACCGAGGGATACATTTCTAAATATCCTGATATTTGAGTGCTGAGTAAAAGGGAAATTTGAGAGTATCTTACATTTTTTCCCCTCATATGGGTTGCGGTTAGAAGTAATGGGCACATTTTGCCTGGTCAGTTCCCTAAATGCAAAGCTTAAAAGTCATCCATACATAAACAGGGAAGGCAGAGACCCGGTATGTGCAAAGGGGACTTTTACTGGGAGATTGTGCACGGGAGTACTGTGAACTCCTGTAGATATGACTGTGCTGGTTTGTATTATCATCTTGACACAAACTACAGTCACCCGGGTTGGGCCGGGATTTTTTTTTTTTTTTTGATACTTTATTTACATTTCAAATGTTTTCCCCTTTCCGGATCTCCCCTTTGGAACCTCCATATCACCTCCTCCCTCCCCCTGCCTCTATGAGGGTATTCCCCCACCCACACACCCACTCACTCTTGTCTTCCTTCCTTGGCATTCTCCTATACTGGGGCATCTAACACCCTCAGGCCCAAGGGTCTCTCCTCCCCCTGATGGCTAACAAGACCCTTCTCTGCCACATATGTGGCCAGCACCATGGGTCCCTCCATGTGTATTCTTTGGTCGGTGATCCAGTCTCTGGGAGCATCAGGAGGTCAGGCCAGTGAACACTGTTGCTCCCTCCATGGGGATGCAAACTCCCTCAGCTCCTTCAGTCCCTTCTCCAACTCCTCCATCTGGGACTTCATGCTCAGCCTTGGTTGCTATGAAGTGACTCTTGGGTATTCCAAACTTTTGGGCTAATAACCACTTAACAGTGAGTACATACCGTGTTCATTCTTTTGTGACTGAGTTACCTCGCTCAGGATAATATTTTCAAGTTCTGTCCATTTGCCTGTGAATTTCATGAAGTCACTGTTTTTAATAGCTGAGTAGTATTCCATTGTGTAAATGTACCACATTTTCTGTATCCATTCCTCTGTTGAGGGTCACCTGGGTTGTTTCCAGTTTCTGGCTATTATAAATATGACTGCTATGAACATAGTGGAGTATGTGTCTTTATTAGATGTTGGAGCATCTTCTGGGTATATGCCCAGGAGTGGAATAGCTGGGTCCTCAGGTAGTATTATGTTCATTTTTCTGAGGGTCCGCCAAACTGATTTCCAGAGAAGTTGTATCAGCTTGCAATCCTACCAGCAATGGAGGAGTGTTCCTCTTTCTCCACATCCTTGCCAACATCTGCTGTCACCTGAGTTTTTTATCTTAGTCATTCTGACTGGTGTGAGGTGGAATCTCAGGGTTGTTTTGATTTGCAATTCCCTGATGACGAAGGACGTTGAACGTTTCTTTATGTGCTTCTCAGACCTACAAGTTTCCTCAGTTGAGAATTCTCTGTTTAGCCCTGTTCCCCCTTTTTTTTTTTTTTTTTTTTTTGGATAGGGTTATTTGGATCTCTGGAGTCTAACTTCTTGAGTTCTTTGTATATATTGGATATTAGCCCTCTTTCGGACATAGGGTTGGTAAAAATCTTTCCCAATCTGTTGGTTGCCATTTTGTCCTAGTTACAGTGTCCTTTGCCTTACAGAAGCTTTGTAATTTCATGAGGTCGCATTTGTCGATTCTTGATCTTAGAGCATAAGCCATTGGTGTTCTATTCAGGAACTTTTCCCCTGTGCCCATGTGTTTAAGACTTTTCCCCACTTTCTCTTCTATTAGATTCAGTGTATCTGGTTTTCTGTGGAGGTCCTTGATCCACTTGGACTTGAGCTTTGTACAGGGAGATAGGAATGGATCAATTCGAATTCTTCTACATGTAGACCACCAGTAGAACCAGCACCATTTGTTGAAAATACCGTCTTTTTCCCACTGGATGGTTTTAGATTTTTAAGTGGGAATCTTGATTGAGGTATTTCCCCCTATCTGACTGGCCTGTGGGCAGGACTGTGGATCATTTTTCTTGAATTGCTAATTGATATAGAGGGGTCCAAGCCAGTGAGCAGCACTCCTATAGTTTCTGCTTCAAGCTCCTGCCTTGAGTTCCCACCCCAACTTCTCTCAATGACAGACTGTGTTCTGGAAGTGTAGGGGTGGAATCCTGATTGTGTATTATCAGCATAGGGAAGGCCACATCATGGACTCCAAAGCCTCGGACCCATGGGCAAATGTCAAACCCTTCCTCTGGCCCTCCCATAGATATTGATAGTATGTGCAAAAACTTGTCAGCTGTAGCTTTTTCTCCCCCCTGTCCCTGGATATTTACTACTCCTTACAAAAATTAGCTAAACCTGTTTCCTTGGTCTAGATTAAGTTAAGCCTAAAGAAGTGGTTCTCAACCTATGGGTCATGACCCCTTTGGGCAATGCATGACCCTTTCATAGGGGGATCACATATCTGAATCCCTGCTTCATAAATTTACATTATGATTCATAACATGATTCAAAACTATGAAGTTATGAAGTAACAATGAAAGTAATTTTATGGTTTGGAATCACAATCTGAATGTACTAAAGGGTTATAGCACCAGGAAGGCTGAGAACCACTGCTCCAGCTGTATTCCATAAACCCTGCCTCTTTATCTGTGTGTAATGACTCTGCCTCATTTAGCTGTATACAATAGCCCTGTCTCCCTGTCCAACCCTCTTTAATAGACACGCTGAGCTTCAGGCTCTGTGGTTTTTCCAGCATAGCCCAGACCACCTGACTCCCAACTTTACTGTCCGTGTGTCAGTCTGTGCTTGTTTTTTTTCTTCATTCCCTTGTCACCTCAGTCAGGTCTGTCCCTGGAGCTGGGCAATGGATGAGGCAACCTTTTATTCCTCATGTTGCTTTTGGTGAGAGCATTTTATCACAGCAACAGAAAAGCAGCCCAGAGAAGTATCTTTCCATCCTTTCTCTTTTTCCCTATGTGGAATTAGCAAGGGAGTAAGTTGTAGAAATATTTCATCTCAATCAGGGGCTTCTACACTGACTTTGATCATTCAGTTCTTGAATAAAAGATTCACGTGACCTTTATATTTATAATAAGCCTTTATCAGCACTAATGCTGGGCAGATATCTATTAAATCTATTTCCTATTGATAACCACAAGTTATTACTTACTATGTTTCATCTGGGTTGCTCTTAACTCCAATTGGCCAGCCCTCAGGGCCATGCTTCCATGACTCTTAACTGCTACTCCTAACCCATGGTGTCTTTCTCCTCTCTCCACCTTCTTCTCTCCCCTCTTGATCTCCTCCAACCCTCAAGCCCAGGAACACAAAGCCCCACCTATCTCAATTCTACCCAACTATATTAGGCTGTGGGCATTTTTATTCACCAATCAGAAATAACATAGGGGCAAGGTCAGAAGCATCACTTGGGTCTATGTGTGGCCTGTGTCTGGGGAAACCAGCCCTTGAGGGTCCACACTTCACATTTTAATACATAGCAACAGACCAAACCTCAACAGTGAATGAGTCTGGAGAATGGTGGGCAGGAATCCATCTACTTCAGTCTCCAAATTCTCTTACCTAAGACAATGTGACCAGCTCATCAGGCCTAATACCAACAAACAATGTGAGATGAAGTCCTTTTACCTCAAGCACATGGAGCTCTGTAGCTAGGACAGTTTCCCATAGACTGAAATTAGGATGTACACACTGAAGCCACTGTTAGAGATATCGACTGATGTGTGCTATTAAGCTCTGAAAGAGATGACCTTGTCCATACACTTACAAGGATGGGACACCAAGAGAAGTGCATGGCGTTGTTTGGTCTCTTTTCCCTTAGCTCCTAACCCACCCTTTCACACCTGGCAGTGTGGTGCAAGGGCAGGGAGTCCCCAAAGGATGCTTTACAAACCATTTTGCCTTATGACTTTACCTATCTCACTATCGTGAAAAATACTTGGCAAAAACAACTAAAGGGAAGAAGGGTTTATTTAGGCTCTTAGCTTGAGAGGATATAAGCCGCCACAGGGGGGAAGGCATGAGAGAAGAAGGGTGACATGTCTCATCACAGTGACTCTGCTGCCAGGGAGTACAGGAAGATGAACGCTGGAGCTCACACTCATTTTCTTCTTTCATTCAATCCAGGTCCCCAACCCATGGCATGATATACCACATATACATGATGGATCCTCCCAGCTGAGTTAATCTAATCTAGATAATCCATCAGACATGCCCAGAAGCTTGTATCTTTAATGATCTGTCAGACTGACAATAACCACAGCATAGGTCATAAAACTAGATTTCACCAAAGGGAGCCATTGGTGATAATCTCAAAATGAGCAGAAGAACACAAGGCTCACTTCCTGTCTTCCCCTGGGGTCTATATATCTCAAGAGGTAAAGGAACTCAGGAGTTCTGCCCTAGTTTCACATATTGCTATGCTAATATGATCTGCCAAAAAGCAACTTAAGGAGAAAAGGGTTTGTGTTAGTTCACAATTCCCAGTTGCAGTTCATTGTAGAAGGTAAGTTATGGTGAGAATGTAGCTAGTTATGTCACATCCAAAGTCAGAAACAAAGAGAAATGAACATATGCTTGCTTGCTTGCACGTGTGTGTGCTCAGGTTCACTGCTCTATTTTATACTGATTAGAATCCCCTGCCTAAGGAGTGAAGCCTCCTATAGTAGGCTTGGTCTTTCCAAATCAGTGAAGACTGTCTACTACAGGCATGCTCAGTGAGCAAGCCAATATAGATAATACCTATTTGAGATTCTCTTCATGGTTCTACATTGTGTTGAGAATGAAAGCTAACTATCACAGGCTGTAACTTCCAGCTTTTTCTTGTTCTATAGTGCTTGTAAATTTGCAGTCCCTGGCACCAAATACACCAAGTCCCCAAGTAAACTGAGCAAGTGCTGTGAACACTCAATGCTACTAGTGCCTGCTCTGTTCACATTCCCCAGGCTCCCTTCTCCTCCTGGAGAAGTATGGCTCCAAGTATAATTGGGCCATACTTCTTCTATGGTATTAATATGGGTTTTAGCAGCATTTACTTTTTATTCTTTCAACACTGGCCTAACCAATACCCAATGCTCAATCACTTCTGCTTGAAAGACCTAGCTAACTGGACCTTGACCAACTCACTATCTTCAAGAAATATCTTATCTGGGAATAGTTTTAAAATGGATGAATGGAAAATGATTCTAGTACATCTAAGATTTCTGTCTCACATAAGTGTTTGCTATTGTTACAGTATCTACTATAACAAGGATGGTCTGTGTTAGTGATGTTGCATTATTACTTAGTTCTATGCTACTTGATACAGTAGCCACTAACCACACATGGTCATGGCCTATTTATTGTCTAGAGTTAATAACACTACAACTTACATTTAGACATTTGTAGTCCCTGGCACCAAATATACTGAGTCCCCAAGTAAATTGAGCAAGATACTTTTATCATAAGATAAACAACAATTATAATACTAATAAAGAAGGTGATAGACACTTTTAGAGACAGTAGAGATGCTCATAGCATTGTCTATGGTGTTTATTTAACAAATGTATACTTATCTCCAAACTCATAAAGTTATATAATATATACATATTAAATACATCCAACTTTATTGTTGTTTTATTCTTTGAGACAGTATCACACTATGCTGCCCTTAAACTAATATTTCTCTGCCTCAGCCTTCCACATGCTAAAATATGTGTCATGTTTTGTCAATCACAGCTCAATGAAGTGCTTTAAAACACTTTAATACCTATAGATTTGAGGCTGAGGATATATCTAGAGGTAGAGCACTTGACTAAAATCTCTGAGTGAAAGGCTGAGAGTGTGGCCCAGTGGTAGTGCACCTGCCTAGAATCCCCCAGTGAGGGGCTGAGAGTGTGGCCCAGTGGTAGAGCACCTGCCAAGAATCCCTCAGTGAGGGGCTGGGGGCGTGGCTCAGTGGTAGAGCACCTGCCTAGAATCCCCCAGGGAGGGGCTGGGGGCGTGGCTCAGTGGTAGAGCCCCTGCCTAGAATCCTCCAGGGAGGGGCTGGGGGTGTGGCTCAGTGGTAGAGCACCTGCCAAGAATCCCTCAGTGAGGGGCTGGGGGCGTGGCTCAGTGGTAGAGCACCTGCTTAGAATCCCCCAGGGAGGGGCTGGGGGTGTGGCTCAGTGGTAGAGCCCCTGCCTAGAATCCCCCAGGGAGGGGCTGGGGGTGTGGCTCAGTGGTAGTGCACCTGCCTAGAATCCCCCAGGGAGGGGCTGGGGGCGTGGCTCAGTGGTAGAGCCCCTGCCTAGAATCCCCCAGGGAGGGGCTGGGAGTGTGGTTCAGTGGTAGAGCCCCTGCCTAGAATCCCCCAGTGAGGGGCTGGGGGTGTGGTTCAGTGGTAGAGCCCCTGCCTAGCATCCCCCAGTGAGGGGCTGGGAGTGTGGCCTAGTGGTACAGAATTTGCCTAGCATTCACAATGCCCTAGGTTCAATCTGTAGTAACATAATAATAAAGTTGCAGACAATGAAGTTAAATGAAGTTAAACTTAATACAAGTACATTAAAATAAAATAAATAGCTCTGCTGGCTACAGCTCAGGTGTTCATGTCAGCCACAGGTGAGATTGCCATCTTGAAGGATGCAAATATGGAACTAAGCAGTGCTAAACTCAGAACACAGTGTCCCCAGGAGCTCACTGGAGAGATTGTTAAAATAAGACTCCTGTGCTTCCCGAAATACATTGACTTAGAGAATCTGTACATTCAATGATGACCAGTAGGCCCTCGGGGTACTGCCAAGCCATGCTTCAAGAAAAACTGAGAGGGGAATAGCTCAGTGGGTTAGGTGACAGCTGCTCAAGCATGAGGCCCAGGTTTCAGGGGCCCAGAACCATGGAAAGCCCGGCCTGGAAGCATATGCTTATCGTTGCAGCTTTTAGGAAAAGAACAGGTAGATCTTTGGAGTTAACATGCCATTCAGCCAAACTGAACCAATGAGAGCTAGGTTTAGTGAGACCAAAGTGATCAGAATAGACCTCTGTTCTATGTGCCTCGAATCTCCCAGTGTTCACATATAACACACATGCACATGTACACAAATACATAGCACAGATACATGAACACCCACAGAGCATACACACAAACACGCTCATGCATGCACGCACATGTAATACACACAGGAAAAGGAGAAAATATAAGAAAAATAGATGCATAACTGGTTAAATGAGTAAAGACTACCACAAGCCTGATAATCTGAATTTGAAACTCAAGACCTACAAAATAAAAGAAGAGAACCAACTCCCTCAGGTGGTCCCTCTGACCTCCGGAGCCCAGCCGTCACACACATGTATCAAAAGGAAGAAAATAAAAAATAATAAATATAGATCTTTCAACATTTAACCTACCAAAGTTGTCAGTGAGTGTGTGTGTGTGTGTGTGTGAGAGAGAGAGAGAGAGAGAGAGAACTACAATTAATTCAATGTTAAGCAAGATACTGAAATCCAAAAGGCTAGAGACAATTCCAAGTGAAGAAAGCTTTCATAGCTTAGATTATTGGGACAATAACTGTGCCAAGGGACAGCATGTGCCCAGAGTTTGCCACCTTGTCATTGGAGCAGTGATGGCCAGGCGAGTGGGAGAAACCACCAGTTGCCTAGCACTGGTTGGGCCAAACTGGAGCATTCACCAACTAATTAATTGTGTGTTCTTGTTTATCTTTCTAATCATTAAGCTCATTTGTATAGTCAAAGGCTTCTACAATAATTATCATAATTAATCTTTATTTTAAAACAAAAAATATATTTGCATTTTATAGGTATTTATACTTCAAAAGCTTTCCCTAGAGAACCTCCAGGAGTCAAACTTAACACATTGGTAACAATGAATTCTTGATTAAGTAATTATCTTTACAAATACTGAAGCAAACAGAACTACAATTCACAGATTATTAATTACCAAGCTACTTGGCAACATTCTGCACTCAACCTTCAGCTTCGGAGGAGACACAGGCAGCATACACAATCTCCTCCAGAAGGTATTGCTTAAGACACTGCAGGATCCCTGTAGGTGAAGAACCAGAAAACGAATGCTTCCCGAAGCTCAGAGCAGGTGAAAGTTGTCCCTTGTAATGCAGTTTTGCACATCTCCCTAGTGCCAAGTGAGGGCTAAGTGTTTTATCTTCCTCCTTGCTCTGACTGCTAGAAGGGGCATCTCACTCACTGGAGCCTCATACATCCACTTTATATGTGAGCCTATTTTTTTCCCATTTAACCTGATATTGTACAGCTTAGCTTCTACAACTCTATGCATTAACTGTATATAGCAGCATCATTTTTTCCCCTGAAAATCATTAATTCATCCACCTATTCAGCCCAAGATCCTTCCTTGCCTTGTGAGGCTATTGCTTGGCAATTAACTTCACCAGAACGTCCTACACCCTCTGTTCTCATTAACTTTAACTGATATCTGGAGTCTAGAAGTCACCTGAGAACCAAGTCTCAATTGAGAAATTTCCCAGACCAGGATGGCTAATGGACGTGCCTGTGGGAGACTGACTGTCTTGTTTGTAAATTGCTATAAGAGTGCCTGGCCCACTGTGGTCAGAAGTCATTCATAAACAGATGGTCCTGGGCTGTATAAAAAGGCTTGCTAATCATGAGCCAGAGAGCAAGTCAGCAAACAGTGGCTTCTACTTCATCTTCCTGCTTGAGTTCCTGCCCTGACTTTCCTTAAAGAAGGACTATAATCTGTAGCCCAGTGGTCCTCAACCATCCTAATTCTGTGACCCTTTAATAAAGTTCCTCATGTTTCAGTGATCCCTGACAAAAATTTTTCATTGCTGCTTCATAACTAATTTTGCTATTGTTAGGAATCATAATGTAAATATCTGATATGCAGGATATCTGTGAGCCCTGTGAGGGGTCAAGAACCCACACCTTGAGAACTGCTGCACACAGACATAAACCCTTTTCTCTCCTATGCTGCTTTTGCTTGTGACATTTGTCATAGAAACAGAATGAAGCTAGGACATCTTGCAACACTCTGGAATTGTAAGTGGAGCTGGCTGAAATTTACCTAACAGAGCTGTTCACCGTCAGTTGGCTGGATATGCTGTTCACCCTCAGCTGGCTGGATATGCTGTTCACCCACAACTGGCTGGATATGCTTCATGTCAGATTGGTCCCATGGGATTTGATGGATGTGACCATATTTGGGTAAGACTGCCAAATGCACCCCTGTTGGACCTGTCTGTTCCTGGAAAGAACTGTTGTTTCCCTGGACTTGACAACAGCCATCTTTGTGGTCTTTAGGTTTGTTTCCTGGTTTTCACATATGTAGTCCTCCATGCTGAGCAGCTGCTGTGGCCATGAGCTCAGCTATGCCTTCTTACCATTCATCGCAATTGGGATCTCAGGTTCTTTATATTCCCTCCTGGAAGGAGAGGGCAGAGAAGCCGTTGGAACTTCACCTGAATTCTTGCAACAGTAAGTGAGCAATGAACAGTCACAGGAGACAGATATCAGGTCAATCAACCACCTTTGTAGGAGCGAAAGCATCACCTCCAACAAGGGCAACAGTGGCACTTCCTTGGGGCCACCAAGATACTGCAGAACAGAAAGTGCTCTTTGTTGCTTTTCTGTTGGTGATGAAAAGGGATGATGTGGAGTACCAAATCTAATGGAGCACTCACTCCCAGATGAGACAAACACAATAAACCTCACATCCAAAAACAAGGTCAGAAACAGACCCATTACAGAGGGCTGACACCTTCTATGAAAGAAAAGAGATTTTAAAAAAAACCGAACAGCAAGTCCTCCTGGTCCATTTCGATCTGCTTTTCAAATAGTAGTAAAATAAGACACGACAAATAGCAACAAGAAGATTGGGGAGATGGTCTGGTTGGCAAAATGCTGGTGCGTAAGCATGAGAACTCAAGTTTGGATCTCCAGCACCCATGTAAAAAAAGTCAGGCATGGTGGACTGTGTCTGTAACCCTAGCATGGGGAGGCAGAGACAGGAAGATCCTTGGGGCCTGCTAGCCAGTTAGCACACCTGAATCATCGAGCTCTGGATTCAGTGAGAGAACCTGCCTCAAAAACTAAGGTGGAGGAGGAGGAGCAGAAGAGATGGCTCAGCAGTTCAGAGTACTTGATGCTCTTCCAGATGACCCAAGTTTCATTCCTGGTACCCACACCCAGCTCCAAGGGTTATGACACCTTTTTCTGGCCAATGTGGGGAACACACACACACACACACAAAACATAATCATGTGTATATATGTACAGATGCATAAATAAGATTAAAATTAAGTAGAGAGTGATTAAGGGAAACATCCAATGTTGACTTCCAGCATCCACACATGTTTGTAGTCTCTGCATGTGCATGGACATATTCAAGAAATCCTACACCACAGAACTGAGATAATTTTGATAAAACAAACAAAAAACCAAACAAATAAAAACCTTCAGTTGCACAACTCTTATTTCAATCTGAATTAAAAAATAAATAAAGACAAAGGGTTGTGGTAGAAAATGTCTTTGTGGTATTGGGAGATGGCTCATTGGTTAAGAATTCATACTGTTCTTGCAGAGGACCAGAGTTCAGTTTCCAGCACCTGCATCAGGTGATCCACAACCACCTATAACTCCAGCTGCAGAGGACCCAATACTCTATCCTGGCTTCTGCATGCATATGCATACATAAAAATGAAAATAAGTACTTTAAAAAAAAATGTGTGTGCACAAGCAGTGTGGATAAGAATGTACAGTACTTGTGAGTGTCCCATGAAAGCATGTGCTTAGGTGTGTCTGTGTGACTGTGCACGCACACATATGTATTTCAAGATAAAATTGAGATCTCCGAATATAGGCCATGTTCCTCATTGCACTTTGTAGACACTGCATGTTAAGATTGGCTAAGATGGCAAATAGTTACTAACAAACCAGCTCTGGAATGAGCATAGCCAGGAGAGACAGCCAGAAGTTGACGCGGTGTCTGGGAAGTTAAGAGTGAAGTCAGTCTTTACTGTCAGCCCATGGGGGGATGGGTGGGAATAGAACCAGCATGGAGGGGAAATGGATGAATATGTCCACACAGCTCTGAAATCCAGGGTTGAAGGCTTTTCCTGAGGTCTCTGGAAACCTGATGACATGTTCAGGGGGCTTAGCTCACATTATCCTGGACAAACAGAAGTTCCTCTAGTTTAAAGGGGGGGGGGAGGGTTTGTTTCTTGACCAATTTGCTTAAATAGTCCTCTTTTTTAAATTTGAATCCCTAATGGCCAGTATAAATTTTTCCCAGAGATTTTAAAAGCATTTTATTTGCATATATTAATTATGCATAAGAATGGGTTTTTATTGTAAAATTTTATTACATTTATGATGGGGGGGGAGAGATAGACAGACAGACAGACAGAGACAGAGAGAAAGAGATAGAGGTCACAAGATAACCTGTAGACTTTGGTTTTCATTTCCACCATGTGGGATTTGGGGGTTGGACTCAGTAGTCAGGCTGGGTAGCAAGCCCTTTTACCCATTATGCCATCTTACTGTCCCAGAAGGATGACTTTAATCCATTGTGATTGTGCCAGAAAAGCCACACAATGGGAGGAGGCTATCTGGACCTGTGGAGAACTCAGAGCATCCACTTTGTAAAGGAAGGTACTGTGCTTTGCATTTTCAGCCGGAGAAGTGTTTCCTGAGCTTATGAGAGGGCTTGACCTTCTGTGAGGAATTTGCTACAGATTTTGAAAATGATGTCAATTTTTGAAAGAGAAGAAGAAGTTGAAATAAGCCTGGTCCTTGTTTCTATTCCTGTGGATAAGCAGCAGTTGGGAAAATATCCTGCTTGGGAAAACAGCTAACATCCTTCTGAAGGAAGAATCAAATGAAGGCTGGGGAGGGGTTCATCCAGTGTTCTAGTTTTACTTATGTTGATGTGATAAAATATTTTGACCCAAAGCAACTAAAGAGAGAACTGGGGTTTGCTCAGCTTACAATTTCAGGTTATAATTCATCCTTAAAGATGGGGTAGGGACTCAAAGTATCAAATCCACAGTCAAGGGCAGAGAGAGAAGAACACACAATACTCCTGCTTAATTTTTCTTGTTCCCAACTAGCTTTCTCCTCTCCAATACTATTCAAGAACCCCAGCTAAGGGAATGGTGCCACCCATAGTGGCCAAGCTCCCTACCTCAATTAACAAAGAAGACAGTCCCCCATAGATATGCCAGATCTAGACAACTTCATTTAGATATTTCCTTGATGGAGGCTCTCTATCCAGGTAACTTTAGGTCATATAAGTTGAAAATTAGAATTAACCAGAATAATCAGTAAGTGTTTGCCATGCAAACATAAGGACTTGAATTCAATTCCCATAACCAATGTAAAATGCCAGGTATGGTAGTATGCATTTGTAAACCCAGGGCTGGAAAGGTAAAGAAGGGAAGATCCCTTGGGCTTACTGGTCAACCAGCTTATCCTACTTGGTGAGCTCCAGGATAGGGAGAGATCCTGACCCCAAAACCAAGGTAGAGGATGGAGAGATTGTTCAGTGGTTAATAGCACTTGCTGTTCTTGCAGAAACCTAGGTTCTATTCCCAGCACCCTCTTGGTAGATCACAACTGTCTATAACTCCAGCTCCAGGGTATCTAATGCCCTCATTGGCATTTGAGGGCACCAGGCACACACATTGTGCACATACACACATGCAGGCAAAACATTAATACACATAAAATAAATAAATCTAAAGCCAATCCAAAAAAAAAAAAAAAAAAAACCCAAGGTGGCCAGTGCCTGAGAAATAATACCCAAGGTTGTCTTCAAATCTATAGTCACACTTGCACATAGGAACGCACACACACACACACACACACACACACACACACACACACACACACTGATGAGTCATAGTGAAAACATTTCAGTTTGGTAACAAAAACATCTACCTCTATATGATCTAATAATTATTATCAGCTCAGTTATGAAAGTCAATGCCATTGTCACAAGGTGTAAATTTTAATCACTAGTGGAGAATAATGTGAGCCTAAAGTCTTAGATTTTATTATCACAGAGCAAGAAGAGGGAGACAAAACAGCCGGATGAATTTACAGCAATTCATTATCTACTTTTATTTAGTGAGAAGATAAGCAATAGAGAATTCTTGACACTAAAGATATAGTGAAAGATACAGACCCTTTACAATGTGGTTGCAAATATAAAGCAACAGAACTGACAGAAGAAGATACCTGGGAGGCTGAGGTAAGAGTCTAAGTTTGAGGCTAACCAGGTCTAGAAAGAGAGCTGTTGGGGGTGGGGGGGTGGGGGGTGTAACCTGGTCTTCCCAGTAAGACCTTGTGTCAGAAAATAAAAAAGAGGTGAGCTGGGCAGTGGTGGCACACGCCTTTAATCCCAGCACTTGGGAGGCAGGCAGGTGGATTTCTGAGTTCAAAGCCAGCCTGGTCTACAGAGTGAGTTCCAGGACAGCCAGGTTTACGCAGAGAAACCCTGTCTTGAAAAACAAAAACAAAAACAAAAAACAAAGAGGTGGCTCAGTAGTAGAGTGATTGCCCAAAATGCACCATGCTTTGGGTTCCATCCCCAATACTGTGGAGCTCGGTGCACACCTTTATCCACAGTACTTGGGAGGACTGGGAATTCAAGGTCATCCTCAACTACATAGTGATTTCATGTACATCCTGAGCTACATGATACTCTTTCTCTGAATAAATAAATATGTTATAAGGAGATGAATATTTTCCACAACTCCAGAGAAAGAGAAAACACCATAGTCAGCTTCCAATAGCAACTTGGCACAAACTTAGAGAAACTCAGGAAGAGGAAACTAAAAAATCATCTCCACCAGATTGGTCCATGGGTGTGTCTGTGTGACATTTTTCTGACTGCTAATTGATATAGGAGGGCCTGGCCCACTGTGAGCAATACCATCCAATCCCTAGGCAGGTGAGCCTGGAATATATAAGAAACGGAGCTAATAGTGAGCCTGTGAGCAAGCAAGTACTCAGTTCTCTTCCATGGCCTCTGAGCCAGTTCCTGTCTTGGCTTCCTGAGATGACAGACCTATTAGCCAAATAAACCATCCAAATTGCATTTGTTTTATCATAGCAATAGAAACCAAACTCATACAGATGAAAGGGAAAAATGTAAATCGAGACATGTGTAAGTAGGAAGTGCTGGGTATGAATGCCTCAGCAGTTAAGATTGCTTGCTGCTCTTTCAGTGGGACTAAGGTTAGTTTCCAGCACTAACTTTGAGCAGTACATAACTGCCTATAATACCCAGCTCCAAGGGATTTGACACCCTCTTCTGGCCTCTACAGGCACCTCCATGTGTGTGGTGCACAGATGGACAAGCAGACACACAAATATACATAAAAATAAATAACTCCTAGTAGGTACACATTCTAGTGATGGGTACACACTCAGGAACATACTGGCAGCACAAATTTGACTCCATGTTTTCAATTTTTGTTTTACATGAGGACACAAAGTTGGATGGGTAAGAAAGAGGGGTAGATCTTGGAGGTAAACATGATCAAAATTGATTGTATGACATTTTCAGAAATCAATACAATTTATATAAAAACAAGATATAAAACAGAATGTCAGATCAAGCAATGTTATCAGTTTGGACATAAACATATACCATTTAGACTTGTAACCCACAAGACCATAAGTTTTAAAACAAAATCAATGTACTTCTTAGAGGCAATATGCACTATGGTGGTTAATATTGATGCTCAACTTGACAGGACCCAGAATCACTATGGAAACCAACCTCTGGGCATGTTTGTGAGGAGCTTTTCAATTAAGCTAGTGGAGGAGGGAACATGCTTTTTAAATGTAGTCCATGGGCTGGGGTCCTAGTCTGGATATTAAGGAGAAAGTGTAGGGGCCATGTGAGCAGCTGCCTCAGTCTCCCACTGCTAGGCTTTCCCACCCACCATGGTTGACTATGTACCCTCAAACTGTGAGCCAGGACACTCTTATTATCTTGAGTTGCTTCTGTCAGATATCTTATAGTAATGAAAACAGTAACTGACACAGGCACAAATCAAAATGACATAGAGAGGTTTTTTTTAAAAAAAAAAATGGGTAAAAACAAACAAGAAATTCAGGCAGTATTAAGATGAAATACAGTTCTTATCACCCTTGTATAAATCAGATGCACACAGCCAAGTTCCTCTCATCATTTTTCCTAGGTTCAAAACAGAAATGTTATCCTCTGAGAAATAAAGCAAGATTACTTTCTTGAACATTTTTTAACAAGGATGAGGACTGTGATGGTTTGTATATGCTTGGCCCAGGAAGTAGCACTATTAGAAGCTGTGGCCCTGTTGGAGTAGGTGTGTCACTGTGGGTGTGGGCTTTAAGACCCTCATCCTGGCTGCCTGGAAGATCAGTATTCTGCTAGCAGCCTTCAGATGAAGATATAGAACTCTCAGCTCCTCCTGCACCATGCCTGCCTAGATGCTGCCATGCTCCCACCTTGATGATGATGGACTGAACCTCTGAGCCTATAAGCCAGCCCCAATTAAATGTTGTCCTTTTTTAAGACTTGCCTTAGTCACGGTATCTATTCACAGCAGTAAAACCCTAACTAAGACAAGGACTAAATGCTTGAAAGAGGCATCTGGTATACCAGGGCCATGTACCCAGCCATTTAGAGACAAGAACCATGCATGGACCATGGGGAGAATCCTACCTACCGGAGAGAGCCTCTGTCAGTGATCTTCAGATATAGGTGATTTCAAATTCACAAGGATAACTTGCTAAAATAAAAACTGCTGGGCTGTAACCGCAGAGTTTTTGTAGGATAGCATGTAGAGTTTGATTATTTAGCTCCACTCTGGATGCTCAGGCAGATGGTCTAGTGCATGAATTTAGAAAACTGCTGGTCTCCATGACTGACTCTCAGTGACCCAGACATGCTTGAATGAATCAAGAAATGATGAAGGAAGCAAGGCTTGGTGGCACATTCCTGAATGTAAGCAGGAGACTCTTGGGCTTAATGACTATATACTAAGAGTCTGTCTCAAAAAAAAAAAAAAAATCAAGAGCTGGGTCTGGGGAGAAAGCTCAGTTAGTAAAATGCTTGCTGTTACTCAAGCATGACCCAAGCAAGGTCTAGCATTAGAACCCGTGTGTGTGTGTGTGTGTGTGTGTGTGTGTGTGTGTGTGTGTTTAGAGGTAGAAACAAAAAGCTCCACCTGGGATTTCTAGTCTAGTGAGTTGCAGAACAGTAAGAAATTCAGTCTTTAAAAAAGTAGAAGGAAGGGCTGGAGAGATGACTCAGTGGCTAAGAGTACATACTGCTCTTGTAGAAGAATAGAACTTTAGTTCCTAGCACCCACATAGGGTGGCTCACAATCACCAGCTCCAAAGAATCCAATGCCCTCTTTTGGCTTCCGCAGTCACCAGAATGAACACACACACACACACACACACACACACACACACAGAGCACTCACATGTATATAAAGAAAAATCTTCAAGAAAAATAACAAGGCAGACTGAATCTGAGGAATGACAACCAAAGTTGTCCTCTGGCTTCCATAAGCATATGCAAATGCACATGCAAACATTCTTACACACACACACACACACACACACACACACACACACACACGGCTGGAACTATAGTCCACTGACAGAGTGGGAAAATGCTAGCAATACTCAAATGTGATATTCAAGGAGGGTGGCTATGTGGGGCCTAGAATCAACTGTATGCCAAGGAGCTCTAGCCAGCTTGGTGGGTTTCTGGCATAGTCTTTCTTCCAAGAGAAGAAAAACAGACCAGAATGCTATGGCTCTGTGCAAAGAGCCCTGATTACATTCTCCCTGCTGCCGCTAATTAGAGACGAGGCCTTGGCAAGTCCGTCAATCTTAGTGTGCTTTGGGGTTTGTTTGTGAAACACTTAGACAGGAAGCTTTGTGGGGACCTTCTTGAAGTTAATATTCTGAAACTTCTTCTAGAATCCAGACTTTAGGTGAAGGGAACAATCCATGTGGTGATGAGGGTCTTCCCTCCACAGTCATGCTTTTTAAAAAAAGATTTTATAAAATTTTTATTTATGTGTTACCTGTGTGTATTGGGAAATGGTGAGAGTGAGCAGTATGTGAATATAAACGGGGGTGGGGCTGGGAATAATATGTGAATGTATGTACTAATGGTGGTAGAGGCCAGAGGTGTGTTAGATCCCCTAGAGCTGAAGTTACAGGGAGTTATGAGCTGTCCATTGTGGGTGCTAGGAACCAAACTCACGTCCTCTGGAGAAGCAAGTGCTCCTAACTGATGAGCCATCTCTCCAACCCACTCTTAATGCAGACCATCTGTCATGATTTCAGAGGTGTCACCAACACAGTGGCATCAGCTGGGAATCTCTGTCCTCTCCTTACAGAGTGATGGATGGCGTCCAATGTGCCAGCCAATGTACCAGCAAGAAATAATCAGCTAAGCAAGCCAGTGTGGAGCAAGTGCTGGGCTCTGAGCCTGGGTGGAAGTCTAGGAAGAACAAATGGAGCTGAGAGAGAAAGTGGGCAGCTAGCCCAGAGCTGGGTTCACCAGTGGCAATCTGATGTTACTGTGGTGGTCAAGCAAGGGAAACAGGAAAGCTGCTCTGTGCTTACAATATCCCCTCGGTTTCTGTAGAGCATGTGTGGAGACTGCAAGACCAGAATGGCTCTTTCTGAGGCTGGTTTAATTCACCTAATAGGATTCTCTCTACCCATTCCTCCCAAACAATAAAACTTCATTCTACTTCCATTTAAAAAAGTCTGTTTCTATGTGTGTGTCTATGTTCGTATATACAATGTGCGTGGGGGACAGGGGACACTATAGAGTCCAGAGAAGAACATTGGATCCCTTGGGGTTGAAGTTCCAGAAGGTAGTGAGCCACTGTACATGGATGCTTGGAACTGAATTCAGATTCTCTTGAAGAACAGCAAACACTCTTTGCCACTGAGCCATCTCTCCAGCCCCTAATCTTTTATAAACTGTATAATTAACTGTACATACACATACATATGTATCTGAGTCTGGTTTCGTGCATGTGAACGTAGTACCCATGGAGGCCAGAAGAGGGCAGACTCCCCTGGAGCTGGAGCTGGTGGTTGAAGGCATTTTGTATGCATTTTGTATGCATTTTGTATGCATATTTGCCTGCTGCTGGACAGTAAGGCTGCTTCCTTAACTGGGCTATTGTGAATTGTGCTGTAGTGGAGATGGATGTACAAGCCTCTGTGAAGTCCTTTTGGGCCCTTCGGGTAAATCATTGTGACTGCTGGGTCTTATTAGCTGCATAAAATCACAAATGTTTGCATCCCATGAAAGACCTAAAGCTACTAGCAGAACAAAGGGAATGGGAAACTGTCACACACACACGATCAGAAATGCACATTAGATGTCAGAAGAGAAACACAGGTCATGTCCTCTTAGGGTGGAGTTACAGGAGGTTGTGTGAGGCTCAACACAGGTCTTGGGAACAGAATCTGGGCCTCTGGAAGAGCAGTAAACATTCTTAACTGTGGAGCCATCTTTTTAGCCCCTTAATTAAAATGACAACAATACAGTGTAAAAGATATGGATGATTTATTCCACAGTGGAAATATGAGATTTCCCAGAAGCTCTTGAAACTATCCATAACTAAGATCCTAGGAAATATGGCTAACACTGTGGTGTGTGTGTGTGTGTGTGTGTGTGTGTGTGTGTGTGTGAGAGAGAGAGAGAGAGAGAGAGAGAGAGAGAGAGAGAGACTTCTTCAGGCATGAGTAAGACTCAGGGATGAAGAGAAGGGGTTCTTCTTGCTGTAGAAGGAAGCAGAGAAAGGGGGCAGTGAGCTTTTATGTTAAGCCAGCCTGGCTCCTGGAGAGAAACTTCTGAGTTTAGATACCTGATTGTCAGCAGGTGGTGCTGTTTGAGGAGGTTATGGAATGTGCAGGAGGTGGCATTTCACTGGTGGAAGTAAGTGACTTGGCTTTGATAGTTCATGCCCAAGCTCTCACTTCCAGTCTGATCTTTCCTTCCTGTTCAACCAAAAATAGAAGGATGTGAAAACCAGTTTCTCCTGCTACCACAGATTCCCTACTATGATGGACGGTGCCCTCAAACTTTGAGCCCTTAAGTGTCTTGTCAGGTATCTGGTTGCAGCAATGGGAACAGGAAGTAACAAACTGTACTGCACTTACTTCACCTGTGCTCAAGTACCCACTAGTCCCCAGGAGCTAAATTATACAGACAGAGCCAGCCCCTGAGAATCTGCTATCACAGGCATGGTGGGCCACAAAGCGATGGGTGGAACAACCTGGAATCTCTGCCCTTTGCTGCTGGGTGTGCACACACACACACACACACAGGCTGCTCAGCGAGTCTGGGTGTCCTCACTGATCCCCCCCCCAAACACACCCCCGGCAATGGACAGCTTTTGCTCCCTATGGAGATCATTTCTGTTCTTGAACTGCCAAAATCTTGCACTGACCCATCTGTGGAATCTACTAGAGGGTTTGTGGTGAACCAGAACAGAGGGACCACCATCTACCATCCAGCAAAACTTAGCCAAAGGGACAAAACTGGCTTTTCCTGATCTTTGGTGGGGTCCCTGCTTCCCTGGTCCCCATTCTTTTGGGGAGCATCCAAACCCAGCCTTCTGCCTCTGTTGTTTTACCTGCCATAGACCACACTCACTGAGAATAAAATGGCCACTGTGTTGGGATTCCAGGGCAAAGCAGCCTCCCCACTACCCTGTCTTCCCATCCTGTCTATTCTAGCGGTTTTTGTTAGTAGACCCCACAAAACACACCTTCCCTTGGACCACGCCAGATCATCTGCTCTGAAGCCAACTCTATTCAGGAAGTTACCAGCAAGTAGCCATACAGAATCAGAGGTCTCCCAACCACAGGGGACCTGATGCAAAAGTCAATCATCATCAGAATGTGCAATATTCAACGATCTGCCTATATTTCATCTTCCTCCTTGAGTGTGAACTCTAGGAAGCCTTGGAACACCTCAAGCTGAGTTCTCAGACATCTTATGAAACCCCGCACACAGTAAGAGCTCAATAAATTGCTCAGTGGAGGAATGGCTGAACGAGTTCATGAATCCTGCTGCCTCCTAAAGGCCACAAACATTTCTGATTCCTGTCGCCACCTCCACCATCCCATTACACAGAAGTTCCAACAATTGATTTCTTCAGTTCTCGGCCATGCCTCTCATACCCTGAGAGTTAAATGTGTTGGGACCCCTGTTCTGGGTCCCATTTCACCTTTCCTGCCCTTAGCTCATTGGGAGACTAACATTTTAATTAGGAATATGCTTTGAGAAGGAGCTGGAAGATGGTTGTCAGAACGTAAGGATCCTAGTTTAATTCCTAGACCCCAGGTTTTGTTTTGTTTATTTAAAGGTGTATTCCAAGGCTCACATGTGTAACCCCAGAGCTAAGGGAGTAGGCAGAGCCAGGAAGATCCTCAAGGCTCACTGCTCAGCAGTATTCAAGAGTCAGCCTAGCCCAATTGGTGAGGTTCAGGTTTAGTAAGAGACCTGATAATAAGGTGGTAACAGACCGGTGAGATAGTTTGGTTGATAAAGGTTATCTGCCATCAAGGCTCACAACATGAGTTTAATTCCTGAGTCCCACATGGTAGAAGAACAGCTAATCCTCAAAAGTTGTTCTCTGACCTCCACATATGCATGCATATGGGATGCTTGAATCTGTTGCCTTGCCTTTCCTGTCATGATGGACTGGACTTTGAACTATGAACTAAATAAAATGGTGGGCATACACATGCACAAATGTACATGAACAAATAAATAAAAATATAATAAATAAAAATAAGGTGAAAGATGATAGAGGATGACACTCAAGGTCAACCTTTGTCCTACACACACACACACACACACACACACATACCCCCACACACGTACACACATACATACATATAATACACACACACACATGTTCCTGCACACACACATACACATGCATACACACACATACACATACACACACACATCTATAAACATACACACATATATGCACACACACATATACATCTGTACATATAACACACACATGTATCTGCACACACAGAAGCATGTACCCCTACACATAAAACACACAAAAATAACCTTTGATGTACCTTAGCAAGACTTTTAAGATTCCGATGATTCCTGAAGATAAAAAATAATCTCTTTTCCTTCTCAGCCCTGCCATCAGGCAGAGTAAACTTGAGAACAGAGGCAGGGCCTGTGACTCTCACAGATGAAACCATTTACTGAATCCAATCAAGAAGCCGGGCTATTTACTGGTACCCAGAACATCCTCCAACATTCTTCCAGGCATAGGGTTTTAAGCCTTTTAAAAAATAGATGATGTCCAGACAAATGCTGGTAAGGAGGCAGGGAAAAAAAGGCAATGAATTAGTGTCACCACTCTGAGGAATAAAGTTTGCTCAGGAAACTAAACCAGAACTGCCAGAAACAGTGCCCTTTTCCCTCTTTGTTTCTTGCTTGTGGATGTAATGTTTAGAACTCTTGTGTAAAGCTCTTGCTTCAAGCTGTTTCAAGCTCTTGTTGCCTTGCCTTCCCTGTCATGATGGACTGGTCCTTGAACTAGTACCTAAAATAAAAGGAAACCACCATATGCCCCAGCTATCTTACTGCTGGGCAGATCCCCAAAGGACCCTAATTCAGCAGACAGCAGAGATGCCTACATAACCACGTTCAATGCTGCAGTACCCACGGTAGAAAAGGCATGGAGCCAGCCTAGATGCCATCGACAAAAGGACAGGTAAAGAAAATGTAGTGCACATAGCAGGAGGGAGTTTGATTTAGCCCTAAAGAGAAATGAAATCAGGACTTTTGCAGGAAAATGGATGGAACCGGAAATCATTTTGTTATGCAAAGTAAGCCAGGCTCAGAAAGATTAGGGCAGGTTTTCTCTCATATACAGAATAGGGACTTTTAAATAGACATGGATACGGAGATGGAGATGGATGGATGGATGGATGGATGGATGGATGGATGGATGGATGGATGAGTGGATGGATGGATGGATGGATGGATGGATGGATAGATGGATAGTAGAGACTCTTTGGAACCACTGGGAGGGTGGATGAGAGTAAAGAGGGAAAATATGAGAGTGAATATAACTCCATAATATACATGAAATCAAAATGAAGCCCATTATTTTACACAATGAATACTATGCCCAGCTACTTTTATGTCAACTTGATACAAGCTGATTCACTCAAGATGAAAAAAATCCAATTGAGAAATTGCATCCATAAGACCAGGCAAGCCTGTAGGGCGTTTTCTTCATTAGTAATTGATGTGGATGGCCCAGCCCATTGTGGGTGGGGCCACCCCCCACCCCCCACCGCTGGTGTTCTATAAGAAAGCAGGCTGAGCAAGCCAGTAAGCAGCACCCCTTCAGGGCATCTGCACATGCTCCTGGCTCCAGGTTCCTCCCCATTTTGAGTTCCTGTCTTGGCTTCTCTTAATGGACTGTGATTCAGGATATGTAAACCAAATATCCTTCACCCCCAGGTTGTTTTTGGCTATGGTGTTTCATCACAGTGACACCAAGCCTAAGATATGCTAATAAAGGTTTTAGATATTGGGGATGGGAGAAGTGACTCAGGTTGAGAGTGCTTTCTGCCATTCCAGAGAATAGGAGTTTGATTTCTAGCAGCTACAGTAGATGGCTCAAGACCACCTGTAATTCAGCTCCAGGGAATGAGACACCCTCTTCTGGATTCTGTGGGTGTCTGTATAATGTGGTGTTTACACACACACACACAAACACACATACACACAATAAATGAACTTTAAATAAATATATACAGTGTTCTAGACACCCATCCTTTCTAGACGTCTATACGTTCTAGATGTCTCCACCCTAAGAGAAAGGTGGCAACGTGTCCATGTTTCAAGAAAGCTGATTTTAAAAAAAATCTACAAGACTCTTCAAAAGCATCCTAGTGACTCACTGTGTGAAAAATGTTCCTGAATTCAATCTCAAATCATACTGACTTGAGTAACACCTGCCAGGCTTGTGTCTCCAGAGTGACTAACGGTATCCTGCAGGACTTGTCCACATACAGTTTACCCCAGGACTATAGGAAACACAATATTATAGACATCAGCAGGTCAGACCATCTGTAAATGGGGTGAGACATCACAAAGGGTTCCCTGGGGAGTCAATTTCTGGTTAGAACTTGGATCCCAGGGAGGAATCCCTAAGAATAACGCTGATGAGATCAGATAATTATCTCCTCCGGAAATCAAGGGAAATTGAAAATTAGCAGAATCTGTAGAAAACGGAAAGGACACATGAAGAGGCTATGGCAGGGCAACAGAATGAATTCTGTTTCTATAAACTCAATTGCATTGTGTCATCTCTGCCAGAAACCCTTGAGGAACTTCTCTCTAGAGCTAAGAATAAATCGCCATTGCCTCATCCTCTCCAGGCAGCCCGGATGACCTGCTCAGGCTTCCTGAGCCAACATCTACTCACTTCAGCCCAATAGCTAAGGTGAGGAAAAGATCCCACCCAAGTGTGGCTTGGCAGAGCAATTGAGTCTCTCCCAGCAGCAGTTAGCTGCCTACAGACCCTCAGAGAGGGTGGGGGACCATGAGTACCCCTCTCCAACTCCTGACCATGGCAGAACTTTAAAGTTCTGCCCAGTCTTCAGCAGGTCTCCTGTGGGGTCATCCCAGTAGCTGAGCATTCAAGAGCACACCACTAGGCATGCTGGGAAGATAATGATCCACGTCACCCTCCATGCCTCTACCTTCTTGGCTGCCTGTAGCTCCCAGAAAGGTTTAAATACCATGTCACAGAGCCATCAGAAGCTGTCCTGTGAAGAGAACCTTCTCATTCCTTCCTATTGTGGATAACTGTGAGGTCTCCAAGTCACCCCATGTCCCATATATAACACCCCATGTCTTGCTCTGCAAAGACTGCCCCAGGTCAGTCTTTGCTCAAAATCTTCCACAATAGAGAACTGAAAATACAAACAAAGTGTTTATTTCCAAGGGAGGAAGAGAAAGGTTTGGAACTCAGATTCCCTTGTCTCCCGTGGTCCATCCATTAAAACACAAACACAAAAACAAACAAACAAAAACCAGACAGCTCAGCCTTTAGTTACAACAAGCACGCTTGGAAAACAACCCAAACAGCTTAATCAACACAGAACATAGGGAAGGCTGTTTGCGAAACTTAATTGCCATTTTAATGTGTTTTAATTGCATAGAAATGCTATTTAATGTAGTGTTTCACTTCCTATTTGCTGTCTTGGGGAAATGGCAGAGCTCTGAAAAGGAGGTAGGCTGTCGCTCAAGGAGTCTCTTGATGAGAGTAAAATACTCCCCCAGCAGCAGACCTGGGCCCCAGGTGGATGCTCCCTTTGGCCACCACCTTTACCACCTACCCCCCAAGCCCCCAACCTTCCCCACAGGCAGGGAACAAAGTCATTTCTGAAATGTCAGAAGAGAGAAAGAACCAGGCTCAAAGATGCATCTGCCTGGGAGCAACAAATGAAGGGAGACCAGCCAACCTTGGTCATGTCCCAAGGGGCACAGAAGAAGAACATCAAATCATTCCCAGCCTCGTCTGTCCATCACACAAGGAGCCAAAGGGATTCCAAGTAGGGAAACTAAGGCAGCTAAGAATAATGCTAACCCTCAGTTACCTCTCTAAGGGAACCTGTAGCCGTCTCTACATGTAGTCATTTAGGCTGGTGGAAGGTATTAGGAATCAGGGGCAAGCCAGAGAAACTGTCACCCTGGATGGGCTACTGTTAATATCACACATCATAGCCCAAGTCGGCAAGAAAGGGTCACCTCATCAATGTTAGGAGCCTGATTTGGTTAGCCTTGATTATCAACTTGACACAGCCTACATGTACCTGAGAAGGGAGTCTCAGTTGAGGGAATATACAGGTCAGATTTGCCTGTTAACAACTAGTGGGAGATTGTCTTGATTGTTAATATCTAAGTTTCTTGTCTTTGGGTTTTTTGTTTGTTTGTTTTCTTTCTTTCTTTGTTTTTGTTTTTGGTTGGTTGGTTTTGTTTGTTTTGTTTTTTTGGAGATGGGTCTCAGGTAATACAGGCTAGCCTCAAACAGACTATGTAGCCAAGGATGACCTCAAACTGATCCTCTTATCCCCTGAATGCTGGGACTACAGGCTTATACCATGATGCCCTGAAAACCCAAACTTCTCACCCAGGCCCCCAGCCTGTACATAGGATCTGTTCACCTCTTTCCATTCATCTTCATCCTGTTCCCCAGACCCTCCCACACTCCAGGCTCCCCCATGTGATGCTTGCCAATTCTAACCTAGCTCCTACTTCCTGTCCACACATTTGATCCCCTAGCTTGGGGTGTTCCCAGGAACTGCTAGGAGGGTGCAGTTTCCTTGTTCAGCTGTCAGCTCAGAGAGGCCTACAGTCTAAGTCTATGTTATCTTCTTGCCGAGAAGAGAGGGACAAATAAATGAACACCCTAACTTCTCATCGCCACTTAAAACAGGTTCTAAACAGTGGGTCATGACCCATGTAGTAGGACTTTTTTAAAAAATCCTGGCCCAGAGTTCCTTCCTACCTTTGACCATTTGTGTTCCCAGATAAAAGACACACACACACACACACAGCCTTTATATTTTATTATGCCTTGAGCAGTACAATAGCTGGTCAACTGCCCACTCTCCATGTTGTTAGAATCTACCTCCTAACAATAACTCTGAGTTACTGCTTATTCATTTCTATGTTCCATCTTTGCTGTTCTGAACTCCAGTCAGGCAGCTCTCTGAGACACATTCTCATGGCCCAGAGCCCAGGGCTCTCTCCTTGCTTCTCTATCTCATGTAGCTTTTGTCTCTCTTCTGCACACTCATCTAAGGCATGGTGACTCTCTCATAAGATCCTTCCTTATGGTCCCAAGCCCAGGAAACCTAAACCCCGCCTATTGTCTCTTCTCCCCAGCTATTGGCTGCTGGCATCTTTATTTACCAATCAGAATTAACTGGGAGCAGGGTCCCTTCGTGTCTTACATGTGGACGCTCAAGCAAACAGTTTTGGGGGTCCCAAATTAATATTGGACTATAAGCAGCATTAGGCCAAACCCACTATAGACCCCGAGGGTGTGTGTGTCAAATGACCCTCACACAGAGGTTGCCTAAGACCATTGAAAACATGGAAATTTACATTATAATTTGTAGCAGTCACAAAATTGCAGTTATGAAGAAGCAATGGAAAAAGTTTAATGGTTGGGGGTCAGCACAACACCAGGAGCTGTGTGTGTTAAAGGGTAGCAGGCAGCATTAGGAAGGTTGAGAAGAAGTGACTGGAGATAACTGAAGAATTATTACTATAAGATACATTTGTGGAGAGAGGACAGGGTAAAGAGGGAGCAGGGCTGAGGAGGTGCACACCTGTAACACCAGCACTCAGGAGGCTGAGGCAGGGGTATCACGGGTTTGCCTGGGTGATACAATGAGTTCAAGCTAGCTGGGGCTACATGACAGACCCTTCTCAAAAAGACAAAGCAACAGACCTGAGTGACCTCAAACCAGCAAACAAACCAATAATAGAAACCCTCACAAAAGACCCACAGGTCCTCTCCTCTCCCAGGGAGAGCTACACACAGTTCATGGGGCCTTGGGCAGATGGGTCCTGATGACTTGTGCCTTTAACTGCCATTGCCTCATCTTCCTCCTCTGCCCTTACACACTGTTGGGGGATCTGCCCCCATGAATACTTGCCGCAGATCCCAGACCTGGACAAGAGGGGTGGGGTGGCAATGGCAGCCAGGACACAGGCTCTAGGTTTGCACCCCAGCTTCAGTTCCTACCTTGCAAGCTCTGTGACTTGGAGTAAGTTGAAGGCTGGGGAAGTCCCAAGTTCCCTCATCTACAAACAAGATAATAACACCCACTTGGTAAACATCCGATTGTGGATTAAGTAGGATACCAAATACAGATTCGGCCAGTGGGACTGAACACTGTGATTGGCAAAGGGAGGGCGGTGCCTCCAGTCCACAGGAGTGCTAGGAAATAGAGCTGGAGAAGGGCTGCAATCATACAGGGCCTCAGAAACACACAGACACATGCAGACAGGTGCACACACATGGCACTATCTGTGTATACACATACAGATAAACACACAGACACCTGGGTGTGTGTGCACAGGCACCAGGAAGTATGCTTGCATACACAGGGAGGTGTACTTAATCTTTTCCTAGAAACTTCAGACATTCTCAAACAAACAAACAAAACCAAACAAACAACAGAAAACTCAAAACAAAACAGCTGCCACCTCAATGAGAATGCAAGTTTATTTAGGGCAAAATATGAGCAACTGTGGCTTGGGAATGTGGGCTTAGGTTGGCCCGGATACCATGTGTCAATGTGGGAGTAGTCACTTGAGCTTTTTATGGGCTCAAAATGAAAGAAAGCCAGAAATCAAGACCTTTTCCAGATACACCAGTGGGGACACCAGGAAGGTGGTGGCTGGAAAGATGGCAAAAGTCTTTGCCGTAGGTCTCAGACACTTATTGACACAGTGGAAGAGAGGAGTGTGGCAAGCCAATACATACAAGGGTTTGATTTCACAGTCACGAAGATGGTGGAAGGTAAAGACAGCACAAGATATCTAGATCTAGACCTGCAGCATTGCAACTCTTCTGGATCATTGGGGTCTCATAAGTTGGCCTGGAGCATCTTAAACTCAGTGATGTGGCTTTTTTTTTCCCTTATGAATTTCAGTTCACAACTAAGAAGCCGGTCAGGTTGTCACCAGATAGTTCTGAATGCTGCTTCCAGGTGTAACACTATATCAATGGATATGACTTCCAGGTGTGACACCATGTCCCTGGGAGTGGACTACCAGGTGTGACACCATGTCCCTGACTGTGACTTCTGGGTTTAACATGTGTCCCTGGGTGTGACTTATACCTGCATGGGATATCCAGGTGGGACATGTGTCCTTGGGTATGACTTCTGGGTGTAAATTCTGAGTGTGGTGTGAGAAGGGATCATCCCGATTCTCAGGGGAGGAGGCGAGGAGGGGGATTTTATGCCCCCTGTGCAGGGGTTGCTAGCTGGTGCAGGAGGCTCAGCCCCTGTGGGATTCAGTTCTCTGGGACTGCTTCAAACTGAAATAAGGCCCTAAACCAACACTCAGGGTAACAGAGCCGCTTCACAAAGCATCCAGCCTCAGCCAGACAGCATGGTGTCAGACAGTGTGTTTGCTGCTGCTCTGGTTTTTATAGTCCTCAGCTTTGATGGCTCCAGGAAAGCTGGGATAAGAGACTTAAGGTCTCAGGGGTACTACAACCATCAGGGGTGCTGCAGCCATCGGCAGGACTGCTTCCAGCTCCCCCTCCAGCTCATTAGGAGAAGAAACACGACATATATATATCTATATATATCTCTTCATTGACTTGTCTAACAACGCAGAGAATATCCTCCCTGGGCACAGAACAAAAGAGATTACCCTGTCACAGGAGCTTAACTGAAGCCTGGCAGCAGCATGCTGATCCAAGGTGTGGGGGACCAGGCTCCCCCTGCTTAAAACAATTAGGCTTATTCTTGGGGAGACACCTCCCTTTCTTCTCAAACAGCTTCCCAGTCATGTAGCTCTTTCTCTGGGGGAATAAAGGGGCAGTGTTCTAGATCATTCTTTTATCTGACAGGTAATAAATAGGTAATCAGGAGATATAAATGCCTGGCATCAGAAGGACACAGCTCGCAAATGGGGCAAGACACTGGCTCAGGGCCTGCAACATCCACCAGTCTAAGTCTTCTTAGTGTGCTGGAAACAAAACAGCAGTATGGCAAAGAACTCCCAGGCCAGAGGGGAACTGGGAGCATATCCAGGGTGGCGAGGAGGGGGATCCCTCACCAGGCAGCAGTTCTAGCACAGGAAAAAAAAAAAAAGGAGGCCCGTGGCTTCGGCATTTCAAGTGTCTAGAAAGCTCGTTGCAGAGTGGAAAGAAATGTTGTCAGACAGGGTTCAGAAACGTGTGCTTGGTGCTGCAGAAGTGCAGTAAGTCAGTTCCCTCCTCCTGCTTCCGTTTTTATTTTAATTAATTAATTATTTTTAGGACTCTCTCTAAAGCTGGACACTTGGGAAAAGGTGCCAAGGGAATTCTATTCCGGGGGAAATGTGACTGTTAATCTTGATTGACACTTTGATGATATGTAGAATCACCGTTGGAATAAATCTTGGGGCATGTCTTCAGGGAGCATACACAATAGGTTAGCTGACTTGGGAAGCCCCACCCTAAATGTGGGTATCACCAGGCCTGCACTGAATAAAAAGGAGAAAGTGGACTGAGCACTGGCACCCGTCTCTCTCAGGTGACCAGCTAGCCCAGTGCCCACGCCTTCCCTCCCACAGTGGACTCCTTCTTTGGGTCGCTTTTGTCAGGGATTTTTTTTTTTTTCACTATAACAAAGAAAGTGACTGACAAAGTAGCTAATCAATAATCACACTATTCAGGAAGGGTCACATGATGTCTAACTGCACACACAAGATGAGAGGAATCTGACCTGCAGAGTGATGCCTGGAAGATTCTAGAACAGTTTCGCCCTGGGTGACTAGAAGACATTAGTGGGACAGATATATGCAAACACATGGCAGGAGTGGAGTGGGGCGCAGATGTGGCCTGGGAGATATACAGCAGAGAGAAGAGGAGAAAGGCCTGGGGATAAAAGGCAAAAAGAATGGGGGTGGGTGGGGTGGGTGGGGGCCTATTCAGGTGGGCCTGAAGCCACTAGATTAGACCAGAGCACGCAGAGTTTGGTGGGCCAAGTCAAGGATTAGATTTGTAATCCCCAAAGCCAAGGAAAGCCACTGTAAGATTTAGCATAAGAGTGTTCACGCTGGGGGTGGGAGCTGATCCAATTTGCATTCACACAAAATCCTGGGATTTCCATCTGGGATATAAATTAGAGAGTGCCAAGAAGGGGTGGCGGTAAACCTGCCCCAGGCTACAACGGTGGATGCCAAAGGGAGACAGGCCAGCAGCATGGCCTCAGGTGGGGTGGAAGAGAGACAGAGGGCAGACAGGTGGTGAGATACTGGAGACACGAGGCACAGAAAGTTGGGGACAGGGAGGCATTGGGGGTGCTGGCATTTCTGCTTGGCCTTGGGAAAAGAGCATTAACTTTCTCGGATCAAAAAAAAAAAAAACCAAAAACAAAACCAAAAAAACAACCCTCCCATACTCTCCTGGGCCTCCTCATCCACAGTCTTTCCCTTTTTCTTATCCACTAGTGGTTTCTTCTCTCTGTATTTGAGTTCCTCCCTTCCCCCGAGGGAACATTACAGCCTTGTAGACTTAAAAAAGCATGGGCTGCATTCACATTGACCTGGCAGAAACAGTATGAAGGAAGTATCCATTGTCAGGAGGGAGGGGAGGGTATCATGGTTTAAACAGAGGTTCTTAACCTGTGAATCTTGACCCTTTTGTGGAGGGGTCAAACGACCCTTTTATGGGACTCACTTAAGACCATCAGAAAACACAGATATTTACAGTATGATTCACAAGAGCAGCAAAATCACAGTTCTGAAGTCACAATGAAAATGATTTTAAGGTTGGGGATCACTACAACATGAGGAACTGTATTAAAGGGTCACAGCATTAAGATTGAGACATACTGGTTTGAGGGTATGGTCCATCGTGGTGGAAAAGGCATGGCGGCAGGAGCATGAGGCAGCTGGCTACATGGCATCCACAGTCAGGAAGCAGAGAGAGATGGATGCTGGTGCTCAGCTCACTGTCTCCTTCCTATTCAGAAGTGGACTGTAGTCTGTGGGTGCTACTGCCCACATTTACTCTGGGTTTCCTCACTTCTGTTAACATAATCTAGATGCTCCGTCACAGATACTGCTCGGAGGCTTACATCCTAGATGATTCTATGTTCTGTTGCAGTTGACAATATTAACTATAACAGTGGTCGGAGGAGGGTCAGGAGAACCAAGATTCTTGTGTCTCCAAGTTTAAAATCATGGAGTAAAACTAAGATGATCTGGAGCAAATGCAGGTGACCAGAACACTCCATGAAATGCTATGAAGCATGGTAAAACAATAAGAAATCAGGCATCCAAGAGCAAAATAAGAAACCATGTCAAAAGGTGGGGGGTGGGTGGATGGGCTTTGCAATGAATTGCCCAGGATTGTTCTGGGAAGATCTAGAGGGAAAGCAGGCAGTGAGGAGCAATGACTGAGTCAAGCTTGGCTTACAGAGGAAGGATGTGGATTGAAAACCACTCTGTGGTCTTCCAGAGGGTGGAACAAGTCCTCTTCCAGCAGGCAGAGGCCAAGGGCAAAAGGTCTTGCTTGTGCTTTGTTGCTAGTAGAGCTTTATGATGCTTTTCCTGGAATGCTCAGAAAACACAAATGCAAGCATCATGTCGCTAAATGTGGTGACTTTCCTGGCAGGGATCTGAGTCTACATGCTGTATGCATCGGGCACAGGTTACACTAATTATCCCCACTGACAATGTAGTCTATAAATTGTCTGAGGCTGGAAATGTTAGTGGCTTATGCAAAATACCAGTGCATTGTGGCTGCACACCAGCACCCTGCCAGAGCGGTTGCCTCGCTGCAGGTAATAGAGAGATGAGAGAGAAAGAATACCATGCTGCTTGATCAAAAGGTAGTTACGTGAGCTTTGGAGATGAAAAAATAATGCTTCCCTGTCTTTCTGTCTTCAGACCCTCCAGACCCATGTACTGCTGCTGAAAGAGTTGCCATGGAGACTTCACAAAGCATCCCATTGTCCTGCGGGTCACCCTTACAGGTAGAGTCGGCACAGCGTAGATTTCAAAGAAAATATCAACAGACGCTCTTAGCATCAAATGTCATTGTGTCCTCAAAGATAGCTTAACTTGGATCGTCTGCGTTTTTACAGGACCATAGCATCTCACAGTGAGCAGGGACCTTAAATGTCACATGTTTCAATACTATTCTCTCTGATGTAATCATCTCACTCTGTCTAGAACATCTGTCTCTGGGGGTTTCTGATTCTGCCCAATAATTCTTCCTATGTTGTTTCTCAGATAAACCATAGGGTTTCCTCCAGCTGAGCATCTGCAAGACACTGCCACACCCCAATCTTGGCCCTAAAGAATGTTCACCTGTGTCCTATGCGAGACACTCTATTTTACACTCAAGTCTCACTGTCCCTTCTCTCTCTCTCTCTCTCTCTCTCTCTCTCTCTCATTTCATCTCTTTCCTCCTTTTTCCTTCTTTCTTCCTCCTTCTCCCACCCTCCCTCTCCTCCCCAGAAAATGATGTCCCTGTTATGATGATAATTCAGATTAACCAGGGGTCTGAAGCAATCTATCCAGATGACCACACACTAAAGTCTCCAAAGCTGTGACACAAAATACAAGATGACTAATAAACTAACCAAATATAGCTGGTGTTCTTGTACAAAGAGGAGGTTTGGACAAACATGCACATGTGTGTGTGTGTGTGTGTGTGCATACACATACACACATATAGACACATACATGCAGGCACACAAATGTATGCACACACATGCAGGCATGTACACACGTGCATACACAAGCACACACAGGCACATACACATGCACACACATACACATGATAAAGATGATATAAAATACAAAAATTCCAGCAATAGCAAGTGATGGAAAGAGACAACAGAAGAAACCAACACCTCATAACTTGATCTTGAACTTCTAGCCTCCAGAGTCAAGAAGAAGTAGATACACTATTTAAAACACCCAACTGGTGTCATGGATGTCAGCACCTACCGGTGCATGAAGGACAGGTCCTTTCACAAAGGGACTCTTTATCCAGCCTTCACTTTCAAATAGACTGAATGATGGTTTGATTGGCAACTGTTGGTGAGGAAGTTTCTACTTGGGAAAACCCTTCTTGAATATGGACAGCACCTTCCCATGCCCTGGGGCATCCACACTGAATAGAAAGGGGACAGTGAGCTGAGCACCAGTGTTCATTTCTCTCTGCCTCCCGGTTGTGGGTATAATGTGTCTAGCTGCCTCATTTGCCTGTTGACATACCCACCCTGCCATGACAGACTACATGTGAGCCAAAATAAAGCTTTTCTTCTTTAAGTTGTCTTTTTTTAAAGTATATTACCTCAGCAACAATGAAAATAACTAAAACAGATGGTAAATATCCATGTTATCCTTAACGCTTAAATTTCCAAGCTCTCAAGTCCTGTTGACGAGAACCCTCATAGGACCGGCTTCTCCTGGACCAAGTAAGACAAGGCTACTTGAATCTGAACACCCTCCTTCCTTCACTTAGACATTTAGCCTAACTCATCTACCACTGGAGGCCTTGGGCAGAGAGCAGGAAAGGAGGCTGTGCGTGCTGGAGATGAAGGAGAGATTGCCACAAATCACCGGATGATGCTGGTGCTAGGCAGAAGCCCGGTCCTCAACCGATGATATGTGCCCTTATCTAGGTGTGGCCACCCAAGTCATAGAGCCTGAAGCTTTTCTTAGAAAGCTCTACCCTCTAGCCTTGTAGGCTCTTCATCCTACCAGAGAGAGACAGCCCAGTGACATCTTCACTGGCCTCATTAATACTTTCTATTACACAGCACTGGGTAAGACAGTCTGTTGCTGGTTCCTGTGACCACCTGCCCATTGCAGTGAGACGCAGCCCTCCCCTAAAAGACCCCTCATATGTACATTCCAGGATGTGTTGAAATCCTGTGGTCATGCACTAAAAACATGAAAACAGAGTCAGGCTGCTCCTTTGTTTCTTGTAGTCCTTTCTGCCCCAGTGGCGTACAGTGGTCCCCTGGCTTCCATTTTTTTTTTTTTCAGTGTATCTACCCGCTTAGAGCTTTTTTCTTACTACAGTACTAGCCCTACACATCTGTTGAGAGGTTAGGAAGGGGGCCATACTAAGCATGCAAGTGTGTAGCTAACAGCACTGGCTAATACCACACCCAGCTATTTACATGGATGCTGGGGATTTGAACTCAGGTCTTCATGCTTTTGCAGCAAGTGTTCTTCGTCTCAATTAAGCCATCTCTCCAGCCTCCATTATTACTAGTTTTAAATGCAAGCAGAGAGTCAGTCAGCCTCACTGACCTGCAAGCATGCCCAATTGCTAGAGATGAGGCAAGATAAGGAATCCCCTTTGTAGACCTAGTCAGAGCCCCAGGCTCTGGGGATCAGACCCTGCGTTCCTGCTCTGCCCTGTGGCAGCCCTGGGCAAGCTGCTCAACTTCATTGTGTCTTGCTAGCTTTTTTTTTTTTGAGACAGGGTTTCTCTGTGTGACCCTGGCTGTCCTGGAACTCACTCTGTAGACCAGGCTGGCCTCGAACTCAGAAATCCACCTGCCTCTGCCTCCCAAGTGCTGGGATCAAAGGCGTGCACCACCACTGCCCAGCTGCTAGCTTATTTTTAAAATGTTATTTTTATCAATGCTTTTGAGAATTTCATACATGAATATAATATATTTTGACCATATTCATCCCTCATTCTTCCCC
>JADRCH010000354.1:658340-680361 GCA_019843965.1 Rhynchomys soricoides | reverse complement strand
TTTTTTTTTTTTTTTTAATGGCAATCCTCCTGCCTCAGCTTCCCAGATACTAGGATTACAGGCAAGCACAGTTGTACATGGCCATCTTACGATCTTTATTGTTTCTAGTTAATGTGCTTTTTAAAGGTTTATAAAGCACGTTCTCCTTCTAGCTCCCGTTCTCTTTAAATCCTTCTGGAGAAGAAGAGTCCCAAAAGGTTAGGGGTCAGAGAGACATTTGGCTCTCATTCTGTCATGAAGCCTCAGTACCTTCTGGGCCCACTTATTCTTTGCACTGCAGATTCCCATTATGCCTTGCTCATAGGCTGGAAGCAGGAGATGGTTCCCTTCTTCCACCAGATGGATTCTCAGGATCAAACTTAGGTGGTCAAACTTGGCATCTCATTAGCCTTAACATTTGCTAAAACAGAAACAATAAACAACAACAAACCCACCACCACCACCATGCTAAAATGGGCTCAGGACTTAGTGTTCTTCACCTTCCGTCTGAGGTCATTGTTAGAATGGGAGGATTCCATCCACAGATGATGGATTTAACTGGCAAGCAAGGAAGGAGATGATACTACAGCTTTGGACCCTCCCTGCCTTAAATATTGCATGTTACAAGATTGGAGCGAATATGGGTCTTTCAGCCTTAAGGAGGATCCATGCTGAGATCCAGAGTAAAAGATTTAATCAAGGAGGTCAGGAAGAACATTTTAGTCTGGAGAAGGAGGAATGAGGAGACACGCACCCCTCCCAGTCCATAAAATGCCTAGCAAATTCCTTAATGCCCTGCAGATGGCACCACCGACAAGGAGTTCTCTTCCGGGAGAGCCAAGCCAAGCCTTGTGAACTGTCTGCCCTTGCCATCACCTTGGAGGTAAGGCTCAAAAAATGCAACAAACAGGAAGTGACCCACGGGCATGCCTAGCATTCACAGGCTTGTCAAATTTTGTTCTGACAATTACTGGAGGAAGCTGTGCCTGGTGTTCCATCACAGTGAATCAGGCAGTCACAGGCAACCTCATACCCAAGAAGTTTCTTGACCTGAGACTGAACCCCTCCACTCCTAAAGCATGGCTTTTGGGTCAACACGAACATAACTAAGGAAAAGAAAGTTGCTACATTAAACTAAACTCAATACTGATACAAAGAAATAATCACTGATGGTCACTGTTGACATTATGTTGCTAAAACTAACTTCTTCCCCTCTGCCACTCCCAACGGACAGCTTGCTGGATGCTACTGTATTCAAATATTCAGAGTAGGGGTTCAAAGGAGGAAGGCTGAGTTGCTGGGTGGTGCTGGGTGGTGCATGCCTTTTATCTCGGGATGTGGGAGGCAGAGGCAGGTGGCTGGATGTCTGTGAGTTCGAGGCCAGCCTGATCTGTGAGTTCCAGGACACCCAGGACTATACAGAGAAACCCTGTTTTAAAAACTGAAAAAACAGCCGGGCAGTGGTGACTCATGCCTTTAATCCCAGCACTCAGGAGGCAGAGGCAGGTGGATTTCTGAGTTCCAGGCCAGCCTGGTCTACAGAGTGATTTCCAGGACAGCCAGGGCTACACAGAGAAACCCTGTCTCAAAAACCAAAAAAAAAAAAAAAAAAAAAAAACTGAAAAAACAAAAACAAAAAAGGAAAGCAAAGTCATATCCATCATCTCGTGTGTGTGTGTGTATGTATACACAGGAGTGTGTTTGCACATGTGTGTGTTCCCAGGGCCTTGTGCATGCAAGGCAATCATTCTGACAACTGAGTTACATTCCCAGCCCTTCTTTGTCTTTTTCTTGGCACCGAGGACACAACTCAGGGCCTCGTGCATACCAAGTGGGCACTCTTGCACTGAACCAAATATGAGATGAAAATGGGTTTAATCCAAATGGAGAGTTTCTGATAACATCATTTAAAGAAAACGAGGGCCGTGTGCTCGTGATCCTGTTTAACAGGCTGAGGCAGGAGGAACAGTTTGAGAGTACTAAGACAGTCCAAAGCGTGGGCCTTGGCTCAGTGCTCACTTTTTCTTTTTTTTCCTTCACTTTTCGAGACCAAGTTTCTCTGAAAACCCCTGGCTGTCCTAGAACTCATTCTGTACACTGGGTTGGCCTTGAACTCAAATCTGCCTGCCTCTGGGTTAAAACTGTACTCTACCACAACCATTTGGTGCTCAATGGTACTTTTGAAACGTAGAGGAGACAGAAATTCCTTCCGGGGGTCTGGAGAGATAGTGTTATCCAATTTGGGGGTCACATCCTGTGCCCCAAGTCAGGTGCCACGTGTCCTCAGTAGGCCAGTAAAAGAGTCATATTAACAGTGGGAAGCAGAGTGAGGAGATTCATTCAGTGGGGCTCTTGGCTAGTTTAGACTACACAGGAAGACCTAGTCACAAAAGAAAACCTAAGGTATTAAGGGTCAGGTCACACGTTGATGCCAGACTCAGCTACTTTTCCTAGGAGATCTTTTACATTCTTTCTGTTGTAGCGTGAATTTCCACTGCACAGTTATGACCTGACTAATTGTATTGATGCATTTTGTCTTTTTTTTTTTTTCTTTTTCTTTTTAACTAGCCCTGGCTAGCTGGAATAACTAGGTAAACCATGTCACAAAGATCGGCCTGCCTCTGCCTCCCCAGTGCTATGATTAAAGGCATACACCAGATCACCTAACCTGCATTTTGCTATTCATTTATTTAGATACAGGCTTTCTCTGTACAGCCCTGGCTCTTTTGGAACTCACTCTGTAGACCAGGCTGGCCTCCAACTCATAAAGATCCACCTGCCTCTGCCTCCTGAGTATGAGTACTGGGATTAAAGGCGTGCACCACCACCGCCCAGCTCTGCATATCATTGTCATCTTCGTCGTTGTCCTCGTCCTCGTCCTCGTGGTCGTCATCAAATTTTGTTTTTGTTGGGTATGTAAGTTTGAAGCCAGCTAGAGTTACACAGTAAGACCTTTTCTCAAAACAAACAAACAAAGTGTGCATGTGTCAAAGGCAGGCCAGGCCAGTAGGTCTCCTAGGACTACAGTTACAGGTAGTTTGTCATGAGCTGCCATGTAGGTGCTCGGAACTGAACCCAGGTCCTCTGCAAGAGCCACAAGTGCTCTGAACTGCTGAGCCAGCTCTGTAGTCCTGGATATTTTGCCTTCTAAAGTTCACTTCAGGCCAGTTGTGGTGCTGTATTCCCATAATTCCAGCACTGGTGGCTAGCCTGAGTTACACAGTGAGACCTTGTCTCAAAATAAACAAACAAGGTTCAAATCAGTTCTCCATATCGCTGTGTGGTAGATGTTAAATTTATGCTCAGATCCCCAAATAATGAGTGCCTAAGAGGCAGGATGACCTCCTGAGTTTGAAAATAATAGCCTAGATTACATAGTTCATTTCTAACCAGCCTGAGCTACAAAGTAGAGCCCTGATTTGAAACAAAAAAGTGGGGTCTGGAGAGCTGGACTAGAGACCAATGGTAGTGTTTACCTGGCATGTCCTAGGCCCTGGATTTGATCCCCAGCCCAGGCTTTTAAAAAAGAAAAATCTGATTGTAAGCTGAGATAAAGCGAAGTATAGTTCGGGGTGGCAGACTGGTAGACTCAGAACCCAAATCTTTTGATTACTAGTAATGCTGGCTATTTTGTTCTCTTACTATGTGTGCAAATCACTCTGTTCAAGACAAACATGGTTCTTTCTCTAGAGAAGTCTATGTAGGAGAAGGCCAGCAAATGGATATAAACGAGTTAAATGCAGTGATAGCAACTTCCGATAACATGACAAAACAGGTGGCTTGGGCTGCTGAAACGGCTTAGCCTGTAACGGCACCAAATCTGAACACATGACTTTGAGCCCCAAGACCCACATGATAGGAGGAGGGAGCCCATTCCTGGAAGTTGTCCTCTGATCTCCGTACTTTACAGTGCCACAAATTGTGCCTGGACACATGTACATAAACAATTTAAAAATTAAAAAGTAGCTTGCTTTAGATGAGGTGGTGAGCTGTAACATTTAAAGCAGGAGATAGATAGGATTGGGGGTGGGGAGATCTATCAGAAGTTTCAAGGCCATCCTGGGCTACAGGAGCCAGCCCTAAGTGAGCAAGGAGTTATCTTAGATAAAGAAAACAACACATCTAGAGGCCTGAGGTCAGATAGAAAGCAGAAATGAGGACAACACTGGGTTACAGTAGAGAGGGCCTGGATCACAGATACAAAGTCTGAGCAGACAAAATACATAGAAAATCTGGCAAGGTGTATGTGATGTGGGTTGTGGATCAGGGTACAAATCCCAGCCCATCCAGATTGCAGTGGACCTATGGTTCCTGTTTTGGTGGGTATTGTTTGTTGGTCTTTTGGGTTTTTTGAGACAGGGTTTTCTCTGTGTAGCACTGGCTATCCTGGAACTTGCCCTGTAGACCAGGGTAGCCCTCCGACTCAGATTTCTCTTTAAGAAACATTCTGGGCTAATGTGTAGGTCAGCAGTAGAGTGCTTGAAATACCACACACGAGAGCCTTTGTTCAATCCCCAGCATACCATGCACGTGCATGCGCACGCTGCTGTGCAATGCAGGTGCTGAGAATCCAGTTCAGGTCTTTGCAAGAGCAGTGTATGCTCTTAAGCTTTGAGCCGCCTTTGCAGCCCTCTCTCTTTAAAATTAATTAACTAATCAATCATTTAACCAAGACAGAGTCTCTCTCTATAGCCTTGGGTGTCCTATGTAGACCAGGCTGGCCTCACACTCACAGAGATCTGATTATCTTGTATCAAGAGTACTGGGAGTAAAGGCATGTGCCACCACACATGACTTACTTTTATCTTTAAATAGACTTTATTTTTAATATTTTAAATTATGTGTATGAATGTCTCAGTTATTGTTCTATTGCTGTGACAAAAAAAAAAACCCAAAAACAAACCAACCAAAAACGTGACCAAGGCAACTTATGAAAGAAAGCATTGCATTTGGGGCTCCCAGTTCTAGAAGGTTAGAGTCCATGACCATCATGGCAGGGAGCCTGGCAGTAGGCAGGCATGGCATTGGAGCAGTAGCTGAGAGCTTACATCTGATCCACAAGCTGGAGCCTGAGAGATAACTGGCTTGGGCTTCCCAATCAGTTTCACTAACCATGTAATGTAAAATATCATACTAGCCCCACCCCCCAAATCACAAGAAAGATCTCTAGCCCAGTCCAACCTCAAAAGTCCCCATAGTTGTTGACAGTTTCAACACAGTTTAAAGGTCTAAAGTCTCTTCTGAGATGCAGCAATCTCTTAATCATAACCTCCTGTAAATAAAATGCAAACTTCTAACATACAATGGGACAGAATATACGTTATCATTCCAAAGGAGACTAATGGGCTAGAGTGAAGAAATACCGGGCCAACTCGAGACAGAAAACCAGCAGGGCGAGCTCCAGATGCTGTAATTCTGTGTCTTAAGTCCAAGGACTCCCGTGGCTCCACTCTTCCAGCTTTGCTGATTACGACACATTTCTCTCTCTTGGCCTGGTTCCACTCCCTGTCTGAAGTGCTCCTTGGCCCACAGTTCTGGCACCTCCAACGTTCTGGGGTCTCCAGAGCAATCCAGGCTTCGCTTTCACAGCTTCATGAGATGGCCTGTTCTGACCTCCACCTGGGGGCTCCCTGTCACACGCCTGGCCACAGTGGTTCTCCTTTATGTGGAGGAAGATGCTACAACCGCCATACTCCCGTTTCCTTCAAGACTTAAAGAAAAGAATCATCGGAGTGGTGGTGGTGGCGGTGGCTGCAGTGCAAGCCGGGCAGTGCAGAAGCAAGCAGGTCTCTCTGAGCTTGAGGCCAGCCTCGTCTACAGAGTGAGTTCAGAACAGTCAAGGCTACACAGAGAAACTCTGTCTTAAAAAAACAAAGGGGGTGGGGGGAGGGGCTGTTAAGAAAGGAACTATGTAGCTGAAGTTGCTACTTTAGGCTGGCTGTTTGGGACCTGGACCCTTCCTTGAATTATATTAGCATGAGATTTTTTTTTTCTTTTTTTTCTTTTTTTCTTTTTTTCTTTTTTTCGAGACAGGGTTTCTCCGTGTAGCGCTGGCTGCCCTGGAACTCACTCTGTAGACCAGGCTAGCCTGGAACTCAGAATTCCACCTGCCTCTGCCTCCCAAGTGCTGGGATTAAAGGCGGGCGTCACCACTGCCTGGCTTAGCATGAGATTTGATTGGTTGTTTTCCTTGGTTGTGTAAGCTTTTCTTTTTACAAGTTGCAGAATGAACATAGTGGAGGTCTTGGTCTGAGAACCATTCCCTTTGCTCTATTCTGCATCAGGTTCCTTTGTCTTTCAGCACAAGTTCTGGCTCCAACCTTACATTTCCTGATGCTCTTGGTCACCTCATCTAAACCTTTCGTGTTTCTTTTTGCCCCACATGCTCTCTCTCAAGGTAGACCTGCAGAAGAGCGATCACTAATAACTAAACGACGAGGTCAATATGAGGTTATCTGAAATCACCTCTGCTAGCCAGCTCTTCAGTTTAGTCTCAGGCGGATTCTTAGGACAAGAATGGTCTCTAGCCCAGTTGTTAATGTTGTTCCGTCTGAAACTTTTGGAGCTGGGCCTCCATAGCCCACGTTGCTCTCAGTACTGCTGTCTGTGAAGACCCAATTAGAGCATTCATTAAATCTCCTAGTGCAAAGTCTTAAAGTCTTCCACGATCCCCCAAAACCAGCATTGGCAGGCCTGTCACAGTAATAACCCACTTCCTGGTACCAATTTACATCTTAGTGACTTTTAAGTTGTAGTGATAAGGCACTATGACCAAAGCAACTTAAAGAAAAAGAGGTTACTGGAGGCTTAGAGTTCATAGGGTGAGTCCATGACCATCATGGTGAGGAGCGTGGGTCAGGTAGGCAGGGTTGGCTCTGGAGCAGTAGCTGAGAGCTTTCATCTGATCTATAAGCAGGAAGCAGATAGAGAGGGAATGGCCCACTTCCAGTAACATAACTCTTCTGACAAGGCCATACCTCCTAGTCCTTCCCAAACAGTTCCACCACTTGGATACCAAGTATTCAAATATAATGAGCCTATGCTCATTCTCACTCAAATCACCACAATGTGTCTGCTTGTATGTGGATAAATGCCTCAAGGGGCCAGGACTATTGGATCTCCCTAGAACTGGACGTACACCTGCTCTGGGGGCTGGAACCCTGCTTTTAACCACTGAGCCATCTCTCCAGCCCCCCACTGAGTGGTCTTTTTGTTTTGTTTTGTTTTCCGAGACAGGGTTTCTCTGTGTAGCCCTGGCTGTCCCGGATCTCACTCTATAGACCAGGCTGGCCTCGAACTCAGAAATCCGCCTGCCTCTGCCTCCCGAGTGCTGGGATTAAAGGCGTGTGCCGCCGCCGCCCGGCTGGGTTCTAAGTTCTATGAGGGAAGAGCTAGGCCCCCATGTCTGTCTGTCTACCACGCCTAACACCCGGCATATCCTGGACCTGAAGCTTATGCATGCCAGCTAAGTTAATAGGAATGAAATGCTCTGGCTGGCCTCTAAGTCTTGTATTTTTGCTCTATTTTGTTGAGACCATATCTATTTTTGGTTTATTCTTGTGACAAGGTCTTGCTAGGTAGTCCCAGTTAAATGGGAACTCACAACCAAGCTGGCCAACCTACACCCTTCTGCTTCTGCTTTCCATCCTCCTGTGTGCTGGAATTACAGGCCGGTACCTACACACCTCAGTCCAACCTGATTCGCATTTCAATACTGTCATTAAAGCACAATGCTTCTCATAGTTGAAATAAGTATCTGAGGACTCTGGTGACTTTTAAAAGCACAGGCTGACCAAGTCTGATAACTCCAGTTCAGTTGCTGGGACCCACACTATAAAAGGGGAAAATTAGCTCCCCAAAGTTGTCCTGTGACCTCCACACATGCACCTTGGTGTGAACACACACACACAGAAAGAGAAACCACATGTGTAAGTGTAAAACTTAAAACAGTGGTGTAGACTGGGGCATGGTGGCCCGTGTCTTTAATTCCAGCAGTCAGTAGGAGAGGCAGAAGGATCTCTGTGAATTTGAGGCTAGCCTTCTCTAAATATTGAATTCTAAGAAAGCCAGGATTATGTACAGAGAGGTGCCTTGTTTTAGAAACAAAAAAAAGTCCAGCAACATAGAATTTGCATATAACACATGCATATCGCTCGGAATATTTAGAATCAACCCTAGAGCAACTATAATCCCTCAGACAGTGTAAACAGTATTAATAGTTTATAGAGTATAAAAGCAAGAACACAAAATCTGCACATGCTCAGTACAGACATAATTTTGTTTCCAAAATTTCCCCCCCATGGTGTTAGGGATCAAATCCAAGGTCTTGCACATGCTAAGTTCTTTACCACTGAGTTACATTCCTGGCCTCAAATGTATTTTGCTGCTGTTTTTTGAGACAGGGTCTCTCTTTGTATCCCAGACATATTTTTAGACTTGGTTTCCCATTAGGACTTGAGGCTACAGGAATAGGGATCCTCCTGTCCGCACCTCCCCAGCTCAGCCCCAGGGCTGGGTTCACCAGCATGCACTACTAATTGTGGGTGCTAAGCATGGAACGTAACTCCTCCTCCCTGCAGGGTAGCCCTTTACCAACTAGGCCATCTCTAAAGCTGCCCATCCCAAATGGTTTTGTTTTCATTTTGATTTGAGATTAGTTGAACCCGCAGATGTGGAATCTAACAATGTGGAGGGCCAACTATGTAAACATATATGTATACACAAGAATTTTTTTTTTTTTTTTTTTTTTTAGACAGGGTTTCTGTGTGTAGCCCTGGCTGTTCTGGAACTCACTCTGTAGACCAGGCTGGCCTGGAACTCAGAAATCCGCCTGTCTCTGCCTCCCAAGTGCTGGGATTAAAGGTGTGGGCCACCACTGCCTGGCTAAGAATGTATTTTTTCTTTTTCTTTTTTTTTTTTTTGCGACAAATTCTCACCAAGTTACTCTGGTTGGCCTAAAACATATGTTAAGGCCATTGTGTGCCACAATGCCCAGTTGGTTTCTAAGGCTCAAGTAGGACAGGGCCAACCTCTATTTTCTAGTCTCAAATTCTTGTTATGACGTTAAAATTAGATAAAGGCTGTAAAGAAAACGGTACATAGCAGGCAGTTAATATTTGGGAGTTAATATTTTACTCAGTCCACTCACCAATATTCCCTGTGACATTTCCTCACAGTTAGGATAGCCTGGCCTGGTAGCACATGCCTATCACTTTGGAATCAACTAGGAAGCTGAGGAAAATCGCTGAGAATTCAAGGTTAGCCTGGTTTGCATAGTAAGATCTGTCTCAACAAAAGTTTCATGACCCCTTTTTAAAGTCTCCTATTCGTTTCTTGGTTTTGTTGTTTGCTTTTTTTTTTAACTATTTGTTCTCTAATACCCTAGGCCTTCCACAAAAATGACTGAGCGAAAGCTGTCTTAGAGTGGCAGGGGAAATCCAATAACAAATACACTTCTAGTATACGCTTTGGGCCCCTGGGTTACAGGCAGCCATTCCTTCTGAAGGTCCCGTGGTGCTTACTTCTCGACGGGTTGACTTCATCCCAACCTTATTCGTTTAAACTAAAATCCTGACGAATATACACCCTAGACGCCTCACATCTTAACCGCGGATCACGCCGACTCTTGGTTTTAGAACAGCTTCGCCAGGCCAAAAACATCCCGCCTCCTTTCTCAGAATGTCCTATCAGCGCACCCCTAGCGATGATCGACAGTCCCCGAGAAGCCAGTAAGTTCCGTTCTTCTGAAGAAACCCGCCCAGGCCTTGTGTCGTCACTGGGCACCAAACCTGGTGCTTCCGCGTAGCCGGGCGGCGGGTACTGGCGTTGAAACGTGTTTGTGAGTGACCCCACCTTAAAGGGGAGGGGAGCCGAGGGGGACTCGAGCCCTTTAAGACTAGGCCGGCTGGGGCCTGCCCCTTTAAGGGCGGGGCGTCCGACGGCAGAATCTGAGCCCCAGATTACCTTGAGTTTCCGTCACGGGCAGCGAGGAGCAGCTCCTAGGCTGGGTCCGGGTGCTTGGCGGGCGGCGGCGGCCTCATCCCCGCTCGTCCTCCCCGGGCCCGGAGACACCCCCGCCCCAGTCATGCTGAGCAGAGTATGGAAGCAGCTGACTACGAAGTGCTATCCGTGCGAGAGCAGCTGTTCCACGACAGGGTCCGCGAGTGCATTGTGAGTCCGGGACCTGGGCGGGAAGGGGCCGGGCCGAGGTGGGAGGGGCGCGCTGCGGTGGAGACGGGAAGTCCTGTTGCCCGGGCTCCCCAGCACCTCGACCTCTGCGAGCGCCAGGGCCGGGACGGTGAAGTCCCAAGTCGGGTCGCCTGGGTCCCTGAGCCGTAAACAAAGCCTCCGGGTTTCCGTTCCTCGGCCGCTCGCCCCTCCCCCGCCCCGTTTACTCCACCCCCGTGGGCGTTCCTGGCGGTGGGTCCTCTAGTGTGGAGCGTCTGATCCTGTCGAAAAGGGTGGGTTTGCTTCGGGACAAGTTGGTGTGCGTGTTGCCCTTAAAAGTAGATGAAGGGCAACCATGGCTGATGTTGGAATGAATGGAGACCCGGTCACATTGAGCAGTTAACTGTGCGGTGGCGGGGCGAGGGAAGAGGGGGAGCTGTAGTGGGTCCTCCCACTAAGGAAGAAAGTAATCCTGTCCGAGATGGGTTGTAAGAAGTGGAGGTGGAGGAACACCGAGATTTCCCCGCCTGTTTTTCTCAACCCTTTAGTAGTGGTGGTTTTCATTCCTTCTGTGATTGAATCCTGGGCCTCTGGCATGCAGCATGCCAAACACAAGCCAATACAATGACACACACACCCTCACCACTTCCGGATAATTTGTTTGACACTCTGGAAGACTGGGTTTCCAGCTTTCCAGACATTTGGGGAGTGCTCCTGTGGGGGTGGGCAGGTGGGGCGGTGTCACAGGAGTCCGGGGTCCGCAGTGATCCTGAGTGCATCTAGCCTGTGTTCCTTACTCCCTCAGCATGACCTAGCATTGTAGCTGAACCTTTCACACAGCAGTGTACTACTCTAGGTTAGGGGCACCCATGGGACTTAGGGAAATATATTTTCCTTAGGCCTGCTTTGAATGATAATCTCTCTGCTGCTGCTTCCACAGAGCTCTGTCCATACTAAATGAAAAGGGAAGGGTTTGGAGGAGTGGAAAGAGATCGTAGTTAATAAAGTGGAGGGCCCAGATGGAGTCAGTCTTCATTTTTCTCAGGCCGAGCTTTAGGCTACCCCTAGGCATGTTTAGATTGAAGAAAGGGTAAAGGGGAACAGGGCATACCTAGGTCTGCCCTAATCAATGAGGGCATATAAGTGTGTGGCCCCAGGTTAAGAATGGAGTGGCATTCCTTCTGTGTTCCTTGGGAGAGGTACACATTGCGGTTGGGCATATCATGAAGGCACATCCAGGCTTTATAAGACACTGACAACCTGGAAGAGGGATGCAAAACTGCTCTGTATTTGTTTCTGCCTCCTTAGCCATTAGCTGAGGACATCGGCTCCAGCCAAGAGCAGGTGAAAGTTTCTAGTGCTTCCTGCATGTGGCTCCCATCTAGAAACTAGAGAACAGCCTAGGTAGGAGGTGATGGTGCATGCCTTCAATTCCAGCACTCAGGAGGCACAGGCAAGCAGATCTCTGAGTTCGAGGCTAGCCTGGTCTACAGATACAGAGAAACCCTGTCTTGAAAAACCAGACAGAGACAGAGAGAGAGAGACCAGCATAGCCTCTTAGCCCATGCTGAACTGGAAGTGGGTGGCACTCCAAGCCTGTCCTTTTGGACTCTCCTACCTTCTTTGCTATTAGGCAAGTTCTAGACAGACCGAAAGGGGCAGGACAGTCTGCTATAAAAAGTCAGCTGCAGTCTTAGTGGCTTCTTCTCTGGGGATTCTCTAAGTCAAAAGCTACCACTTTAGTCTAGACGCAAGACTTTCTCGGTCTCGTCTTTGTCACTGTACAGATTTCCTTTAGGGTCAGTTTATCTTGGAGACTAGAAGACATACGCAGTCGAGCTTGTCTGTGGCTACCTCAAATGCAATGACATCTTTTTTTTCCCTCTGACCTTGGAGTAGTAAAAAGATGTAATGTTTGTACTAATTATCTGTCCGAGTTCCATCCTGTCATTTGGAGGTCTAACCACTCAAGGCCATGTGTAGGTCCTAAGATAACCTGGCCCCGACGTTGGAAATTACTTGTGGTAGGGTCTTAGGGTTGACCACTTTTAAAGTGACAGATTACCAGCTCTGGAAATGTTGGGCCTGACTAAAGCTTTTTCTTAAGCTCAATGGGCCCTAGTGTGGGGTAGAAGTTCTGATTTGCTCTTCAGGTGTGATTCTTACATAGTGGAGCCAGGAGCACACTTTCTCATGACAGCAACTGCAGTTGGGTAAGAGGCTATGCCAAGACAGTGCAGACATCTTTTCCTCAAGCCTGTTCCTTTCCTAGAACGTTCTCAAAGTCAGTCTTTCTCGTTCCGTAGCCTGATTTAGGATGTGGGGTATGTGTGTGTGTGTATATGCGTTATTTCTATGAGTTTCTCTGTTAACCTCTCAAAGTGTGCTTGAAGCTTGTGGCTCTAGCACAGAACCAGGGCTGGGCTGGCATTGTTTCCCTAGGTCACCTCTGTTTGGTCCTTCTTAACCCCTCCACCCTACCCCCACCCTACCCCCCTGTAGCTTAAGGAGAGGGAAGGCACCAATGAGCCCCAGTGTGGAGCCCCACGGTGTGTGGGGCTGAGGAATGTGCTCGCTCGATGGAGGCTGTAGAACTTCTCATTCCAGGTTGCTTTTTGCCACAGATCTCAATACTTCTGTTTGCAACACTCTACATCCTCTGCCATATCTTCCTGACCCGCTTCAAGAAGCCTGCTGAGTTCACCACAGGTACTCTGACCCCCCTCACCCCACCCCAGCCAGAGTCCTAGTTGCCATGGGGCTGGCCCCAGAGGAGGGTGTGATGCTGCCCGCTGGGAAAGGACTGGTGACTCTGCTGGGCTGCTCTGCAGCCTCTGCCTCTTGAGTCCCTGTTTTAAGGGCAGAGCTGAGGGGGTGATAGATAGAACATCTAGATGGAATGTCTCCAGGCTTCCGGCACCTTACAGAGCTTTTATTTAGTTATTTACTGTTACTTAATTACTTTATTTGTATATGTTTTTAAGTTAGAGAACAAACTAATGTTTTATTGTGGATTTTTTAAAGAGCAGGTACCTCTTTCTTGGTTTTATTTTATAGACAATAGCTCATGTAGTCTTGGCTGGCCTTGAACTCTTTATGTAGCTAAGGAAGACCTTGAACTCCTGTCTCTGCTTCCCAAATCCTGGACTCCATGGTGAGTGCTGCCACATTCCTGTCTAAATTGTTTTTCCTTTTTTTTAAATTTTTTTTTTTCCTCTGTGTAGTCAGGTCATCTTGGAATACCCTGTGTAGACCTGGCTGGCCTTGAGCTCACAGAGATTGGCCTGCCTCTGCCTCCCAAATTCTGTGATTAAAGGTGTGGGCCACTACCACCTGGCATCCATTTAGCTTCTCAATGTTTTTCTTCCTACAAAATGGGCATCCTGAAGTCCACTTGGCGCTTCATCACTGGGAGGACCAAAGGAGAGCCTTTCATAAACCTTAATTAAGCAGGCCACTTCAGGGAATCGTGGGTGTATGTTTTATGTCAGCTCTTTTCCTAGCGCTCTCCCACTGGATCCCAAGGCTTCCCAAGGTTTGGTGATGGTAGCCTTTCTGCGCCTAGAGCCTAAATATTCTCAGACTGTGGCTTTTCATCCCATCCATCTCTGATGGGGACACAAACCACTGTTTCAGAGCCTAGACCCAACCTGCTCAAATATCCAGCCAAGCTGTCTCTCAGCTCTCTTCTCTTGGGGACCTTTCTCTGGGAATCCCCTTCCCCCTCACCCGGCCCCTGATGTGAGCAGCCTCACAGACTGCAACGTGTTTATTGTATCTTAGTCCATATAACAGGAACCTGTTATGACTGTGGGGAGGAGGGAGAGGAGCAGGGAGTTTGAGGTCTATATTCTGTGTAGTGGCCGAGGACCCCGATCTTACACTGACACCTTGTTCAGAGAACAGGCTCTGAGGTTTGCAGTGTAAGATCTCCCAGAGCCTCTTGTTGAGCACTGTCTTCAGTGGCAGGGCAGGGGACTCGTTATAATACATTTGGTCGCAGAGCTGCCCTCTGATGTCCTGCTGCTCCCCTTCCTGTCTGTCTCTTGCAGTGGATGACGAAGATGCCACAGTTAACAAGATTGCGTGAGTGTCACTACCCTCAAGCCCGACTCCAGTGACTTAGGAGCTGGGATCTAGAGGTCCCTGGAGGCGGGAGAGAAAGAGCTGTTATCCATCTAATAGAGAGTTTCTACTTCCGCTCTATTTCTGCCATCTTCCGGCTTTACATCATCCCAGGGATGCTCAGAAAAGTTGCTGTTCCTGTCTCCCTGGTTAGGCCAGGAGCTTCACCATCAGGATGTTGGCTAGGGCCTGAGTCACCAGGAAATGGCTTCAGCTTGGCTTCACCTCTCAATTGTCAACGTGGGTGGGGAATGGAGGGGGGAGCCAGGCTGACTGAAACAGGACAGGGTTTGGTGAAGATTAAAAACCCTTGAGGGATCAGAGAAACCGTGTCTCAACTCCCTATCCCCTAAAAAAAATCCTGAGGGCAAAAACTGCTTGGTTCTTGAAAGACAGGCCTCATTATAGACACTGCCTAGTCAGTAGCAGCACTTACAGAGGAGTGTATGGAGGTGCTCTCTCTGCGTTGACAGACAGGAAGGCACTGGTCTTCTTCTGTGAGTTGGTTTCTAGCTGGTGCAGCCCTTGGCACAGGCATCGCCTGTGAGGTTAGGTTTTAGCTGGCCTTTATCCTCTGTGCTAATACCTTCTTAAAAGGCATACCATATGGAGCCACTGAGCTCTTATCCAAAGTGGCAAGCTCAGAACCTGGATCCCTAAGCGGGTAGGAGGAGCCACACCCCTTGCTTTGTTAGCATTACTACCAAGGTCTGAAGGATGTATGGGGAGGGTCATGGTCCTGGGATAGCCCAGACAAGTGACACGGCGGGTAATCAGGTACCCATGAATGCCTGAGCTGTGCCCATCCTATGTGCCAAGGCTACCCTATACGTAAGGACTAGCCTAGGATGGCCGTGGGCAGAGCCCAGATGGATAGCTCCTTCTCATCGCTACAGCTGTTCTAAAAGCCCTGGGTGCCCTTGGGAAAGAAGTGGCTTCTAGGGCAGCAGGGGCAGCGAGTGCTGGGCTGACACGTCCTCTTCCCCTCTTAGGCTGGAGCTGTGCACCTTTACCCTGGCGGTCGCCCTGGGCGCTGTCTTACTCTTGCCCTTCTCCATCATCAGCAACGAGGTGCTGCTCTCGTTGCCCCGAAACTACTACATCCAGTGGCTCAATGGCTCCCTCATCCATGGTATGGGCTGGACCAGCGCGTGGGGAGGGAGCAGGGCAGGTCAAGGTAGACCCAGCAGCCTTGGGCCTGGCCGTCAGGCGTGTCTCCCTCCGGCCTGGTGACCGTCCCCTCCGTGACCAGCTCTGCTTTTCCTTTTTGGCCCTAGGTCTTTGGAACCTCGTTTTCCTCTTCTCCAATCTGTCTCTCGTCTTCCTTATGCCTTTTGCATATTTCTTCACAGAGTCTGAAGGCTTTGCTGGCTCCAGAAAGGTAAGTGAGTGAAGTGTTAGTCAATCTGAGCCAGAGCTCTAGTGTAGGGAGCTGGCATCAGCAGATAGTTCATAGCCTTCAGTCACAGCTAAGGGCTGGAACAAAGAGGGCTGTAGTAACAGGAGACGTCTACAGCGCAGTCCATCCTTTGTGGAACCATTGAGAGTTAAAGTTGAGGCAGAGATCTCTTAGCAGGAGAGTTACTATCTTACTGCTGTAGCTGCTACTGGACACCATTGTGCCAAAGGTGAGAGGAAGCATAGGAATTCCAGGCTTGTTTACTGCCTTCCTTCCGCTTCCCTGCTGATCCTTGCATTGGGCAGGCAAAACCAGAAGTGAGAGAGCAGAGAGCTCTAGTGATGCAGACCCCAGGGACCACGTCCTCTGAACAGAGGAGGAGGCTGAAGGTGTCTGGGGCTGGGGCTTACAAGTGAATAGAGAAGCGTCCCTCCTATCTTCTGAATCCTTGGTCCCCAAGCCCAGGCATAGCGCTGCTGTCTCCTTCCTTCCCGACCTTGACCCCTCCTCTGCTTTACCCATTGCTTCCTGTTGTAGGGTGTCCTGGGCCGGGTCTACGAGACAGTGGTGATGTTGATACTCCTCACTCTGCTTGTGCTGGGCATGGTGTGGGTGGCGTCAGCCATTGTAGACGATGACAAGGCCAGCAGGGAGTCACTTTATGGTGAGAATTAACTGTATACTGATCTAAAGGAGAAAGGCTTGGCTCACACGGCTTCTGAGGTTTCAGGCTGTGCTCATGCAGCTCTGGTTTCCAGGCTGTGATGAAACAGAACCTCAAGTGCTGCTGCCAAGCTTCCGAGTCCGCGCATAGCCAAAGCTCTGCTCCAGTTACTCCCTAAATCTCAATCCGCACAGTGCAGTGGCAACCAGACCTTCAACAGTCAAGTTTTGGTTGATTGTTTGATTGTTTGTTTTATGAGACAGGGTTTCTCTGTGTAGACCTGGCTGTCCTGGAACTCACTTTGTAGGCCAGGCTGGCCTTGAACTCAGAGATCATCTGGTTCTGCTTCCTGAGTATTGGGATTAAAGGCATGCACCACCACTTCCTGGCCAAACATTCAAGTTTTGAAAGACCATTTTATATCTAAATCAAAACAGAGCTCCAGCTTTTTCCTCTTTTTTGAAGATTTACTTTTATATGTATATGTGTTTCCCCTGTCTGTCTGTCTGTCTCTTTGTGAACTACTTCTGTGCAATGCCAACAAACCAGAAGAGGTCATTGGATACTCTGGAACTGGAGTTACGGGTGATTGTGAGCTGGCTTGTGGGTGCTGGGAACTGAACCTGGGTCCTTTGGAAGATCAGCCAGTGGTCTTAACCACTGAGCAGCCCTCTCCCCCATCATTCCTCCTCTTAAGGCTGACTCGTCAGACTTGTAATTTGAGTGCTGTGGGTTCGTGGGTCTGTATAGTGAGTTTGAAGTTGTCCAGGGCTATGGAGGAAGATGCTGTCTTACAAACAGAAGAAAAGGGGCTGGAGAGTTAAGGGCACTGGCTGCTTCCCTGGGGACCTGGGTTCAATTTCCTGCACTCATATGGCAGCTCACAATTGTGTGTAACTCTGGTTCCAGGGGATCCATCACACCAAGCATGTGTGTGGTTCACATATCTGTAAAGAAAAAAAAAGTAGTTCTTCAGTTAGCCGCTCACTGAGTCAGCGTGGTCCCCTTAAAGTGGCAGGGGCTGTCACCTCTTCTCTAGGCTAAAGTTCCAAACCCATAGACTTTGTACACACCCAATATATATCGAGATCCCCTCGGGTCCATGAAGTGATTTAAAAGATAGATAATCAGCCGAGCATGATAGCACACAATTTTAATCCCAGCATTCAGGAGGCAAAGGCGGGTGGATCTCTGAGTTCTAGCCCAGCCAGGGGAGATTTGTTTTAAAATACATAAATAACAGGAAACCAGTTGCAAAGCCCGGGCTGTCTTGGCAATCTTCCCACTTCAACATCCTGGTTTTCCTAGGATCACAGATATATGCCACCATACCTGGCCCCCCATCTTAGAATTGAGAAGTCTCATTGTAATATCTGCCTTGCCTGAGGAGGGAGAGGATCTGGCACACTTAGCCCTGGTCACCTGGATCAGATGGCAGCTGTCCTTTCATATAAAGGAGGATCCTTAGTGTATCCACTGCTCCATCTCTATCCTGGGCCAGCTGTCCCCACCTGTGCTACTTGACTGTAGGTGTCTGAGATGTGTTCTTGTCTAGACCCTGAGCCCTGTCACCTCCTAGTGATCAGACATGAGCAGGACAAGCTGATGTGCCTTTTATTTCCTAGATGTCTGGGAGTACTACCTCCCCTATCTCTACTCCTGTATCTCCTTCCTGGGAGTCCTGCTGCTTCTGGGTGAGTGTCAGAATCTGGGAGAGGAAGAGGGCATCATGGGCTGCAGTCAGTGTGGAAGGAGGGCTGGGGAGGGAGGAAAGGTCTGGCATGTGACTGACCAGCTCTTGTGCCTACAGTGTGCACTCCACTAGGTCTCGCCCGCATGTTCTCCGTCACTGGGAAGCTGCTGGTCAAGCCCCGGGTACGTGCTCCTTGCCCCTTGCGCGGGGTCCCTTTCCTACATCTGAGGCCGAACCATGAAATGGACCTACAGTTGTGTTGTGCACAACCTGCAGAAGGCCACACCCTTGTTTGGCTTGGCTTCTGTGTGTCCCGTCCATCCGTGTCCCCCCCTTACCGGTCATCTGGAGCTGGTTAGAACACAGGGACTTGGAAGGGACAAGACAAAGCTGCTGGGCACGGGATGGTGCATAGAAGTTAGAGGGAACACTCAGCTGTAGGAGAGCTGTCAGCATCAGGGGCCTCTGACAGCTCCTCCCTATCCCTGCCCTCAGCTGCTGGAAGACCTGGAAGAGCAGCTGAATTGCTCAGCCTTTGAGGAGGCAGCTCTGACTCGAAGAATCTGCAGTGAGTCTAAATACCCCCCTTGCCTGGGTGGTGGCCCGGCCTTGGCAAGGACTGAGTACTGGAGGGAAGTTGTCGTCTGCCCTTAGATCCCACCTCTTGTTGGCTGCCGCTGGACATGGAACTGCTGCATAGACAGGTCCTGGCTCTGCAGGCACAGAGGGTCCTCTTGGGTATGTGGCCTGGTGGTTTACTCAGGGAGAGTAGTTCCTTACCGGGAGAACTTACTAACAACCTCCCACCCCTGCACAGAAAAGCGGCGGAAGGCCTCAGCCTGGCAGCGGAACCTGGGCTACCCTCTGGCCATGCTCTGCTTGCTGCTGCTCACGGTGGGTTTACTAGCCTTGGTGGGGATGGGAGGAAGTGGGTCCTTGATACTTCAGCTTCCTCCGGGAGGACAAAGATGTACGTTGACATGGTTGTCATCCGTAGTAGAAGTTGCCACTAAGAGGGCCTACCTTGTGTGCTGTTCTGTGCTAAGAACATCAATTCCCACTTTGTGGACAGAGAAATACAACTGACTTGCCCCAGATCACACAAAGTCACTGGCAAGGAAAACAGATTTGTCTTGGAGTGAGAATAAATTAGGGCTTCAGGAATAATCTTAGAGGAAAAGGTACCTTTTCCTAGGTCATCTCATGCGTGTGTGTGTGTGTGTGTGTGTGTCTGTGTGTGTGTGGTGTGCGCGCGTGCGTGCCTGTGCACTGGAGATTGACCCAGGGCTTTGCACAGATTAGTCAAGTGCTCTGCAGAGCTACCCCTCCCTCAACCCTAGAGGTGTGCTCTTTCTAGTTAGGCTTTTGCAGTCCACCCATTTGGAAGCAGATTGTTGAGTGACATCCTCAAAGGGCTGTAGTGCTAGCAGCAGCCTGGAGGGAAGCAAAGCAAACCGAAAGTGCTAAATTAAAGAGATGGTTTCTAACACTGAGCTCGGGTACAGCTGTGGGTGGAGCAGGAATGATGGGAGTTGGTGACCTTGCTGCACACAGGGCCTGTCTGTGCTCATTGTGGCCGTCCACATTCTGGAGCTGCTCATTGATGAGGCTGCCATGCCACGGGGCATGCAGGTATGGGCTCTTGAGGGCTTAATTCTGAGGGGTGAGGAAGCTGGAGAGAGTGTCTCCTGCTGTTATCCTTTCTGAAGTAGGGGATTGCCTCCTGGGATTCCAGACCAGAATGGGCTATGTAGTCGAAGTTCCACCAGTTTATACTACAGCATAAAGGGGGAGGTTGGAGAGAAAGAGAGGACAGAGGAAAGGTTGGGTGGTCCTGGTGTCAGGGTGGGGATGTCCTTCACTAATGTCACCCCACCCACAGGATGCCTCCCTGGGCCAGGTCTCCTTCTCCAAACTGGGATCCTTCGGCGCCATCATACAGGTCGTGCTGATCTTGTATCCTTCTGGAAACTCCTGTGGCCTCTGCCACCAAACCTGTCTCCAGGACTCTTAATAGACCCCTGGGAGCACTGTGGACCTGGGAGCACCAGGAGGGCACACATCTCCATCTAACTTGGGTTCAGAAAGAAGGACATACTTGGTCTAGAGGACTGAGGAGCTAACTCAGTCGGTTAAGGACAGACAGACAGATCCCGGTGGCTTGTTCAAGAGTCAGTCTAGTCAAACTTAAGGGTTACCTGTCTCAGTAAGGCAGTGGGCTGACAGAATGGCTCAGCAAGGGCTGAGAGGACTCTGCTGTCAGGGTGCCTGATGCTCTTTCAAGAGAGCCTGAAATCAGTTCACAGCACCCAGGTCAAGTGACTCCCCGCCATCTGTGACTCCAGCTCTAGGACCTGACACTTTCTTCTGGCTTTTGCAGGCGTCTGCCTTCACATACAAACCCCCTCCCCACACACACACACACAACTAGACGTATATCTTTTTAAATAATTTATTTTTATATGCATTGGTGTGTCAGAACCCCTGAAACTGAAGTTACAGACATTTTTGAGCTGGGAATTGAACTCAGGACCTCTGGGAGAGCAGCCGGTGTCTTAACTGCTGAGCCATCTCTCCAGCCCTAAGAAATACTAAGATGGTTCAGTGGGTAAAAGTGCCTGCTATGCAAGAAGCCTGACAACCTGAGTTCCAGCCCTGGGAACTCACCATAGCTTGAGAGAACTCACCCTTGATGTTGTGTGTGTACATGTGTGTGCACAGTGGCATGCATGTACACAGGCACACAGTGTAATAGTAGGTAATATGGAGAATGTTAGAAGACACCCAGCCTTGACCTGCAGCCTCTGCATGCACATGTATACACCACACAGAAAACCTTGATCTTGAAAAGATCTGAGAGAGGCAGTCTTTACTTCTTAGAAGCTGGCAGGTTCTTCCCTAACCCTGTGGCAGTTACCTGATGGTGTCCTCGGTGGTGGGTTTCTACAGCTCTCCACTCTTCGGAAGCCTGAGACCTAAATGGCATGACACATCCATGACACAGGTAGCCAGCGGGGGTGAGGAGGGAGGTACTGGGCTCTGGCAGCTTTTATTTTATTGGGTCCCCACCCGACACCCGAGACAAGGTTTCTCTGTGTAACAGCCCTGGCTATCCTAGAACTCACAGAGATCCCCCTGCCTCTTCCTCCTAAATGATGGGATTAAAGGCGGGGACCACTGCACCCAGCAATGCTGGCAGCTCTTGCCACCTTTGCCTCTTCTCTGCTCTCATCCAGATAATTGGGAACTGTGTCTGCCTCCTGGTCCTCAGTTCAGCACTTCCTGTCTTTTCTAGAACCCTTGGTGAGTAGTGGGGCTGGGATGCAGACAATGTGAGCTTAGCAGGGAGTTTCAGGCCTCAGCTACATAGGGAAGCCCTGTAACAAAAGCAAACTGCCCAGGTCTTACTAATCCTCGTGTCTGCGCCTCCATAGTGCTCGGAACTATCTCTTTAATACCTTTCTTTTAATTTTTGAAATGACATTTATTTACTTTATGTGTGGGTGGGAACTGTATCAGAGGACGACTTCCAGGGGTTGGTTCTTCCCTTGGACCATGTAGGGAGTTGAACTTAGGTCGTCAGCTTGGCGGCAAGTATCTACCCCCAGCCATCTCTCTTGACCCAGATTTTGTGATTTTGGATTAGGAATGTTCAACACGTGCTTTCTCGTCTATGCCATAGGAGTTTGGAGGGGATTAGACTCACCGGTCCAGTAATTATTTCAGGATGGATGCAGTAGGGATGTACATGTAAATGGGGGTTCAGGTCTATGACGTAAGAACCTTGTGATGGGGTTTAGAAGGAGTTAGGCACAGTGGTTTACAGTTACAGTCCTGGGAAGCTGATGGCAAGAATGACAAGTTGTTCATCATCCTCAGCTCCATAGTCCAGACAGGAGACTGCCTCAGAGGTGGGTGGTTTAATAGTGCCTGGCACAAGTAAACACGGTGTATACTGCCTTCATGTGGTGTATACTGCCTTCATGTGGTGTAT
>JADRCH010000354.1:645546-658330 GCA_019843965.1 Rhynchomys soricoides | reverse complement strand
TCATGTGGTGTATACTGCCTTCATGTGGTGTATACTGCCTTCATGTGTATACTGCCTTCATGTGTATACTGCCTTCATGTGTATACTGCCTTCATGATCATAGCCCATTTTTCTCTCTGTTTACATTGAAGACACAGGTCCAGAGCATGTAAGGAACTTGCCAGAGTCACTTGGCTGTCTACAAGTGTCTACAAGTGAAACTGGGATAGGAAGCAGTGGGGTGCCTGTGCACTCTGCTGTGCACTAGTGGAAACTTAATGGCCAACTTGTAGCTTTCTAGTCGGGCACCACTTATAAACCTGGGAACCTAGAGAGTCCTGAAGCTAGAGGCAGCCCCGCTGAGGGGAAAGATACAAGTCTCTGGAGGAGGAGGAGCAGCAGCGAACTTAGCTACTGATACATTCAGTCATCCTGACCTGGCCTAAGCCCGTGCTCTGCAGATGCTAGCTAGCAGTTGTGATGTTCAGTCATAGCCACTAGGAGGCAGCAGAAAGTTGGACTCCTTTGAGGAGAGGGCTTGGGGAGATTCCCCCTTCTGATTGTGGACTTTGTACTTCAGGGCTGACACGTTTTGACCTGCTGGGTGACTTTGGACGCTTCAACTGGCTAGGCAATTTCTACATCGTGTTCCTCTACAATGCAGCCTTTGCTGGCCTAACCACACTCTGTCTGGTGAAGACCTTCACTGCAGCTGTGAGGGCAGAGCTGATTCGAGCCTTTGGTAAGGGAGTGTGGACCATGGGCTGCCTGGAGGTTCCTTCTGAAGCAGGGGTGGCCTCCACAGGGAAGAGGGTGTGCTACCTGTTTATACATTACCCATCTCTTTCACCCATTGTTCTTTCCTGATGCCTCACCTCTGAGGAGCTGACCTGTGTTCCCTTCTCACTGCCCACCATCTCTTTTCCAGGGCTGGACAGACTGCCACTGCCTGTCTCTGGTTTCCCCCGGGGTTCGAGGAAGAAACAGCATCAATGAGCTCCAGCTGGAGGTTGAGAAGGAGAAAGGCACTTCCTAGGCCTGGAGGCGAGCCCTAGGTGGCTAGACCTCTCAGGACCTGGAATCTGAGAGAGTGGGTGACAGAGGGGACGGACCATCTGCACTGTTGCTTAATCTGAGCCAGAGTTTGGGACCCGACCGACCGGCCTCTTGCCTTTTCAGATGTAGCTGTGGCCTGAGCATCCGGTGGAGCTGGGGGACCCGCTCCTGGTCCCAAATACGTTTACACATCTATCTGCCTCAATCCTGTTCCAGGCCATGCCTGAAGCCATGTTTACATGATTTGATGTGCAATAGGGTGGGTGGGAGTTGGGGGGACTGGGCTGGGGGTAGGTTCTAAAGACAGGGTTGTCTTCCTTGCCTCTGGCCCAGAAGAGCCGATGCACTGTGCTATCCTGTGGAGGGCTAGGGCTTTGGACCAGTGGAGAGACCAAGGGTGCCGGGGAGGAGGAGGAGGCTGCACCCATCAGCAATAAAGTTGATCCCAGGGTTTTCTTTGTTCTTTTGTAAAGAGACTGTCTCTGTGTCTGTTTGAATACCTTGTTCTAGCTAGTCCTGAGTCTGTCCCCTCCACTCCTTCCCTGCTGTGGACATTCTGGAGCCTGTGGGGCTGGAGATCTGATGTCAGGCCAGATAGTTCTACAGAGGGCTGCCATTCTTCCTACAGCTTTACTTACAGTGGGCTACCCCTGCTGGGAGGACTGACCCACACCTTTAACCGCAGTACTTAGGAGGCAGAGGCAGGCAGAAGGTGTAGGGTTTTTTTTGTTTTGTTTGTTTGTTTGTTTGTTTTTAGGCCAGCCAAGATTCCATGGTGAGTCCTTGTATTCAATACCCCCTTTCCCCAAACTGTTGGCTAGTCTTCTGGACTCTCCCCTCTACTTGGGGCTTTGATTCTATACCTTGGGAATTGGGGTAGCAGGACATGTGCACACATCTAAGGTGCCATCCCCCGCCCACCTGCAGCCCTGACCCCCAACAAGCGACAGTTGTCTGTAAAGGTACCTGGCTGGCAGTGTTTTATTCTGACCTCAGAGAAGAACCTGAGTCAAGTTGTGTAAAGACTGTCAATTCCTTGATGTTCTCCTGTGTTGAGGAAGGAACAAACCTGTAGAACTCTACAGACCAAGCAGTGCACAACTTCAAAGGTCACCATGTCCCTCAGAGTTGTTTATAATTACTGTTATGTTTTGTTTGACCCAGGGTCTCACTATGTAGCCATTTGTTGTCCTGAAACTCATTCTGTGGATCCAGCTGGCCTTGAACTCACAAAGATCCATGTGCCTTTGCCTATTTAGTGCTGGGATTAAAGACCCTGTCTGGCCCTAAAATTCTTAAAAATTTAGCTATTGGGGTCAGGGAAACATCATAGTGTGTATTTGTGGAGTTCACAGGACAACTTTTGCTCCGTTACGGATCCTGGGGAATCAAAAATGCCTCTGCTAAGCTGCCCCACTGCCTTTGCAATCGTGGGTCTGGTGGTGTCAAACCCAGGACCTGTGCTTGTTGGTTAGGCAGCCTCAATACCCCGGAGCTGCCTTCCTGTCTCCAAGACCATTTCCTCGTAAATAGAAGACATCAGAGGAGGATTTTCCCCCCTCTGGTTTTTGTTCTACTTAATACAAAGTCACTGAGTGCTAGCCTTGGAACTGGGTGAAGGGAGAGCAAGCACGGAATACAAAAAGTGTAGATTCCACAAATACTTGCCAAGTACAGTACTTTAAGCTGGACCAGACGGCCTTGGAAGTGCATGATAAACCAGCTGGTGCTGACAGGCTGCTTTGTCTGAAAGGTGCCGGATCTAATACTGTAGTGCCAGGGCAGTTCACTGCTGCCCTACAATGGGACCTCGGGAGTGGCTTTTGTCTTTAATTTTGTAATGTTTACTTTGTGTGCCTGTGCAAGTGTGTATGTGTGCACCCATGGTCACACTGGTGTAAGTGTAGAGATCAGAGAACAACTTGCTTCCGTTCTTCCTTTCACCACGTGGGTTGAGATTGGAATTAGGTTGTCAGGCTTGGTAGCAAGTGCTTTTACATACTGAGCCAGGTCTCTGGCCTTGTTTGGTTTTGAGACACTCCCATTATATGTAGCCTCGGCTGGCCTGGATCTCAATATATAAACCAGACGAGACTGGCCTTCAAATCACAGCGGTCTACCTGCCTCTGTCTCTACCTCCTGATCACTGGTATAAAAGTTTTGCAACACCATGGAAACAAATAAAACCTTTGGCCAGTTGTGTGGTATATAGCTTTGATAGCAGCACTCAGGAGGCAGAGGCAGCTAGATCTCTGAATTTGAGGCTAGTTTAGTCTACATAGCCAGATCCAGGACAGTCAGGGCTACATAAACCAACCCTGTCAAAACTTTTTTTAAAAAACATTTATTTTTTAAGTTTGAGGCCAGCCTGGTCTACAGAGTGAGTTCCAGGACAGCCAGGGCTACACAGAGAAACCCTGTCTCAAAAAATCAAAAAAAAAAAGAAAGAAAAAAAAATATTTTTTAGGGACTGGAGAGAATGGCTCAGAGGTTAAAAGCACCAACTGCTCTTCCAGAGGTCCTGAGTTCAATTCCCAGCAACCACATGGTGGCTTAACATCTATGTGTAATATGATATGATGCCGTCTTCTGGTATGCAGGTATACATGCAGATAGAGCACTCAGATCTATGTTAAAAAAAAGATTTGCTTTTTAGCTTACATATATGAATATCTTTGCACGAATGTTATATGTACCATGTACATGCCTGGTACCACCTAGGGTCCAGAAGAGAACATCCTATTCTTTGGAACCAGAATTACAGAAAGTTATGAACCACCAAGTGGATGCCAAGAGCCGAACGCAGGTCCTTCTTTTTATAAGACTTATTTATTTTTATTTATATGAGTACACTGTAGCTGTCTTCAGACGCATCAGAAGAGGGCATCGGATCCCATTACAGATGGTTGTGAGCCACCGTGTGGTTGCTGGGAATTGAACTCAGAACCTCTCGAAGAGCAGTCAGTGCTCTTCACCGCTGAGCCATCTCTCCAGCCCCCAAACGCAGGTCTTAATGCGTTAACAAGTGCTCCTAACCGAGTGGCCTTCTTTCTAGCCCTAAATATTTACTTTCAGTGTTCATTCATGTGTGTCTGTGTGCATACACATGTCCATGGATGCCGAAAGATGGTGTTGGGTCCCCCTAGAGCTGAGTTATAGTCAGTTGAGAGCTGGGAGACACCTGGGTCTTCTGCAAGAGTACAATGTGCTCTTACACGAGGGGATGTCCCTTCAATCACTTGTGTTTAAATAGCAAATTGGCTTTGTAACTTTTGATTTAGAGTTTGTTTTTATTGTATGTGTATGAATATTTTGCCTGAGTGTGTGTCTGTACGCAACGGGAGGTCAGAAGAAGGTGTTGGATCCCCTGGTATTGGAAATAGGGATCAGCTGCCAAGTGGGTGCTGGGAATTAAACCTTGGTTCTTTGGAAAAGCAGCTGAACCATCTCTCTACCTTTGCAATAGCAAACAGGGTTTGTTATTGTCTTGTTTGCTTTTTTTTTTTTTTTTTTTTTTTTTTTTTGGCCACTTGAAACAAATCTAGACAAATGTGGGAAAAAGAGAATCTTACTTGAGAAAATACCTCCATAGGAAGATCTGCAAAGCATTTTCATTAATAACTGGTGTAAGAGGGCCTAACCCACTGTGGGCAGTGCTACCCAGGCAGGTGGTCCTGGGTTACATAAGAAAACAGGCTGAGCAAGCCAAGAGGAGCAAGCCTGCATTCCTCTGTAGCTTCTGTTTCAGGCCCTTCCTCCAGGTTCCTGGCTTAAGGCTTTTACTTTGGATTTTTGTGTTTATATATGTGAGAGCTTTATGGGAATGTATGTATATTTACTATGTGTGTGCCTGGTCCTCCAGAAAGTCAGAAGAAGGTTGTCAGACCCCCTAGAACTGGAGTTGTAAACCACCATGGGGGAGCTGAGGACAGAACCCGGGTGCTCTTAACTGCTGAGCCATCTCTCTAGTCCCCTTCCTCATGCTCTTGTCCTGATTTACCTTCATGAATGAACTGTGAGTGGAACATGTGAGCTGAAATCCTTTCCTCCCCAAGTGGCTTCTGGTACCTCCTGTTCTCCACTACCCTCCTTCTAGAGGAACTGACTTAAATGCTAGGAAGTGGCGGGTTTAGTGTCTCTGCAATGAGGCCTGAGGGATTTGAGATAGATTCCGTGGTCCAGAGGGAGGATGTAGAAGATGGAAAGCGAAGAGAACCATCCTCTACAGACCAGGATGTTAGGGATCCACCGCCCTTCAGCAGCTTTCAAATGACAACTTACTTGGAAAATGGTGTGCAGGAAGTACATGCTTGAAATCCCAGCATTCAGCACAGCAAGTCTGAGGCCAGCTTGGCTGCATGACTGTGACTGTCTCAATCAAGGGGAAATGGGACTGTTGCTCAATACAAAAACATCAGTTGCCTTGAATGTCCGAAGTCCTGGTTTTTTATTTATTTTTAATTAATTTATATACTTATTTATTTTGTTTTTGGTTTTTGATTTGTTTTGTTTTTATGTCTCTTTGTGTCACTTTGGCTATCCTGGAACTCACTTTGTAGACCAGGCTGGCTTTCAACTCAAAGAGACCTCCCCCCCCCCCCACTCCCCAAGTGCTGGGATTAAAGCACCACACCAGCCCTAACATTTTGTTTTATATGTATGGGTGTTTTGCTTGCATGTATATCTGTGCACCAATTGCATGCCCGTTGCCCAAAGAGACCAGAAGACAGCATTGGAGCCCACTGGAAGTGGAGTTACAGAAAGAAGGTAGTTAGCCACCGTGTGGATGCTATGAATCTAACTCAGGTCCTCTGGAAAAGCAGCCAGTGCTCTTTATAATTTTTTTTTTTTCGAGACAGGGTTTCTCTGTATAGCCCTGGCTGTCCTGGAACTCACTCTGTAGACCAGGCTGGCCTGGAACTCAGAAATTAGCCTGCCTCTGCCTCCTGAGTGCTGGGATTAAAGGCATGCGCCACCACTGCCCTGCACAGCCAGTGCTCTTAACTGACACTCTAGCCCTGGAGGCCCTGGTATTTTTTGTTTTTTGTTTTTTCGGTTTTTCGAGACAGGGTTTCTCTGTATAGTCCTGGTTGTCCTGGAACTCACTCTGTAGACCAGGCTGGCCTCGAACTCAGAAATCCGCCTGCCTCTGCCTCCGGAGTGCTGGGATTAAAGGCGTGCGCCACCACTGCATGGCCTGGGGCCCTGGTTTTGATCCCAGCACCACATAAACCTGGTGTGGTAATACATGACTAATTTCAGTGCTAGAAAGCCAGAGACCAGAGGAGAAAACATTCAAGGTCAGCCTTCTCTGTGAAGTGAGTTTGAGACCAAGCCTGAACTACGTTAGATTCTGTCAAAAAAGGAAAGGAGAGATAAGAAGTGACCCTTGGGTATCTGGCAACCATTTGAGAGGACACAAAACTTGGAAAGTCCTGGCCTGGCAAGGTAGATCAGCAGGTAAAAGCACTTACCACACAAGCCCGATTAACCTGAGCTCAGTCCCTAGAACCCACTGTGGAAGGAGAAAGCAGACTCCCAAAAGTCCTTTGACCTCCATAGATGTGCTATGGCACGTACCTGCACACACACAACACACACAGACACAGTAGTACAAAAATAAGTCCCAAACTGGATTGTGAGCGGCAGGCTCTGAACGTAAGAAGATATAAAACCACCAAGGAAAATGATCCTCTGGGATCCTGTCTGGTTTATGGATGAGTATAGAGGGAAACCTGGGAGACTTAAGGAGCACAGAGAAGGGAGGCTTTGATGGTTTGCCCAAAGGGTTTGGATGGTCTTGGAACTCAGACTTCCTGGAGGGCAGCAGAGGGAATGGCCTGCCAGAGTAGACTTTAGGAGAGCAAAGACCAGTGCCCAGGAAGATAATTTGGTTCCTAATTTAGACTTGGAGGTAGAAGGATGCTTATCCAGGCAGCCAGGACTGTAAAGCTTCAGGGATTTCCTAAGCAGGTGCCTGCATGGTTTCCAGGATGGGACACACTTCAGTGGAGTAAAGGAACAGTGGTGACCGCTAGATCCCCCGCCCGGGTGGGAGGGGGCGGGACAGCCCTGGGAGAAGGGCGGGGGGCGGGGCCAGGGACCACTTAAGGCGGAGTCAGGGCGTTTCTGGGCGCACGGGCAGCAGAGACCGGCTGGGCTGGCACTCACCCTCGACCCACCTGCCCTGTAATGGTAGTCTATCAGTAGTAGGTTCCAGGTTCCCCAGGGCATGTAGGCAGAGTTAGCGGCTGCCAAGTGTTCAGAGCCACAGCGCTCCAGGTACTCTGGGACCTTCTCTATCTGCGGTGCTCTTTAGCTCCTGCGGAGATGCCCAACGGACAGGAGAGCCAGTGAGGACAAGAACGCTCTCTTTCGACCCAAGTCCACTGCACCCATGGCTCTGCCGGCCAGTCTGTTGCCCCTGTGCTGCTTGGCACTCTTGGCACTGTCTGTCCAGAGCTGCGGGCCGGGCCGAGGACCGGTTGGCCGGCGGCGTTATGTGCGCAAGCAACTTGTGCCTCTACTGTACAAGCAGTTTGTGCCTAGTATGCCCGAGCGAACCCTGGGCGCGAGTGGACCAGCGGAGGGGAGGGTAACAAGGGGATCGGAGCGCTTCCGGGACCTCGTACCCAACTACAACCCCGACATAATCTTCAAGGATGAGGAGAACAGCGGCGCTGACCGTCTGATGACAGAGGTAAGGAGAGTTTCTCCCCACCTGCTCTGTCACACGCCACCAGCTCCTCAATTATCCTAGCACAGCCCTGGGGAATGAACTGTCCCTTCATCCCCAGAGACCCTAAAATAAAATAAAGTAAGATCTCCTTCACCACATCCTTCAAGAAAGCGAATAACCTGGTGGATGGATAGTGGTTTGGAGGTATCCAGACAGGGAGAGAGGCTGGGGTGGGGAGGGGGAGGAGGAACTGCCTAGTGAGAGTGAATCTGGGAGAGGCTGGAGGGAGGGCGGGGAAAGGAGGATGGCGGCAGGCGAGACGGGAAATGGCTGAGGCGTGGACCGGGGGTCAGTCACCGAGCCAGGCAGGAAGGGCTGGGGTGAGCTGGGGGCCAGGAGCTGGCTAGGGTAGGTAGCCTACATAAGGCTTTATACTTAACCTGGCTCTTGGCCTGATGGCCAAAAGCTCTGTGAGTCAAAAAGAAGGGGGCTGGGAAGAGATGGGCAAGAGTCAGGTTACCAGACCATCTACCTGAGAACGGGGTGATCAAAATTGTCCTTGGCATGGGAGAGGTGTCATTAACCAGGACAGCCTATACTGAGGTCTAAACAACAGACTTTGGGGAAGAAAGCAGTCCTAGGGACAGATGAACACACCTGAGAATCAAGGGTTTCTGGGCCATCTAAACTCAGCTTAGCTTGAGGACTTTGCTTTGAATAAATAATTAAATTCAACTACCATTCTGGAGCACGTGCTACAGAGGGGCACTGAACCAACCCATTCAGTGGGCCATGGCTCTGAAGAGAAGGTCCCAGATGCCCTATGGCCAGGGTTGTAGGGTGTCTGAAAGGAAATTCAGAAGACACATTTCTCCACCCCACCCCACCCCTTCTTTTATATTTGAGAGCTGGGCTTCAGGAGGAAAAAGCAATTTAATCAAGGCCTCACAGCCAAACAGTAGCATTGCTGAGACTAGCATTCAGGACTCCCGGTTCTGAGTCCCTATAGACTTTCTATTACAGCACCTAATTGTGTGTGCAGTGGGGGTGGAGGGGGACTAGGATTTCCTCTGACTAGCTGCCATAGTTTCCCAGGTTATGTGGTTAGGAAAACCTGTACAGGAAAGAATCTTTCTTTCTTTCTTTCTTTCTTAACTTACTTACTTACTTACTTACTTACTTACTTACTTACTTACTTACTGAGACACTATGTAGCCTGACAGGCCTGACACTATGTAGCCTGACAAGCCTAGAACTTGCTATGTAGCACTCATAGAAATCCTCCTGCCTCTACCTCCTGATTGCTGGGATTAAAGGTGAGAACCAATCACTCCAAGCCAAGAGTTCCTTTTTGTTCCAGTGATGAAGCCATCTTCTTTCCAGTAAAATGGGAAGGAGCATCCCTTCCTCACCTTAGACATGGGACATTGCGGTCCTTACCGCTGGCTGAAACCTGCAGTAGAGAGATAGAACAAGCAATAGGCTTAGGAGGCCTCAAAGGGCCTGAGAAACCACCCCCCCCCCCAACACACACACCCAGTCTTGCTTATCTCCCACACCCTGGCTGCAAAAGAACTCCATTGAGTTGGCTCTGTACTGGGCTACTGCCCCCGCAGGTCAGGGCCTTCTTAGGGGACAAAAACCGACACAAAGAAAGAGCTACCACTTGTCCTGTGCCTCTGCAGAGGTGAAGTTGACTAGAAAGAAGGGGTAGGGGCGAATGTCCCTCTAACAATCACGTCCAAGTTCGAGGTGAGAGACAAAAAGAGACAAAGAAGTTGTTCTGGGCCAGTCCTCCTGCGCTCCGCAGTGTCCCGGCTCTGGTGCGCCAAGGTCTCCAACTCCCAGACCGAAGCAGCCAAGATAACTGTGGCCTCCCTCCCCCGGGGGTGCAGGCCTGCGGCTGTGGCTCCTTTACCTCCACTCCCACCCTGAGCGGGGAAGTGGGGGCAGCTCCACGCCAGGGCAGCTCCATTCTCAGGTGCTGGTGCTCCCACGCCTTTCAGGGATGATTCTGGAACAGAGACGGGAGAGATGGAGGCTCTCAGGACTGACACAGTGGCAGGCTGGCCACGCTGGGGGAGGGGACCTGGCGGGCAAGAGCGGGGATGTAGGGCGCGGCGCTCTGCCCTTTCCTCTCTCTGAGCCGGGGCGGCTGAAAAGCGTCTTTGTGGCTGTAGCTGCTGAGTCCGCTTCTCCCGACGCGTTCCCGGCCTCGGCCCGAGATTCTCGCTTAGTTAAGTCATCTCGGAGAATGGCCATTGTACTTCGTGCAGCCCCCGCCACCCAACAGCCTTTTTCCAGCAGCCTTGATCCCACGCGGGTCCTCTTGGGCACCTCTGTAGGGGCGCACCCAGACCTCCAATGGGTTAATGCTAGAGGCTAAAAGGAGGAGGAGGAGGAAGGAAAGAAGGAAGGAAGGAAGGAAGGAAGGAAGGAAGGAAGCGATGCCCAGTGCCAGGGAAGGCAACCAAACAAAAGATGAATCAGACGGAGGGAGGGCAGCTGGGGCCCGGGGCGGGGGTCAAGCTCAAATAGGGCTCGATTCGGGGAGCCAGGAACTCCCTAACCAAACTTCCATTCTCTCTCTCTACTACGATTCTTACTCTGATTGGGATGAGGTCATGGAACAAATAGGGATGGGGGCAAGCACTGAAAATGGGGGAGTAACTAGGTATGTACACCCCCTCTCAACCTTAGACGGGTTATCCTCATGGTTCGGTTCTCCAAGCATGCCTAAGCAAGACAGTACAGATTGGTGACTACAATCTGAGAATAAAGATGCTTTGATGGTCCCTTCTGCCTCGCCCTTCTTCACTCTTGCCTGACAATGATGGTAGTAGTGGGAAACCCGCTCCTTTATTCCCCCATTAGCGTTGCAAAGAGCGGGTGAATGCTCTAGCCATCGCGGTGATGAACATGTGGCCCGGAGTACGCCTACGTGTGACTGAAGGCTGGGACGAGGACGGCCACCACGCACAGGACTCACTCCACTACGAAGGCCGTGCCTTGGACATCACCACGTCTGACCGTGACCGTAATAAGTATGGTTTGTTGGCGCGCCTAGCAGTGGAAGCCGGATTCGACTGGGTCTACTACGAGTCCCGCAACCACATCCACGTGTCGGTCAAAGCTGGTACAGTAGAGGCCAGATGGTGGTCCATCCAAAGGGGCTCTTTTGGGAAACCGAGTCTACCATAGCCTTCTTTCTACCCTAAGGGAGACCAAACAGGCATTAGTGTTGTAAAACACTCTTCCATTTCCACTTATGGAAATGGGGCTAGATCCCTGGGAAATTAAACTGTTCCGGGGATGGTGAGATCTGCTGGCTGAACTAGACTTAATCCTTTTTATGATTGTGGTTTGCAGATAACTCACTGGCGGTCAGAGCGGGAGGCTGCTTTCCAGGAAACGCCACGGTGCGCTTGCGGAGCGGCGAACGGAAGGGGTTGAGGGAACTCCATCGTGGTGACTGGGTACTGGCCGCTGATGCAGCAGGCCGAGTGGTACCCACGCCAGTTCTGCTCTTCCTGGACCGGGACCTGCAGCGCCGCGCCTCGTTCGTGGCTGTGGAGACCGAGCGGCCTCCGCGCAAACTGTTGCTCACACCCTGGCATCTGGTGTTTGCCGCTCGTGGGCCAGCGCCTGCTCCAGGTGACTTTGCACCGGTGTTCGCGCGCCGCTTACGCGCTGGGGACTCGGTGCTGGCGCCCGGCGGGGACGCGCTGCGGCCGGCGCGCGTAGCCCGCGTGGCGCGCGAGGAAGCCGTGGGCGTGTTTGCACCACTCACTGCGCACGGGACGCTGCTGGTCAACGACGTCCTTGCCTCCTGCTACGCGGTTCTAGAGAGTCACCAGTGGGCCCACCGCGCCTTTGCTCCTTTACGTCTGCTGCACGCTCTCGGGGCGCTGCTCCCCGGGGGTGCAGTCCAGCCGACTGGCATGCATTGGTACTCTCGTCTCCTTTACCGCTTGGCGGAGGAGTTAATGGGCTGAGGTTCCAAGGACAGAAATCCTCCAGGCTCTGCAGGAAACCCAAGCCCCGAGACCTGCTAGCTGAGATCTGGGGATGTGGGCAGCAGGTGGTGCTGATTGGGAGAAGGGGTGGGAAAGAGAGAGAGAAAAAAAGATGGGCTGTGTTAGGAACTTCTTGTTTTAGGGAACTTTTACCTGAGAGGAGTGGCGCCCAGCCCTTGATAACTGGGTTTGCTGGTAGGTACTCTTTAACGAGGACTTTTTTTTTGCATCTTCCCCAGTCGCACCGGATAATTTTATTTTCTATTTATAATTTGTAATATGACGACCTGCTTGCCCAGCCCACCAAGGTGAGGACCTGGAGCGTGGCTTTAACCCGGTCTGACCCAGCCAGTCAACCTGACAGCTCACACTCTCACTTTTTCTTGCAGGTGGGTTAATAAAGGGAAGGCTTATTGGAAACCACCTCCACTAGGGTGATTCACCTCCAAAGAGGAGGAGAAAGGGACTAATCCGAGCCCAGGCCTTACTTCTGACTCACCTTTCTTCCTCAGCAGGATCTTCCAAACCCTCTTGTTGCAAAGAGTGTCACAACCTGTCAGCAATAGATCAGCATTGTCCTGCTCTTTCCAAGGTGCTGGTTCCACCCTAGCCGGGACCAGAACTTTGCTTATAAAGATGCATACCAACTTTGAGTGGGGTGGGACTTACTGAGGGAGCATGAAGATTGACGCTTTTGGAGTCTTCTATTGTTAGCTATTCTGGCCTATCCCTGGAGGCCTCTCCCTGTGGATTAGCCCAGTGGTCATCCTGCCTGCTGAAGCAGTCTGATTATTTTCTGGGATTTTTGGTTAGGCCAACTGATAAACCATGGGTGTTCCTTACAGTCTGCCACACATTTGTGGCCAAAATAAAGATCCTAGAGTGATCAGGAATGGTGGTCAAATTACAGGAGTGTATGCTTGTAATCCCAACACAATGGAAATGGAGAAAGGATAGAACAGGAGAATTATGAATTCAAGGCTAACTTGGGGTGCATAGTAGAACACAGAGAGAGAGAGAGAGAGAGAGAGAGAGAGAGAGAGAGAGAGAGAGA
>JADRCH010000354.1:610241-645536 GCA_019843965.1 Rhynchomys soricoides | reverse complement strand
AGAGAGAGAGAGAGAGAGAGAGAGAGAGAGAGAGAGAGAGAGAGAGAAGCTAGAGGGAATCATTTCTCATGGCCTGCAGGAAACAGGTTTTGGTTTGGGTGTAATCTGAGGAAAGACCTCCTCTGTCAAGTTTCAGTTTGGCATTGTGAATTTCCTCCTTCAGTGCAGTGGTTGCTTTTGCTGGTCCCCCATCCACCCTTCCTTCCCTGTCTCTTGTTACCAGCTGGGCTTCTCTGGTTTCTCTGGGTGTTTGGGGGAATTTATGGACTCCAACGCTGCAGACCGCTGAAATGCAGGTAGATTGATGTCTCAGAGCTAGAGATGGGCATGTAGGACTGCCCTGGAAGTGGGTGTGTAGGATCTGAGGGATAGTCAAGGGTCGGTGGTACTTCCAGGAACTGGGCCCAAGCCTGCTGCTACAGTTGTTGCAAGGAAGATTGGCTCTACTCTGAGCTTCTGAGCCAACAAAGTCGATGCTGTAGATACGTTGCCCTCTGGTGGCATTGGAGAGAATTCTAAGCCTGGGGACATGTGCTTCCTTTTGGTTTCCTCTGCACCAAAGGGAAATGTATTGCTTACTCATAGGGACTGACCCAGAGGGCAAAACTGATGTATGTGGCTTGTGTTAACTTTCAGCATGGCACCATGGTGTCAGGAGATGGTAAGGAACCTGCTTGATTCTCTCTCAATCCTTGGCATTTTTACAGCCCTTGTACTTAGTTCAGCTCTGGGGCTCTGGGAAGCTCGAAGTGTAGGTAATGGTTCAGAGTGTCCCTCACTCTGGTGACCCTCGTGGGTCAGAAGAAATCGTGTGGTCAGAAGATAATAGTAAACAGAGCTTTAAATAGTTCCGGATAGAGGTCCTCTATTCACCCATGTCAAATTTATTTGGTATCTGCAGATACCAAATACTTGTCCCACCGTGCCGTCTACCTGCCTGAGATACATCTCAAACAATGAATGGCCTTTCCTACTTTCTTACCCTACTCCTATCTGCATCTCTTAGATTCCTGTACCTTTCCTTTGTTTCATCACCCAGGTGATGAACAATCTGATATGCTAATTAGCCTTTCTGTGATGCTGGGCGTTCTGTGTTCACCACCTTCCCTAAGTACTGCTTGTATCTAAACTGCTGAAACTGAGGCCTTTAACCAGAAAACCATAGCAGCCGGCTGGGAATAGAGCTCAAGCAGTACAGCATTAGCCTAGTGTGCCCAGAGTCCCAATTTCAATCCCCAGTACCACTCAAATGACTATGTAATATACTTGGGAAGAAGAATCCATTGGTTTTCATTAAATCACATCCTATAGGTTACTTCCCAGGTTTGAGGCTCACCTCTCTCTACAACTTTATCCCTTGAAGCCCCTCCCCTCATTCTTAGCCCCTTGAACCCCCTCCCCTCATTCTGTCTCCTGGAGGCCCCTCCCCTCATTCTGTCTCCTGGAGGCCCCTCCCCTCATTCTATCCCCTTGAAGCCCCTCCCCTCATTCCTCCCACTTGAAGCCCCTCCCCTCTTTCTCTCCCCTTGAGGCTCCTCCCCTTATTCTTGTCCTACCGAGGCCCCTCCCAGCTATGTAAAAAATCACGTAAGCAGGTAAATGCGCCATGTGCCGAGCACCTTTCCGACTGCAGCAACTCTTTTCAACCCAGGAACTGAGCAAATGTCCTCTAGGCTTGGCATTGTCTCTCATTGCTGTTGTTGCTCTCTGCTGTCTACTTCATTTCTACTACTCCACTAAAAGTATCGCCAGCCTACACATTTCAGAGCTGAGTTTTGTTTTGTTTTTCAAGCTGGGCACCGAAAGGAGGATTGTCTTGAGTTCAAGGGCAGCCTGGGCCACTTAGAAAGACCCTGTCACAAATAAATCTTATTATTTAAAATCAGACGCAACATAACACATTTGGATTTTCTTTTTCCTTTCTTTTTTTAAATTTTTATTTATTTTTTATTTTTTCCAAGACAGAGCTATTTGGATTTATTTATTTGTTTGTTAATTTATTTATTTTGAGATTCGGTTTGCCCCTGAGCATATAAAATTTCTGCTTCAGTTTCCAGAACATTGGGATTGGGTTTATTTTAGGATAAAAGAGTAATTTCGGACCTGGGTTCAATTCCCGGTACCCACATAGTGACTTACAACTGTAACTCTAGTTCCAGGGGATCTGACACCCTCACACAGACATACAGGCATATGTGCCTGTAATGCACATAAAATAAAAATAAATAATTAAACAAAAACAAAAAGAAGCAGTTTTTTTGGAGCTGGAGAAATGGCTCAGCGGTTAAGAGCACTGGCTGCTCTTCCAGAGGTCCTGAGTTCAATTCCCAGAAACCACATGGTGGCTCACAACCGTCTATAATGCAATTTAATGCCCTCTTCTGGCATGCAGGTGTACATGCAGCTAGAGTGCTCATATACATAAAATAAATAAATCTTTTTTTTTTTTTTTTTTGGTTTTTCGAGACAGGGTTTCTCTGTATAGCCCTGGCTGTCCTGGAACTCACTCTGTAGACCAGGCTGGCCTTGAACTCATAAATAAATCTTTTTATTAAAAAATAAAAAAGAATAATTTCGAGGGCAGTGGTGGCATACACCTTTAGTCCCTGCACTTGGGAGACAGAGATAGGCAGATCCCTGAGTTCGAGGCCAGCCTGGTCTACAGAGTAAATTCCAGGACAGCCAAGGCTACACAGAGAAACCCTGTCTCAAAAAGCCATATTTTTAAAAAAGAGAGAGAAAGAAAGAAAGTAGAAAGACAAAGAACTGATTGAATGCTGTGGCCCGATGGTGCCCACTTTTAATCCCCACAAAGCAGAGGCAGCTGGATCTCTGTGAATCTGAGGTTGGTCTAATCTATAAAGAGTGCTCCAGGCCAGCCCGGGCTAAACAGAGAGACCAAGTGTCAGAAACAACCTTCCAAACAAAACAAAGATATAAAACAAACAAAAACAAAAGAATGACTTTTGGCTTGAGAGATGGCTCAGAAGTTAAGAACAGAAAATGAACCCTCTTTTGAGAATTTTGGAACATTTCGTGGTAACCCTGACAAGACCTCTACCTACAGGGTCATTAGAGTTAGAGCCACTGCCTAAAGGTGCAGGCAACTTTAAATCCATCCTTTTTAAAAAAAAAAAAAAAAAAAGCAAGAATTGCTGAACACTTGCAGTATAACACTGTACCCAAGATCAAGAAACTGTATTCTAGCCAGGCAGTGGTGGTGCATGCCTTTAAGCCCAGCACTCGGGAGGCAGAGGCAGATGGATTTCTGAGTTCGAGGCCAGCCTGGTCTACAGAGTGAGTTCCAGGACACACAGAGAAACCCTGTCTCGAAAAACCAAAAAAAAAAAAAAAAAAAAAAAAAGAAAGAAAAGAAAGAAAGTGTATTCTTGGGAAATTAGCCATTAATGTATAAATGCATAGGCTTAGCAAAGCAATATCATCATCTAGGAGGGATGCAATGGGCAGTATATATGGGCAGTATATGCCATATCAGTACAGAGAGGCCCTTATGAGTAGGGAAGAGCTGAGACAGGGTTGTTGATGGGTGTAGAGGTGGGCAAGGCTGGAAAGGGCATCTCAGGCAAAAGCTTGGCATCTGGGATGATACGCAGTCATTGACAATAGAGACGCTGGTTGGTGGGGTGTGTGGCTCAAGAGATGGCTCAGTGGTTAAGAGCACTGGCTGCTCTCCCAGAGAAGCCAGGTTCAATTCCCAGCACCCATATGACGGCTTAACCTGTCTGTAACTCCAGTTCCAGGGATCCAACACCCTCACACAGACACACATGCAGACAAGAGACTAATAAACATAAAAGTAAGTTATATATTTAAACGGACAGCTACCCGGAAGGGTAAGGGTATATTGCTTCTGTTTACTGAGGGCGCAGTACATATCAGGCCCTGTTCGAACAATGGTGTGTGAGATCTCACTGAATCCTCACAGCATCATAATAAAAGCAACTTCACCGCTGTTCTCTTGACCACTGAGCCATCTCTCCAGCTCCCTTATTTGTTATTTTCATTGTCCCCTTTTCTTCTACATTAAATGACGTGCCTCCTTAATTAAAATTACATAGCCATCCAGTTAAAGAAATACGGCAGGCTAGTAAGCCAGGAAAGAGAAGGCCAAGAGAGACAAGGACAGATTTCAATGGTAGAACACATGCCTAGCATGGGCCAAGCTCTGGCTTCGAGTCTCAGCTGCACATTTTTTGGACATAGAGCTCTGCAATGTGCTGAACATACAGGGCTTCGAAAGAAGTAACTAAGGTTAACAGAGATGGGTTAGTGGCTCTCAGTGGCAATCAGCACTCAGCAAGTTGAGAAAGGAGATTGCTTACTGGTCAAGAGCAGTCTGATTACGTTGTGAGTTCCAGGCCACCCCTGGCCTATATAGATTACGACTCTGTTTCATATTTTAAAAACTTGGCCGTGAGATCATTATGTCAGCAGACAGACCAGTGTGAGTTCAAGGACAGCCTGGTCTACATGGTGAGGTCAAGGCCACTAGAGCACAGTAAGACATAAGATCCTGTCTTTGAAAAAAAAAAAAAAAAAGCCCAGGAGTGGAGGCTCATTCCTGTAATCCCAACACTTGGGAGACAAAGGCAGGAATCTAAAGTCCTCCTTGGAGACCATCCTGGCCTACATGATACCTTGTCTGAAAAAACAAACAAACAAACAAGCAAACATCAAACCAAAAGGTTAACTAAGGTTAGAACTATGGGCGGTATCCTGATGCTATAGGACTAGTCCACTTAAAAGACGAACTATTGCCAGACAGTGGTGGTGCACGCCTTTAATCCCAGCACTTGGGAGGCAGAGGCAGGTGGATTTCTGAGTTCGAGGTCAGCCTGGTCTACAGAGTGAGTTCCAGGACATCTTTTAAACATTTATTATTTTTATTTATTTTTAGTTTATGTGTATGAGAGTTTTGACTGCATATGTATAAGCTTATCAAATGAGTGTAGTTCATCAATAGGCCAGAAGAAGGCATTATTCCCTTTAAACTGAAGTTACTGACAGTTGAGAGCTGCTGTTTTCCAGCTGGGAACCAAACCCAGGTCCTCTGTAAAAGCAGCACATGCCCTTAGCCACTGAGCTAGCCCTCTGTCCCTCCCTAGTCTTGAGGAAGAACCTCATATGAGAACATTTGGGAAGGCTCTGTCTAGAACCCTTACCAGGACCTGAACTGGGAAGAACATTGATGCTGGACTCCAAACTTCTAGTATTATCACAAAATAATGATGATATTATTATTATTATTATTATTATTATTATTATTATTATTATTATATCATTATTACTATTACTATTAGGGAGGGTCTCATTCTGCAGCCCAGGCTGGCCTGGTGCTCACTTTGTAAGTTTGGCTGACCTCAATCTCACACAGTGGTGCCTCTTTAGTGTTAAGAATACAGATGTGAGCTAGCACATGTCTGTAATGTTTGACTGTCGTAGTCAAAGAAGAAATAGGGGCTTCCAATCTTTAGGTAGAGACCAGAGCTAAGGCAAAGACTTTACTTAATAGAAATAATCTTCTCTTTTGTTGGGTGTAGTGGCCCATGCCCATAATCCTGCACTCAGAAGACAGAGCTGGAAGATCAGAGTTCTGGGTCAGCTTTGGCTACATTGTGAGTTTTAGAGCAACCTCTGACCTCAGCACCCACTGTTCTTCCAGAAGACCAGAGTTTGATTCCCAGGAACCATGTAGGGCCTGCTAACAAGTACTTGGAACTCCAGCTTCAGGGGATCCAAATGTCCAGTGCCCTCCTCTGGCCTCTGCAGGTACTGCATACACACACACACACACACACACACACACACACGCTTAAAACCTAAAAGTAAAACATTTAAAAAACAAAAAATGTTCATAAAAACTATCATCTCTCTTTTTCATAATTCACTTGTATTTTATTCTATTTAGGTCATTGGTGTACTGCCTGTGTGGACGTCTCCCTGGAAGAGGAGTTAACAGACAGTGGTGAGCTGCCATGTGGGTGCTGGGAACTGAGCCCTGGTCCTCTGGAAGAGCAGCCAGTGCTCTTAACCTCTGAGCCATCTCTCCAGCCCCCTCTAATTATATTTTTGTGAACTGTGCTTAGTTGAGGAGATTTCCTCTCATGTGGGGAAACTAAGGTAGCTGTCTATGGAAAAAAGGCAGTGAGCCAGGTGCGGTGGCACATACCCTTAATAGGACAGCCAGGGCTACACAGAAAAACCGTATTTCGAAAAACAAACAAACATAGATGAGAAACTGGGGGCTGGAGAGATGACTCAGTGGCTAACAGAGTTTGTTGCTTTTGTAGAGGACTCAGCTAGATTCCCAGCATCCACATGGTGCCTCACAATTGCCTGTAACTTTAGTTCCAGGGGATCTGACATCTGCTGGCCCCCACTTCCACCAGGCATGCAAGTGGTACACAGACATATTTGCAGGCAAAACACCCATTAAATAATTAAATCAAATTAGAAACTGGCATCAGACTGGGCTTTTAGGTTGTCTTCATCTCTAGATAGATTTTCTCATCTGAACGTCTGAGTTTCCTTGCTGGAGCTTCAGTCACGAGCAGGAAATGTCCCCACTCTCATGTAGCGTGCTAGAAAAACAGGTGGTGGGACACTCAGGGGAGTGGCACCAGGCCGGGCTGAGACCAGAGCAGGGTTCAGGCTGATACCTTGAGTACCAGCTTAGCTTCTTTGGGAACCGACCTCCAAACTGTCTCTTTACCTATCTCCATTGGGCCCCATAACCTAAGTACGCAGAGGCAGGGACACTTTCTCTGCTGTTCTCTGTTGCTTTCAAGTGGTTCTATGAGGAGAGCCTTGGCTTAGCTGGAGCTGATGTCCGCCGGCTAAGACAGAGCTGCCACCCTAACAGCCAGGCCGAAGCTGAAGCCTGCAGCTGCCTAGGGGACAGCTGCTTAAGTCCCCAGCAGCTGCAGCAGCTGAGATTAATCTCATAGCCACCATAGGACACACACCCCTTCCTTGTTATACCCCTTGGCTAGCCTACCCGATCTCAGAGATTGTGTTTTCTTGAGACAGGGTCTCATTATGTAGCCCTGCTGTCCTGGAACTCACACTCTAGACAGCCTGGCTTTGAACTTACAGATATCCTCCTGCCTCTGCTGGGATTGAAAGTGTGTACCACCACGCTGGGCTTAAGATCACCTAAAATCTTTTAGAGTGGGTATTATGGATTTTTTTTTTTTAAACTAAATGAGCTAAATTTCCTATCTACTTCCCCCTGGCACCACTGGCCCAACCCCCTTGGACCTCAGTAGGAAGCATTGCATGAATCTTGAGTCTTACACACAGCGCCCCTTTTCCCTCCCTCTTGTAAAGGGGTAAGAATGGAATATTTTAGCGTATGGAATAAGAACTGAGTTTGGTTTTCCGTGACAAAGTTGTCTAGGGGTGAAGACTCTTGTCTGGTAGGATGAGAAGGTAGTTGAATTTCTGTTTCCTTCAAAGACCATGCAAAGTCCTAGAAACTTGGCAGTGTCTGGGGGAGAACGGGTATCATGCTTGAGGTCCTCTCTTTTAAACTGGTTGCTTTTCATGGGACTGCGATTATGCATCTAAAAACAATAGACCTGTGTGTATTTTTATACTTTTATGTTCTTTCTTCCTTCCTTCCTTCCTTTCTTTCTTGAGACAATGTTTCTCTGTGTAGCCTGCGTCTGCCTCCTGAGTGCTGAGATTAAGGTGTGCACTGCTACTCGCTGCCTCCTCTACCACCTCTGCAGTGCTTATTTATTTATTTATTTATTCTGTACTTTTAGGCTCTTGTTCAATAGTTGTGTCCTTAAGGAAATCACTTTGTTTTTGGGGGTGCCCGAGGATATGGTGAGGCGCTGCCAGGAGACTGGAAAACCGGCTGTAAGATTTAAACAATTGATTTAACAATGTAAACAAAAAGGTGAATTAACACACAGGAAGAGATGAGATCTGGAGACTTGCCTCCCTTTGCTACAAATGCTTGTCAGGCCCTGCAACCACTGATAGGTTTTACACTGTACTAAGGACACCCACCTGTCCATCTTTCTGGTTGATGATGTCTTGCTTTCTTGCCAGCCTTGAGCACCTGACTCTACCTGAGCATCAGTGAAACACCCCTGCTTCAACTCCAGTAGCCCAGACAAGTGTCTGCCGACATACTCAGGAGATTTTCTTCCTTTTTTTTTTTTTTTTAAAGATTTATGTATTTATTATATGTAAGTACGCCGCAGCTGTCTTCAGACACTTTTTCTTCTCACTCCAGTCCCACTCGCTGTAGCTGTTTTCAGACACCCCAGAGAAGGGCATTAGATCTCATTACGGATGGGTGTGAGCCACCATGTGGTTGCTGGGATTTGAACTCACGACCTTCAGAAGTACATTAATGCAATTAAATTTGAGGTGTGTGGGGGGGGAATGGTATGATCAAACTTGAGCTTTATAAAGTCTCAAGCTTTGAGTCCCAGTGTGGTGGCATGCCCGCTCTGCTGTCATAGATCCAAGTATAGTAGTTAATGGCCCTGCTCAGGAGACTGAATCTGGGGCAATCATGGGTCAGGCAACTTGGGGCTGTAAGTTCAAGGCCAGCCTGGTTAACTTAGTACGACCCTGTTTCAAAACATAAATTTAAAGATTTATCATTTTAATTGTATGTGAATTCTGTCTGGATGTATTTTAATTGTGAGTTCTGTCTGGATACATGAGTGTATAGCATGTGAGTGCCTGGCATTAGCAGGGGCCAGAGGACAGCGTCGGATCCCATGGTACTGTAGTTACAGAAGGTTGTTAGCTGCATGTGGGTGCTAGAAACTGAACCAGAGTCCTCTTGAAGACCAGGAAGTGCATTTAACTGCTGGGCCTTGTCAGCAAGCCCCTTGAAATATAAATTTTAAAAAATGGATAGGGACATAGCTCAGCCTCAGTAGCACAGAGATGCCTAGACTGTGTGGGGCCCCACATAGAATTCCCAAGACTACCACCACCACCACCACACACACACACACACACACACACACACATAAACACACACACACACACACGATTGTATTTTAGTTCATTTGTTTGTTTGCAAATTTTTTTTTTTTTTCTGTTTTTTGAGACGGGGTTTCTCTGTCTAGCCCTGGCTGTCCTGGAACTCACTCTGTAGACCAGGCTGGCCTCAAACTCAGAAATCCGTTTGTCTCTGCCCCCAAGTGCTGGGATTAAAGGCATGTGCCACCACTGCCTGGCGCAAATTGGTTTTAAACTCTGGATCCTCCACCTCCCAAGCGCTATGATTACAAGTGTGTACTTGGCTCTCTCTCTCTCTCTCTCTCACACACACACACACACACACACACAATTTTATCTATCTGTTTTGTTTTGTTTTGTTTGAGACAGGATCTTTCTATGTAGTTTTGGCTATCCTTGAACTCAATATATAGACCAGGCTGACCTCAAACTCGCAGAGACCCTTCTGCCTCTGTCTCTTGAATCTCAGGGACTAAAGGCGTGTGCCACTATGTCCAGCCAATATTTCATTTAATTTTTGGTTATATGTATATATTTTTATCCCTGTATCTATAGGTCATGTGTGTTTGGTCACCAAGAAGGCCAGAAAAGAGCATCTGGAATTGGAGTCACAGGAAATTATAAGCTGCCTCACATGGGTGTTAGGAATATAGCTCAGGTCCTCTGGAAGAACAGAAGGCGATTTTAACTGCTGAGCCATCTCTACCACCCTCATCCCTCAAAAAAAAAAGAAAGAAAGAAAGAAAAGAAAAAAGAAAGAAAGAAAAGAAAAAAAATAAATTTAATAAGAATCACCTGCAGGCCTTTAATCCCAGCACTCAGGAGGCTGATGCAGACAGATCTCTGTGAGTTCAAGGTTAGTCTGGTCTACAACGCTAGTTCTAGAATAGCCAGGAGTACATAGAGAACCCCTGTCTCCAAACGCTTAAAAAAAAAAAAAAATCACTTGATGCCAGGTGTGGTGGCTTAAGACTCTAATCTATCAGCAACTGGGAACCTGAGACAAGAGGATTTTCAGCTTGTGGCCAGCATTGGCTATATGGTAAAACTTTTTTGTTTGTAAAAAAACAAACAAAACAAAAAATACAAAAAACATATGTGCTACCAAAATTAAATTTGAGGCCAACTTGGCTAGAAGAGACTTGCTGCCTCTTGGAAAACCAAATAGCCAAGTGTGGTGACATAGGATTTTATTCTCAGCATTTGGGAGGCAGAGGCAGGAGGATCTCTTGAGTTCCTGGCCAGCCTGGTCTACAAAGTGAATTCCAGAAGAGCCAGGGCTACACAGAGAAACCCTGTCTCAAAGAAGAAAAACATATCCCTGATACTGATGGAGACTCGCTTGGGAGGGAGCTAAGAAGGGTGGAGGAAAAGGAGAAAGGACAGAGCTGCAGGTAAGAGGCGTCTTCCCATTAAGACACCAGGCAGCAGCGGAGATAGAATGAATGCCAGCCAGGAAAGCTTCTCTGAGCCACACAGTCATGAGTGTGGATTGGCGATATAGCTCAGTTGGTAGGTGCTTAAAGCCCAGGATTCAATAAATCATTAGAGCACAGATCCTCCCAGCTCTCTGGAGTCAGAGGCAGGAGGATTCCAAGTTCAACAGGTTTATTTCCCAGCACCTGTGTGGCAGCTCACAACTGTGAATCTAGTTCCAGGAGATCACATGTAGGTAATATACCCATACACATTCTAAAAAAAAAATAATTAAAAGTTCAGGCTCAGTCGGGCAGGGGTGGCACACGCCTTTAATCCCAGCACTTGGGAGGCAGAGGCAGGCAGATTTGAGTTCGAGGCCAGCCTGATCTACAGAGTGAGTTCCAGGACAGCCAGGGCTACACAGAGAAAAACCAAAAAAAAAAAAAGTTCAGGTTCATCCTTGAGAATTCAAGGTTGGCTATCCCAAACTATTCATTACTTTTGTGAGGCAAGGTCCTGTTATGTAGCTCAGGCAGGTTGGGAACTTGTGTTAATTTATAAGTTGTGGCTGTGGTTCCTGGATTGAGCACTTTCCTTTGGAGGAACCAAGTACCTGCCACTTGCAGGGCCCAAAGCCCAAGAAGCCCTTGCCTTCTCATGAGCTTCTGCCTCCCTGTAGGAAAGCTCAGGCTCATTAATTACTCATTAAGGAAAGACACATGAAGGGAGTGCGGGGTGGGTAGAGACAGAGATAGAGACAGAGAGTCTGACTCAGCCAATAGTCAGCACACAGGCCCAGATACTCAAGGTCCTTCTGGACTTTCTACCTCCGTTGAGACTTCAACCCCATGAACAAATACAGAACAGGAAACAAGGCAGCTACTAATTCAGCCCTCAGAACCCTGAGAAAGAATGGACTGTTTTTCTGGGCCAGCAGTTGGAAGGAGAGGCAGGTGCATCTCTGGGTGTTCAAGGCTAGTTAGTGTCTTTGACAAAGAATGTTCTAGGCCAGCCAGGGCAAGAAAGCCAGCTTTGTGGCACTCACCTTTATCCTATCACAGGGAGGCAGAGGCAGGCAGGATCTCTGTGAGTTTGAGGCCAACCTATTCCAGGAAAAGTCAGAGCTATGTACAGAGATCCTGTCTCAAAAACCCAAACCCAATCCAAACAACAAAAACGATAAAAATCCTCCCAAACTCCATATTGTTTTAAGCCACAGCCACTAATAGTGATGATGATGATGATGATGATGATGATGATGATGATGATTTTCTTGAGACAGGGTTTCTGTAGCCCTGGCTGTCCTGGAACTCGCTCTGTAGACCAGGCTGGCCTTGAATTTACAGATCTGCCTGCCTCTGTCTCACTGGTCCTGAAATTGAAGGTGTGCCCACCACTGCCAGTGCTGTTTATGATGATAATGATGTTTATTATACACCAAAAAGGAGATGAATTCTTAGCTGTGGAAAACAAAGAAGTCATAGGAAGTATAGTGTTAGTCAGAATTTTGTATTGCTGTGGCCAAATAACTGAGAACAACATACTTCAAGGAGAGAGGGGTTCCTTTTTGGCTCAGAATTTCATATGGTTAGTCTATGAACACTTGGCTCTAAGTTTGTGCCCGCTGTGACTCAGTCTCAGGGATAGTGGGAATGTGTACTATCATGGAGAAGCTTCTTCACGGCAGACAGCAAACAAAAGCAGGCATATAGGAAGGGCCCAGAGTGAACCAGAGCTTCAAGAACACCCTCCACCAGTGGCCGACTTCCTAGGTTCTACCTCAAAGGGATGAAACCACTGACTACTTTGAAGCTGTCCATGACATACTTGTCTCCCTAAGGTTTTGTGTGTGTGTGTGTGTGTGTGTATGTGTGTGTGTGTGTGTGTGTGTTCTGGGGATTGAAAACAAAGCTGGCTTCATGCAACTTCAAACTCTGAATAAATTTAAATGCCAGGAAAACTTGTCATGTTTATCTGTTTTAGTGAGCCTGCAACAGTGTCTTGTCCAGAGCACCTAGTACGTGGGCAATAATAGCCTCTTTTCTTTTTCTAAGACAAGGTCTCCTGGGCTCAAACTCACTGTGTAGCTGAGGCCATAATGAGTTTGAACTCCTGACCTTCCTGTCTTCGCCTCTTAAATCCTTCGATTAGAGACCTAGGATTTTCTTTTCCTTTTTCCTTTTTTTTTTGGACAAGGTCTTGGGTGGCTTGATCTTGTATAGCCCAGGCCGGTCTCAAACTCACAGCATCCTCCTGCCTCAGTCAGTATTTGTTTAATAAATGAGCGGCCAGGGTATCCTTATCATAACAAGGAAACGTGAGACTGCACACACACTGAAGCAATTTCCCCAAGAACAAGAACTGTAGTTTTGTGAAATCAGAGGCCTAGACACGCCCTCCCCCTCCCACACCTTCCCCTGGCTCCTGAGAATGGGTTTCTCTGTGTTGAATGGCGTCCTAAAACTCATTCTGTCGATAAGGTTGGCCTCAAACTCTGAGATATGCATGTCTCTGCCTCTAGGGTGCTGGGATAAAATCCGTGCTTCAGAGGCCTAGAATCTTTTCAACAAAACCTCCAGCCCAAAGCATAGTGTAGTGGTGCACCCCTTTACTGTGGAGGAGGAGGCAAGTGGATCCCTGTGAGTTTGAAGCCAGCGTGGTCTATAGAGAGAGCTGTAGGCCAGCCAGGTTACACCAGTAAGACCCTGTCTCAAAAAGAAACACTCCAGCCCAACCACAACAGATATTTTCCTTTTCGTCGTCTGTTTTCACAGCAGGTGTTTTCCATATGAGATTCACAGCTTCTTGGGCTAGGCAGCAAGTACCTCTAGGACCCCGAGTTCCTTTCTCTTTATGAATGAACAGGCTCAGGTCTGCGCATGTGCAGCTCCCAAGGATCGCGCTCCACGTGAGGCCCACCCTTTCCTCCTGTGGGTGACTCCGCCCCCTCCATTCTAATAGACCAATGGGGGGCAGCGTGTGGGGCGGAGCCGGGAGCCGCCCCGCTAGGTATCCCGCTCCTCTTCTCCCGCTCCCCTCCCCCCTCCCTCCCGGGCCGGGCTCCCTCGCGTACAGCCGCTGTGTTGTGATCACGTGGACTGCCCGGGCGCGCGGCTTGTTTTGGTTTTCCTTGGGCTTGCCCGGCGTAGCTTTGGTGAGCTACTGTCCTTCTCCGGGTCCACCACGGCCTGCACCTCGGCTGATCTTCGGGCTCCCTCGGCCCGCACTCTTACGAACCCCGCGGAGCGGCGTCCTGTCATTCCGCTGGTGCGCTACAGGAAAGTGGCCATCCTGGGGTACCGCTCCGTAGGTGAATCCCCGCCCTCCTGAGAGCACCGTTGCTTTGTGGCCAGAAGAGGCGCGCTGTCGCGGAAATGTGACACGAGGACCCAATCTGGCCTGGGAAGACGTCGGGTTTACTGCCAGGCGATGGAAGGGTGGAGGGATGCTGGAAGAGGAGCGCGCAAGGGTTAAAGTGTACCCGGCTGTAGCTGCACCAGTCGACCCCGCGTTACTCTGGGAGCGGGGGTGAGATCAGTAATTGAAGGCTTGGTGGAGATCTACGCCGGGTAGACAGTCGCAAGTGTCCCTCGGCCTGGGAAATCTCTTCCAAAGGGTGAGATGGGGTGGGGCAGGGAAGGGCTTCTGCGGCGTCACTGAATGCATAGAGTAGCCAAAACGCTGCGGAATCAATGCGTAAGGATGGTGGTGTAATAAAAGACCAAGGGAAAACATTGCTTGGGGGCTCTCACAGTCTGGGAAGCTGATCTGGGGTGCCTTTTGGTCCTCGATACAGCCCGAAAGGACAAAAGGTGTGAATATGGATGGATGATTGTATTACAATCTCTGGTCCTTAAAGGGAAGACATCTTTGGCACATCAATTTGTCTGGAGGGCTATGATCCTACAGTGGAGAATAGTGAGTGCCCCCTTCCCCTTGTCTTTGTTTTTGTCTTTTTTGGAGACAGGGTTTCTCTGTGTAGCCTTGGCTGTCCTAGAACTCGCTCTGTAGACCAGGTTGTCTTCAAATTCAGAGATCCGCCTCGCCTGCCTCTGCCTCTGGAATACTGGGATTAAAGGCGTGTGCCACTACCACCTGGCATGAGTAGTTTTCTTTAGTGTGAAGGGGATGGAACCTAGACCAGGTGCCCTCTGTAACTCCATAATTTGAGATTTCTTTGTTATCAGGAGGCTGGTTTATTTATACATTCCTCTAATCAGTTCTGGGAATCCTGTGTCTAGTGAGTGGCATTTGCAAGGTTCTAGTCCAGGACAATATGGATCAATGGTTTGGAAACCATTGTGGGTCCAGACCCCATTTGCAACCCTGTACCTCCAAAAAACTGTACATTCCGATTCACTATGATAACAAAATCAGAGCTATGAAGTAGCAAAAAAAGGTAGCAAGTTGAGGGTCACCACAACACAAGGAAGTGTTTTAAAGGGTCACAGCATTAGGAAGGTTGAGAACCACAGGTGTTGATGAAGACGGTAAGCCTGTGTGGGTCACTCCTGGGGTCAGGAATATATAGGAACACACATCAGTGGCCCTACCGAGTACCTCACAGTCAAGAAGCCTTTTGTTTGTTTGTTTTTCCAGCTTACAGCAAGACAGTGCCCCTTGGCAAAGATGCGTTTCACCTACATCTAGTGGACACAGCAGGGCAGGTACCAGTTGTGGTAGGGTGTCCAAGTGTTATAGCTCGGCCCTATATAAAGTCTGGTGGTGTGTGTGTGCGTGTCGTTCACGTGGCATAGTATGAAGAGAAAATGTTTAGCTGTTAGCAGTGTGCAAGGCGCAGTGGAGCTGCTTCATAAAACCGTGTTTAATGGAAGAGACCGGAGCAAGGAATGTCCCGGGGAGGGTCACTTGGATGCTTATGCTGTTTGAAGGCATGGGTGTAAATACTCATGTTTTTGTTTGCTGCTAGGATGAGTACAGCATTCCGCCCTATTCGCTCATCTTCAGGGTCCATGGTTAAGTGCTCCTGTACTCTGTCACCTCCCTGCGCAGGTATGTGACTGAGATTTTGAGTGGGGGCTTGTCAAAACTCCAATCCAACAGTTATCTTAGAACTGAAACCACAGCTCTGTTTCTTAGGTCTGAAGCTTCCAAATCGTTAAGAACCTGTACCAAAAGCTACACGAAGGCCATGGTAAAACTTGGTAAGTGGCCTTAGGACATAGTGACTTGAGGGTGTGGAAGAAATCAAAAGGGTGCACTCTTCAAGGACCCTAGACGGTAGATCATGGCTGGCTGGTTTGGGGAATGGTCTAGCCTCGATGGAGGAATAGATGGAGTCCATGGAGGATGGGAGAGGGGATCTTTTTTGTTTGTTTGTTTTTGTTTTCTTTTTCGAGACAAGGGATCTTACAAGCATAACTGTAGTAACTGCTTTTCCATCCCAAGCTGCCGGTGCTGCTTGTGGGGAACAAGGCAGATCTCTCTCCAGAGAGGTGTGTAAGACTCTGCTGCTCAGGCAAAGGGAAGTGACTTGTACCAGGGATCGATTGCGCTGTAGTCCTTCCCAGCTCTGCTGCTTGACTGAAGCAATTTCACATCTTGATGGTTTTTTTTTTTTTTGAGACACGATCTTCACCACGTAGCCCAGGCTACCCCTTTAACTCCCGATCCTCTAGCTTTCCAAATGGTGCTAGCTGAGAATGTAGCCGTGGGTCACCACACCTAGCTGTTTTCCCCAGCTTTTCATACTTACTTTGAAGGTCCCTTAAGGATGATCCTTTCATAATTTATATTTCAGTCTTACTTTTACGTATTATGCTTTGTTTACATATATTTTCTCTTCACCTCCTCAAACCTTGGGGGAGGGGTTGTGAATCATCAGAAGGCATCTAAATCCTAAAGAGTTTTCAGAGAACTTGCCAACGTTGCTATCTGTTGTCCACCTTTGTATGTTCCAAATCCACTTCCAGAGAGGTGCAGGCAGTTGAAGAAGCTAGCAGAGTCCTGGGGTGCAATGTTTATGGAGTCCTCTGCTCGGGGTAATTAGGTGCTGAACAAAAAGATTAGACTCAGTGGCATGGCTAGCTGTGTCTTCCTTACATGTTGCTTGTCAGTGGGGATAGTTAGGGAGTGCTGTGTTTGCCTAGGGGCTGGGGGCTAGGTAGTATCGGCTCTGAACCAACTGATTTGACTGCTGATCTTATTCCTTGTAGCTAACTCAAGACTCATCGTCATCAAAATCATCCAGGAGATTGCCCGTGTGGAGAATTCTTATAGATGACAAGACCGCCGATGCTATCTTATGTGAACTCTTGGCATGGAATAACTGCCCCTTTTCTGCCACAGGCATTGTCCAGCCTGTGGCGATGGGGCAGACCTTCAGGACTTAACTGCTATGGTTGCCAACTATGTCCCAAGACCTCTGGGCACACAGTATGGCACCCTCGTTTTTTGCACACTCATCCCAGGTTCTGGTAGCCTGGATGTTAATGTTTACAAAGGGGCAAGATGTCTCAGGAACACTGTCTTCTAACTCCTTGTTTTTCTAAATGATTTTTTACAGTTGGGGTGTGAGTGAGTCTTGGGCATTGATTACCCAGGACTCACCCTCCTGGGTAGATTTTGGGCATTGGCTGGGAAAGGGTGTTGGTTGCTTGGCAGTTCTGAAGTAGAGCTGTCTGCTGGGGTAACAATGTATATTTCCAAATAAACTGAGAAATCTTTTGTTGTTGACTTTTTTGTGTGTCTACGGAGAGCTGAGGGCTGGTGGCTTCAGTATTTAGTGTGGACTCTTGTCTTACTCCTCACTAAGGACCCTACCCTAAGACTTAACTACTTGCCCTTTTCATCTATTATTTTGATGTTTCTTTTTGTTTTTTTACTTCACTAAGTTCTGTTTGGACTGCCCCACCCTTCTAAGTTTGTGGGTTCTGAAGCTCCCCTTAACTACAGATATACCGCCCTCTAGTGGCTAATTGCCATATGCTGACTAGCTGTTGTCCTGGGACCTTGACATTTGCTGTGTCCCCTCATTTCTAATGATGTCAAGGACAGTCTTGGCAGAGAATAGAAGTGTGTGATAACCCAAGAAAACTGAGAAAAGAAAGAATGTGCTTGGCCATATGTACTCTGGCAATCTAGACGACCCTAAACCCCCTCTTTCTTACTCCCTGCTCCCAGCCCTCCGTGGGGTTTCTCTATGTAGTCCTGGCTGTCCTGAAACTCGCAGAAATCCCCAAGCACTGCTTTATATTGAAAGGGACAGAGCCTTGTCCCTTTGGGATTGTGCTATATTTTTTAGGTGTTTAAGACTTGTTTTTGTCCTCTCAGGGTCTGTCGAAGTAGGGTGGCTGCTTGCTAGTAAGGGGTAGGTCTTCTTTTTAAATTATGTGTTTGCACGTGCGTACAGGTACCTGTGGAGGCCAGAGGTGTCAGATTCCTTGGAGATGTAGTTACAGGTGGTTCTAAGTCACTGAACATGGGCACTGGACACTGGACATGGGTCCTAGGCACAAGCAGTGTGTACTCTTAGTTGCTGAGCCGTCTCTCCAGCCCTCAACTGTCTGCCTTGACTACTCACCACATCCTCAGAGTTGTAAGGGTGACCTAAGAGCCACCATAGCATAGTAGAGGACAAAGACCTTCTCTGCTGATTGGGAGAAGCTGAAATGTCCGATCAGCCTAAGTATCCCATCTGTGAAGTATGGTTGAATAGGCTTCAGAAGCTGGTTGTTGTGGCACACACACACACACACACACACACACACACACACATCCTAGGATTTGAAGGCTGTGGCAGGAGGCCATCCTGGGATGTATACAAAGCGGTTACATGCTAGCCAAATAGTCTACCGCTGAGCTGTAGCTCCAGTCCTTTTGTGTGTGTGTGTGTTCATAACATGCAAATGGAAGTTAAAAGGCAACTTTTTTTTTTCTTTTTTTCCGAGACAGGGTTTCTCTGTGTAGCCCTGGCTGTCCTGGAACTCACTCTGTAGACCAGGCTGGCCTGGAATGCAGAGATTTGCCTGTCTGTGCCTCCCAAGTATTGCAATTAAAGGCGTGTTACACCAGCACAAGGTGCTGTGCCCCCCCCCCCTTTTAAATAAGATTTGTTTATTTTATGAGTAAATTGTAGCTGTCTTCAGACACACCAGAAGAGGACATCTGGTCCCATTACAGATGGCTGTGAGCCACCATGTGGTTGCTGGGAGTTGAACTCAGAACCTCTGGAAGAGAAGTCAGTGTTCTAAACTGCTGAGCCATCTCTCTAGCCCCAGACTTAATGATTTTTTTTATTTTTGAGTGTTTTGCCTGCATGCTTATCTGCACCATGGGTGTGCCTGGTGCTTATAGAGTCCTTTATCCATTTGGTCATCTTTATGCCTGGCACACCTTTGGAACTGTGCTTTAGTTTTTAGGTATTAAAGAAGAAGGAATCAGAAGAGGGCATTAGATCCCTTGGAACTAGAGTTGCAGATAGGTCCTCCAGAGGAACAAGTACTCATTAACCTCTGAGCCATCTCTTCAGTCATAAATATTTTTTTTGAAGGTTTATTTTTAACTAGGTGGTGGTGGTGCATGCCTTTAATTCCAGCACTTGGGAGGCAGAGGCAGGGAGATCTCTGAGTTCGAGGCCAGCCTGGTATACAAAGCAAGTTCCAGGACAGCCAGGGCTACACAGGGAAAACCTGTCTTGAATAAACAAAACAAAGAATTTTTTTCGGTGAATGGGTTTTTTAGTGTTTTGCCTACCATACATCTAAACATGCAAGTAAGCAGTGTCCTCTGAGGCCAGATGAGGGCATCAGATCTCTTGGAAATGGAGTTAGGGATGGTTGTGAGCCACCAAGTAGGTTCTGGGAACGAAACCTAGGTCTGCTGGAAGATCAACCAGGGAGTGCTCTTAGCCACTGAACAATCACCCCAGTCTCTGAATGTCTCCCCAGAGTTGCCCAAGCAGGTCCTGAGTCTGCTAATCTTGCTTTCCCCTTCCTAGTAGCTGGAATTAGAGATTCCAGATTGTGAATCAGAGATTGTGAAAACACAGGCATGGCGCTTCTTTTGAAAAATTTTTTTGTTGTCCTTTTGATGAGATTGTGTGTGTGTGTGTGTGTGTGTGTGTGTGTGTAACAGGTGTGCTGTGGTGCAAGCATGGAATTGGTTCTCTGCATCCACTATATGGGACCTGGGAGCCAAACTTATGAGGTGTGGTAGCAAACTACCCACTGAGCCACCTCAGCTCAGAGGGTGACTTTGAAGTCCTCATCATCCTTTGACCTTTACATCCCAAATGCTAGGTCACAGGATTGCAGTGGCAAAGTCAGCTTAAGAGCTTGTACTAAAAAGAGTCTTGGAGCTCAGTCCTTAAGAGTGCTCAATGCTTTGAGGAGGACCTAGGTTAGGTTCCCAGCATTCACACAGTGGCTCACAACACCTGTCACTCCAGTTCTAAGGGCTCTGATGCCCTCTTCGACCTCTGGAAGTTCCTGTATCTACATAGTATATAGAAGTTCACAGAGCTACACAGAAACATACATTTATTATAAATAAAACTTTTAAGTCTGTCTCAAGAGAATCAAAGTGGGAAATGAGGGGCCAGGTGTGGTACATGTCTTTAATTCCGGCTCTCAGGAAGGAGAGGCAACATGGATCTTCTCTTGAGCTGAGAGGTAGCCCTGTCTACATGTGGGATTCCAGGTCATTGTTACATATGACCGTGCAGAATTAAGGTAATATACCCAATGTTTAGAATAGTCTATCATAGGTTAATCAGTCTTATCTTCTAGTGGGGGTCTGCTTTCCATTTTTGGTACAGGCAGTGGGGAGGTGCCTTCCACTTTTCAATTCCTAGTTAAAACTTGTACAATAGCTGAGATCGTTATGGGATTACCCGAAGTTTCTTTTTTAGAAATTTTGTTGGAATTGGCTTCCGTGATCAGACTAGAAACTTTGACGCTATGTATAGATAGCAGGATGTGTCTACTATTGATCTCTCCTACAACCTCGGCCAGATCCACACTATCCAATATGGAGGATCACACATGGCCAGGTCTAACATAGTTATAATTAAGTTACTGAGTTGCACCACCTACATTTCAAAGTACTCCATAGCTAAATGTATCTACTGGCTATGCTCCTGTGGATACAGCACATTTCCACCAGAATGAACCATGCTGTACTTTTCCCAGTAGCCTCAGACATAAATTTGCCAGCATCTTTACACTCTTTTCCCTTAAATCTTTTTTAAAAATTACATTTATTATGTGTGTTTGTGTGTGTGGGCATCCTGGACCTGTGAAGGTCCAAGAACAACTTGGATTCAGTTCTCTTCTTCCACCATGTGGGCCAGAGAGATGGAACCCAGGTCTTAAGGCTTGGCAGTAAGCACCTTTAACTCTCCAGGCCATCTTACAGGCCCTTAACTCTTTTCTTTTTTTAACCTCCGGGGAAAATGTTCCCTTTGGTTTACATTATGGGTTAACGTTTCAGAGTGATTCCTTGGGCGATTTCCTCTTGTTTAGCCTCAGCCTTTTAACCTGTAACATGGAGGAGATAATTCCAGGATGTTGGTGAGGAAAAAACGGGATATAAAGTATCGAATGCACAGTTAATTTGTCTCAACTTGCTTACTCCATGTATACAGTCTATGCAGAAAGGTAATTCTAGTTTTCCTTTCTTCCAGACTTGGAGTGTGGAAGCTTGACAGGGTCTTATTCAGATTAACAATACTCCAACCAAGTAGCCGAGTATTTAGCTTAGTTAAAGGAAGGAAAAAAAAAAAAGAGAGGTTCAGAAGATTTTCGGGAAAATTAAATATGGGGTGGGGACACTCCACATTGATGTTTTGGTGGAGAACTGTTGTTTGGGGATCGTGAGGACACCGACAATACTTCTGCACCAAAGGGTCTTGGAGTTGGAAGACCTGAGAGTCGTCCAGCTTTCTTCCGGCCCCCAAACGTGGCAAGAACCCACCCTTTGCAGCGCCAGGCACCGTGCCTCACTTTCTCCATTTGCGGACTCCAGTTCCCAGGATGCAGAGCTGCGGCCAATCTCCAGGCTCTCTTTTCACCCCCCACCCCCCCTTGGCAAAGATTGTCCCCTGCCAAAGCAAGGAGTTCCAAGGGTCAGTGACTTTAGGGAACAGAATTAAAAAGTGGCCAGAATCCTAGCTTTACCACCCAGAAGGTAAAGGACGCAGCTCCTGGGCCGCGGGGAAGAAGAGGGGGGCTTTATTCCCACGTGTCTGCCCGGCAGCCAGACTGGCGCAGTCGGGGTTAATCTGCGGCGGAGGGATCCCGGAGCGTGTGCGTAGAACTGCAGAGTCACAGCCTTTCCTCCAAGAGGACTGTACCCTTCCGCCGCCCCGCTCCAACACAAAATAGGGCCTCCTCTTCTCCTTTCTCCCCTTCTTGAGTGGGGTTCCCCAGGCAAAAGGCCCCCCTGGATCTCGCGCCGGACGCTCCACGAGTCTTTACGACCGCTGCCCAGATCCCAGGCGAGGAAAGAGCCTCTTCGCAGGAACCACCCTACCGGCCGAGCAGGAGGCGGAGGGGGGAGGCGGAGCGGCGCCGCGCTGCACTACTTTCCTCTCCGGTTGCAAATGGCTGCCTCGTTCCCCACTTTCCGCTCAGTTTCCTGACCCCCCGGCGCCGGGAGCCGGGGTTGGACCATGCACCTCTAGACCCCCCGCGATCAGAACCTGCCGGGGGTCTAGGGGGTGCTGCGGACCACAGCCGGCCAGGCCGGGGGCGGGGCAGCTCCCGAGGCCAGAGGGGAAGGGAGGCGAGCGCTGGGCCTGGAGCGGCCGGAGGGGAGCGGGCAGAGGGCTCGCACCGCCCGCCCCTTCCTCTTCCTCGCCCACCAACCCTCCTCCCTTCCCCGGGGGGAGCAGAAGGTGGGGGGCTCGAAGCCGCCGAGGGGGGACGCTCGGGGTCGCGGAGCCCGGCGCTGGGTGTGTGTCAGGTTCGGCCCCGCCGGCTCCGCGTCGCCGTAGCTCGCGCGGCCCCGGGCCGCCGGCCGGGCGGGGAGAGGGGCTCGGCGCGGCTGCGAGGGGCTCACGTTCCATCCGGGCCCGGCGCGCGGCGCGGCGCGGCATTCCTTCCGGGCTGCTGGGGAGGCGCCTCGACGTTCCATCTGGAGAGCCTCGACGTTCCGCCCGAGCCCGGCGCGGGCGGCCGGGGCGCTGGCCGGGCCCTAGGACTGAGAGGCCGCCCCGCGACGCGGATGCGGAGCCTGCTCGCCCAAGATCAAAGCCACCGGTGCTCTCTTTGTGTCCGCTCGGGATTCGCCGCCCTGGGGCTGTTCATGGAAACCTAAACTGCTGGAACCTGAGGCAGAGAACCCCTCTTGGATTCTTGCTTTTTTTTTTTTTTTCTCCCCCCGGGGGAAGGGTGACCACTCCGACCTGGATTTACCGTTCTTGGCCTCCCTAAGCCCCCCCGAGTGGGGGGCGGCTGTGCTCGCTCTGGCGGTTGGAGGTCGGGGAGCGGCCCGGGCTCTGGCCATGTTCTCGGATGAGGATTTCTGGATCGCCCTGTGAAGAGGTGAGTGAAGTCTGCCCGGCCTGGGCCCAGAAAGGGTTGGACTGGGGGCACAGCCAGATGGACTATCTTGGCCGGTGCTGGCCTTTAGGTTGGAGAAAGGGGTGCCAGAGCTGGGGAGGGTTCCTTTGGCAGGGTCTGTCAAGGGAATCTGAGCCAGTTGCCACGGCAGAACTGAGGCCTGGTTTCTTGGGGTGTGCCTCTTTAAAGATTGGGGGATTCAGGGAACTACAGGAGTTTGGGAACATGTCCAGATAGCCTCTCTGCCTGTTTATTTTTGTGTTGAGAGAGTTCGACTAAACTAGGACCCAGGCCCTGATGCCAACACCAATCCCAGGCTGTTGTCCCCCACCCCCACTCCCACCTCCAGGGTTCCTTGGGACAGAGCAACTTGGTGGGGGAGTGCCACTGCCAGGTCGGACTTAGTGCTAGATTGGACTTTAATGTTGTTCCTAACTACCCGGGCACCCAAAGCAATCTGTGGGAAACTCAAGGAGCCCTGGGTCCTTCACCGGGGGTGGTGGATGGAAACTGGTACGGCGAAGAGGGGATCTGGGGCAAGAAGGAGATGGGGCTGGGGTAGCTCTGCCCTTGCTGTTCAACTTAACTACCTCTGCCTGGCAAAGTGACCCCAGCAAGGCCTACTGGTGTCTTAGCCTGCTTTGCTTCCCCTCCTCTTGGGATGGACATAATCTCCGGGGGATTATAGGAGGCCGTTGAGATCTGTTCTCTACGAATGTGGGCTGCAAAAAATGGCTTTTGTCTCTTGCTTTCTCTGGGCCTAGTGTAGAGTTAGCTGCCCATGAGTCTCTGGCCAGTCCTGAAAGCCCCGCCAGACCTCTACAATGTTTTTCTGGCTACCGGATGGTAAATAGTTCTCAGGTGCTGCCTCAGGCCTGCAGAATAGGGTAGCTTGTACCCCTTTGATGGAGACATGACTTAATTTGTGCTCTTTCCTGCTGGAAGCCAGGGTTTCCAGCCCTGGTAGGAGGTGCTGGGGAGAAGGGGTGTGTATAGAGAGAGCAGGAAGGGTGCAGCATGAGCCGCCCGCCTCAGCCTCTGGGCCCTGGGCTGGGACAGTCTCTCACACCTGTCATGTTGTCCAGCAGGGATTTGGCTAGTGCATTTTGCTCCCTCATTCCACCCCCTCCAAAATACATTTGCTAGGTCTCCTTGAGTCTTGTCTCAGAAAGGGGAAAGTAGGGGGTTTGCCCTTGAAAGATTTCTGGGAGGTGGCATAGGAGTGTGGAGTAAGGTGAGCTGTCATCTGTGATCTCTGCCTTTCTTGTCTGCTTTTAGATAACATCCTTAGGTGAGTTTGTACCTTGTTAGCTCTGGCTGCCCCCTAGGCTATCCAGGGGCAATGTGTTACCATTTGAATCCTTCCTAGAGGGCTGACCCAAAATGGGGGTGGAGAGAGGTGTGGTTTCATTCTCTAGCTGGGAACCAGGAAGTCCTGAGTCCCACTGAAGAGCTGTTCACTCAAGGGCCTGCTCCAGCCTTTCACCCCTCCAAGCCTCCATTTCCTCCCTTGCAGAGAAACTGGAGTGAAGTCTGTTGGTCTAGAGTGCACACAGGAAGGAGAGCCATTGGAGTGAATCTCTGCTACCCTTCTTGCTGTTTTGGGTGTTTTTAGATGTAAGACTCTGGGGTGTCAGCTCCCTAGCTCAGAGCAACCCTGGTCCAGGTATTAGCCTAGTTTTGATCCAGGGAAAACCCCCTTGGGATATATGTGTGTCTCTGTTTACTGGCTGTGAATGATGGGCCGGGGGAACCTTTGCCTTTATTTGCTCAAATGCTCCAGGGACTTGACTGCTATGGCACTTGGTATTTTGGTATAGATGCTGGGCTGAAAGCTTGAGTAGTTCTGGGCTAAGGTTTCAGGCTTCTTGGAGATGTCCCTGGATTCTTTATGGTACAGAAAAAGGTCAGTTAGCTGCTCAGTCTTGGACCTTCCATAATTCTGCGAGTGGGGTGCTTCCTTTGCTGGGGTTTCTGCAGGGCTGGATGAAGAAGGTAGTTTCTTTACCTTCTTGGGCAGTGTTAGCTTTAGCAGCCTGAGAGCTGTGCTGGGGGAGGCCGAGGAATGTGTCCCTCTGGCCTTGCGGCAGGCGGCCCTCCTACCCACTGTGTTATCACTGTTGCCTTCTATTTGTTGCTGTTTGTGGCTCCCTTGGCCTCAACTCTGAGAACAAAGTTGGTGGAGGATTTGTTAGGAAGATATGATTAGATGCAAACATTTAGAAAGCTTTAAAGTCCTCTTGGACCTTCAGTGTGACCAGGCCTTGAATGATTAAATAGGAAGAGGGTCCTGCTTGAGCCTTGACCTCCAGTTCCCACTTCCCACAGGTGGCTTGTAAGGCCCTCTTGAAGTTCAGAGCATGCTCTGTAAGCTGGCCCGATAAGCATCCTGCTTTCCTGCAAATGGATTGTTGTGCATGAGGCTTGGGAAGAGGTGGTTTGGGAATGGCCGCAATAGGTGTCAGGTGATGCTAGTGCTCCTTCCCTGGCAGGTTCAGAGCGTTAGGAGGAAAGTGGCATCTTTACGTCCACGTGGCTCGAGGGGGATTGCCAACATTTGGAAATGAAATTGTGAGCTTAGGGAAGGAGACTGATACTGTGGTGGTTGGGAATCGGCTTATGGTCACTTTGAGGGTCCCCTTGTTATTCAGCTCCAAGTGATTGACGGGGTCTTTGCCTTCCAGTTCTAGAGGACAGGATTATCTGTACCCAGGTTGGTGTGATCGCTGACTAAACAGGGGGAGTGGAAAACACGGGAGATGGATTTCTCAGACTTTTATCATTTACAGTTGTTTTTAAGGGAGTCTTCTTACCTCACACCACCTTTAGAAGCACTAGACACTGGTTGAGAAGAAGGCCCACCCTTCTCACCGACAGCTGCAGGCACTAATCCCTCTCAGCTTTCTTCTGTGGGGTTTCCTTTCCTAGTCATAATCTTGGGAAGTCTTGTCTGTTTAAACAGTTTGCTGTGGAGCTCTCAATGTAGCCCACGCTGGTCTCCAACTTGACTTTGATCCCTCTGCTTCTGTCTTCCAAGTAATGGTGTTATCAGTATCTGCCACCAGGCCTAGCATCTATGTGATTCTTACTCTTGACTCTTCTCAGTCTTTGTACTCTTCAGTGTGCTGCCTTGGAGGTCAGGGAAAATACACTCAGTGTTGTGTGAGTCTTAAGCTTTCATATGTAGCATTAGCATGTTTCATTTGGTTTTGAGATACACTGGACTATATGAAAAAGGAAAGAGGGACCGTTAACTCTTCAAGTATTTGGAAACCTGACTTGACTTAAGAGGAAGGAAACTATTCTGCTCTGTTAAGTCCTGCCCCATTTAGCCCTCCTCCAAGTAGCAATGTGCTTCCTGAGACTACAACTCCCAGCATGCTTAGCCCCAGGCCTGCTTACACATGCTCAGTAACTCTTAAGGCCCACTTCTGTTAACTACTAGGAGCATCTAAGGAAGAAGGGCAGTTGGCGTTGCTAAGGGCAACAAACCTGAGGCCTTCATGTTAGGTGAGACTCAGCTCATTTAGGGCTGGGGTCAGTGGTGGTCCTGAGTTTCATGTGCCTGGCTATTGAGGTCCCCCTGTTGTAGTTGGGATATCCTTGTTAAAAGCAATGGAGATCCATTCACAGCTATCCTTTAGTTTAGTGTTGTGTTGAATTTCTTGCAACACTGTAGGACTGTACTTTTTGCGAGAGGATTTTGACATGACTAAGACTTCTGAGTCAAGTGCGTTGCTGCTTTCAGGCCTATAGGATGGTAGTGGACCTGAGACCTAAGAATAAAGGCCAAGGGATAGATAGGGCCTAGGAGTTAAGATGAGACAGTGGATGTAGTTTTAGTTGGAACGATTGCCCAAGGAACTGTTAAAAAGGAGGGTGGAAGTGGGAAAATGGAATAATCCCTGAGACTCCAGGATGAGAGAAGGAGGGATGTGTTTGGAGGAGAAGTGGGTAGTGGACTGAGAGTCAGAAAAGGGTTCCCTAGTCCCTCCAACAGAGGTTTGTAGATGAGGTTTGTCTCTGATGTCTAAAGGGTCTGCTTACCATTAACTGACTTCTTATAATGGGAAAGGGGCTCGCTGGAGAAGCTTAGTGGACATACAGGTATCTTTTGGCACCAATAGGTCTCCCCGAGAGGGCCCTGCCCAGTCGGAGAGAGGGATGGACAGCCAGAAGCTGCCTGCTGAAGATAAAGATTCAGACCCGGCAGGTGAGTAGGACACATTTCCCAGTTTGCTGACAGCTTTTGGCTCCTCAGGAGTAGCCCTTTATTTCTGGTCTTGGCACAAGTCCTGGCTCCGTCTGAAATACACAGGTAATTGAAGAACTTTGTTCTTTGAGACAAAAGTTTAAATGCCATCTCCTCTCTGTTCATTCAGCTGATGGACTTGCAGCCCCTGAGAAGCCAGGTGCCACTGAGCCAGACCTTCCCATCCTGTGTATTGGGGAGGTCTCTGTCCCCAGTTCTGGGAGTTCCAGGCTTCAGAAGCCTCCTCATGACTGCAGGTAACTTGTTTGTGGAAAACAGGACTTTATGGGCACATGGGGATTTGATTGGAGAGGTGAGGGCTTTCCAGAAGTGTGAGTAGGATACACCGGTATGCCAGATAACGGGGTTATGGGGTAGGGGTGCTGGCTGCCATGGTGCTGATGTCTGTGTGTCCACAATAGGGGTCCAGCACGGCGTTGTGCTCTCTGTAATTGCGGGGAGCCCAGTCTGCATGGGCAGAGGGAGCTGCAGCGCTTTGAATTGCCATCTGACTGGCCCGGGTTTCCAGTGGTATCCTCTGGGGGAAGCTCAGGTCCCTATGAGGCAGTGCTGCCCAATGAGGACCTCTCACAAATCGGTTTCCCTGAGGGCCTTACGCCTGCCCACCTAGGAGAGCCTGGGGGTAAGTTGGTTTGAAAGCAGGGTTAGAGGCTGGGCAGTCTCGAGCTACTGGTCACAGTGTTAAACTGTTCTCTCTGTTTACCTCATCCCACCTATCAAGGGCACTGCTGGGCACATCATTGGTGTGCAGCGTGGTCAGCAGGTGTATGGGGGCAGGAGGGCCCAGAACTATGTGGTGTGGACAAGGCCATCTTCTCAGGGATCTCACAGGTAGGGTTAAGATCGGATGGTCTCGTAGGTGAGGGAGTCAGGGCAGAGTGGGCAGGACTGGAAGGGCTCGTGGCTCCCCTTGTGGAGAGAGCTGCCAGCTCTGAGTGAGGCTCTGCCTGTCCTTGCAGCGCTGCTCCCACTGCGCCAGGTTCGGGGCCTCCGTTCCTTGCCGCTCACCCGGATGTTCCCGGCTTTACCACTTTCCCTGTGCAACTGCCAGTGGCTCCTTCTTATCCATGAAAACACTGCAGCTGCTCTGCCCAGAGCACAGTGATGGAGCTGCACATTTGGGTGAGAAGAGTACATGGGGGGCCGAGTGTGTCTTTGACTTTGGTATTCCACAAAGTAGTATTCAGTCTAAAATTACAGTCATCCTGTCTCAGTAAAATAGATGTGACCTGTGTGAGGGCAGGGGCTCTGCTTGTATGTGCCTGTATGCAGATACTCTGGTACCTGCAGAGCCTAGGCTGCTATACCTGCTGGCTCTCTCTGCATCACTGTCTTAAGCAGTGTGAGCTCTCCACAGCTGACCTGCACTTCCTTCCTCCTGCAGAGGAGGCTCGCTGTGCCGTATGTGAGGGGCCAGGGGAGCTGTGTGACTTGTTCTTCTGTACCAGCTGTGGGCATCACTATCATGGAGCCTGTCTGGACACTGCTCTGACTGCCCGCAAACGTGCCGGTTGGCAGTGCCCTGAATGCAAAGTGTGCCAAGCCTGCAGGTAGGAGTGTAGCCATATGCAAAGTTTGGGCAGAAAATGAGGCTAGGAAGGATCCTACAATGTGTCCTGTGCCCTCTAGGAAACCTGGGAATGATTCTAAAATGTTGGTCTGTGAGACGTGTGACAAAGGGTATCATACCTTCTGCTTAAAACCACCCATTGAGGACCTGCCTGCTCACTCGTGGAAATGTAAGGTGAGTGTCTTCCGATGCCACCTCCTGTAGCATCTCCTCAGTTGTCTCGAGCTTAAGAGTCACACGCATGCCTCTGGCTCTAGTCGTGGTTTGACTAGTGCCTGTCTTGCCTTCTTCCTTCCCTAGACGTGCCGGCTATGTCGGGCCTGTGGGGCAGGCTCAGCAGAATTGGATCCCAACTCTGAGTGGTTTGAGAACTATTCACTCTGTCACCGCTGTCATAAAGCCCAGGGAAGCCAGCCTGTCATTTCTGTCGCAGAGCAGCTCCCAGCTGTCTGTGGCAGGTAAGTGGTGTCAACTGAGGTGGGGATGGGGCATCAGGAGGGGTGAGCCTGGAGGGACCAGGTTACACAGCTGGGCAGTCAGCAGCGTAGTCCACCTCATTGACGCCTCGTCCCAGTAGGCTCTCTAGGAGTTGTTAGCTGGAGAGAGCCACAGTGCCTGCTTCCCTGTACCCTCTGCAGATTTTCACCCCCAGAGCCTGGTGAGACCCCCATTGATGAGCCCGATGCTCTGTACGTTGCATGCCAAGGGCAGCCAAAGGGTGGGCACGTGACCTCTATGCAACCCAAGGAACCGGGGCCCTTGCAATGTGAAGCCAAACCACTAGGTGAGTAGGGCTTAAGGGTCCCTGAAATTAATCCCTTGTTCTGTGGCAAGAGACGTGTTTTGCTTTGCTTCAGACCCTGCTGTTTGTGGAGTTAGATCTGAACTAGGTAGGAAGATGGTCTGTTGTGTCTACAGGGAGAGCAGGGACCCAACTTGAAGCCCAGTTGGAGGCTCCCCTAAATGAGGAGATGCCACTGCTGCCCCCGCCTGAGGAGTCACCCCTGTCTCCACCACCTGAAGAATCACCCACATCTCCACCACCTGAGGCCTCTCGCCTGTCCCCCCCAACTGAGGAGTCACCCCTTTCTCCGCCACCTGAGTCGTCACCTTTTTCCCCACTGGAGGGGTCCCCCCCATCTCCTGCACTAGACACACCCCTGTCTCCACCACCTGAAGCCTCACCTCTATCTCCACCATTTGAGGAGTCTCCTTTGTCCCCCCCACCAGAGGAATTGCCCTCTTCTCCGCCACCTGAAGCGTCTCGCCTATCTCCACCACCAGAAGAGTCACCCATGTCCCCTCCACCAGAAGAGTCACCCATGTCCCCTCCACCTGAGGCATCTCGTCTTTTCCCACCATTTGAAGAGTCTCCCCTATCTCCTCCACCTGAGGACTCTCCTCTGTCCCCACCTCCAGAGGCATCACGGCTGTCTCCACCCCCTGAAGACTCTCCCATGTCTCCCCCACCTGAAGACTCACCTATGTCCCCCCCGCCTGAGGTGTCACGATTCTTGCCCCTGCCTGTCCTGTCACATCTGTCGCCTCTGCCTGAGGTATCACGGCTGTCCCCACCACCTGAGGAATCTCCCCTGTCCCCACCACCAGAGGAATCTCCCATCTCACCTCCACCTGAAGCTTCCCGACTGTCCCCACCACCCGAGGACTCTCCCGCCTCGCCTCCACCTGAAGCTTCCCAGCCGTCCCCTCCTCGTGAAGACTCACCTGCTTCACCACCACCAGAGGACTCACTCATGTCCCTGCCGATGGAGGAGTCGCCCTTGTCGCCACTGCCTGAGGAGCTGAGACTCTGCCCTCAGCCTGAGGAACCTTACCAGTCTCCTCAGCCTGAGGAGCCCCAACTCTGTCCCCAGCCTGAGGAGCTGCCGCTGTCCCCACAGTCTGAGGAGCCATGCCTGTCCCCTGTGCTTGCAGAGCCACACCCATCTTCTCAGCCTGAGGAGTTACGCTTGTCCCCTGTGCCTCAGGAAGCACACCTGTCCCTTCCACCTGAGGAACCTCAGCCTAAGCAGTTGCACCTGTCTCCCCAATTTGAGGAGCCCTGCCTATCCCCCATGCCTGAGGAGCCATGCCTGTCCCCGCAGCCTGAGGAACTAAACCAGTTTCCTCAGCCTGAAGAGCCTCCTGAGGAACCAAGCCAGTGCCCTGTACCTAAGAAGCTCTCCTTGTTTCCCCCAAGTGGGGAGCCACCTTTACCCCCCATGCTTGGAGAGCCAGTTCTGTCTGAGCCTGGGGAGCCACCTCTCTCTCCACTTCCTGAGGAGCTGCCCTTGTCCCTGTCGGGGGAGCCAGTCTTGTCACCTCAGCTGATGCCACCAGGTGAAGGAGGTATTAATGTCCCATTACTCTGGGGGCAGTCTTAACACTTTATGGCATGTCTAATCTAAAAGCCTCTTTTTCTCTTCTCTCCCAGATCCTCTTCCTCCTCCACTCTCACCCATTATCCCAGCTGCAGCCCCTCCAGCCTTGTCTCCTTTGGGGGAGTTAGAGTACCCCTTTGGTGCCAAAGGGGACAGTGACCCTGAGTCACCATTGGCTGCCCCCATCCTCGAGACACCTATCAGCCCTCCACCAGAAGCCAACTGCACTGACCCTGAGCCTGTGCCCCCAATGATCCTTCCCCCATCTCCAGGCTCCCCTCTGGGACCTGCTTCTCCGATTCTCATGGAGCCGCTCCCTCCATCCTGTTCTCCAATCCTTCAGCACTCCTTGCCTCCTCCAACCCCCCCTCCTTCCCATTGCTCACCTCCTGCTCTGCCGCTCTCTGTTCCCTCGCCACTGAGTCCTGTGCAGAAGGCAGTGGATGTCTCGGGTGATGCTGAGCTGCACGAGATGGAGACTGAAAAGGGTCCAGAACCTGAGTGCCCAGCCTTGGAACCCAGGGCCACCAGTCCTCTGCCATCCCCTATGGGGGACCTTTCTTGCCCTGCCCCCAGCCCTGCCCCAGCCCTGGATGACTTCTCTGGCTTGGGAGAAGACACAGCCCCTCTAGATGGGACAGATGCTAATTCTTCACAGTCACGGGCTGGACAGATCTCTGGCAGTTTGACTAGTGAACTTAAAGGTTCTCCTGTGCTCCTGGACTCCGAGGAGCTGATCCCTGTGACCCCTATGGAGGTCTATGGCCCAGAATGCAAGCAGGCAGGGCAGGGCTCACCCTGTGAAGAGCAGGAGGAGCCTGGTGCACCAATGGCCCCTATGCCACCTACTCTCATCAAATCTGACATCGTCAATGAGATCTCTAATCTGAGCCAGGGTGATGCTAGTGCCAGTTTTCCTGGTTCAGAGCCCCTACTGGGCTCTCCTGACCCTGAGGGGGGTGGCTCCTTGTCCATGGAGCTAGGAGTATCTACCGATGTTAGTCCAGCCCGGGATGAGGGCTCCCTCCGCCTCTGCACCGACTCGCTGCCAGAGACTGATGACTCGCTATTGTGTGACACTGGGACAGCCACCAGTGGAGGCAAAGCTGAGGGGGACAAAGGGCGGCGGCGCAGCTCCCCTGCCCGGTCCCGAATCAAACAGGTAGGAGGCTTTTGCACCCCTGGATGCGCTCAAGCTTGTGCTGCTATGAGTCACAGCCCAGTGCTACCTTTGCACTTGACTTTCTGCAGCCCAGACTCTATAGATCCTGTAGTCCAACTTTGCCTAGCTGACTGCTATGCATAGAGGAAGTAAATGATTTACCCAGGTTCATGGCCATTCAGAAATACAATTGGGGCCAAAAAATTGGTACTCTGGAGTCATTTCTTGTTTTTGTCCTCCTCTCATGGTGGCCGTTCTTGGAAGGCGAGGTTGGTTTGGTCATTACTCACTTAGTTTTTGTCAATACTTGGAACCTTTCTTTCTGTCCTCTGAGTGGGACATCTGGGTCATTTTTAAAAAGCTGTTAGACTCTTCATTTGTCATCTTTTCCTCCAAGCCTGTGGGCCCCAAACACCCAGTCCTGTATAACAGGCCTCTTTCATCACTTAGGGTCGCAGCAGCAGTTTCCCAGGACGACGACGGCCTCGTGGAGGAGCAGCACATGGAGGCCGAGGGAGAGGGCGGGCCCGACTGAAGTCAACTACTTCCTCCGTTGAGACACTGGTAGTAAGGACAGGCTTTGCACCCCAAACATGCTCCACATGCTCCTTAAAGGATAAGCACACTTAGAATCCAGGCTTTGCACCCCCAAGCATGCCCACATGCTCTCTCCTTAAAAGTTAAGCATGCTTAGGATTCTGTCAGTCTGTTGTTTGCTAGCAAGGGCCTGACTACTTGGCTCTGAGGATTCCTGAAACCTCTGTCATTGGGCCCAGCAGGGGAATCTGAGGGTTCTACCTGCCTCTTAGGCCATTAGCTTTGCCAGACATTCACATCTCTTTTTCTGAGTGTGGGAAAGAGGGCAGCTTAGCTGAGGCAGACTTTTCTTCACTTTCTACAACTTTCTGCTTATTAAGGTGGCTGATATTGATAGCTCTCCTAGCAAGGAGGAGGAGGAGGAAGATGACGACACCATGCAAAATACCGTGGTTCTCTTCTCTAACACAGACAAATTTGTTCTGATGCAGGTACTGTACTGAGCTGGGATGGCTCAGCTTTCGCAGTGAGAGAAGGCACATGCTTGTCCCCCCACCCCCATACCCCCGGGTGTGTGTGTGTGTGTGTGTGTGTGTGTGTGTGTTTATGTGTGCTTGCTCACTTTGCTGAGAAGGTAGATGGGAAAAATCAGGGACCCAGTTTGCTTGTTGAGATAGTTAATGACAGGGTGGATTGTGAATGCTGCATGGTGACAAGGGCAGAAATGTAGCCCAGGGCCTATATACGTCATAGTCCAAGTGGCCCATACAGTCTCCCCCAGATAATCTTGAGCCTACTTTCTTTGTTGTCACATACAGCTCTTACTGCACAAGTCTCTACTTCAGCTGGTCTTCTTACAACTTCTTAAACTGATGCTAGACTGTACTTCTAGTTACTCAATTAGACCAGGAAGGTTTCCGAGGGAGGCACAGCTTCTCTGAATTGAGAGGGAGACGCAAGGGATCCCTGGTGACCTAGTAACTGTCTTAATACTATGGGATGGGCTTCTGATTGACTCCCTGGTCTTTAGCTGGGACCAGGGATAACAGACATGTTTGCAGGGCTGGGTTTACAGATGTCTTTGGAGTAATGCTTGCTCTGTGAGCAAGAGGACCTGGGTTTAAATCCCTAGGACCTATTTAAAAGTTGGCTGTGGCCATACACGCCTGTACCAGTGCTGGGGGAGGAGACAGGTAGGTCCCAGGAGCTTGTTGGCCAGCCAGCTTAGTTGTAATTGTGAACTTCGGGTTCTCAAAAGGGGGGTGGACTATAACAGAGAAAGACCTTTGACTCCTCCACACACTGTTCTCCTTCCCCACTCCAAGACAGACATAGGGGCGGAGAGGCAGAGACATGCTTGCACGTTGGGGTTTTTGTTCCTCTGCAGGACATGTGTGTGGTGTGTGGCAGCTTTGGCCGGGGTGCCGAGGGCCATCTCCTGGCCTGTTCGCAGTGTTCTCAGTGCTATCACCCGTACTGTGTCAACAGCAAGGTGAGTTCAGGGCCTGGAATGTGTGGGCGCGGGAAGAGAAGGCTCTCTATCGCCCTCAGCCCCACACTGTTTTTATTATTTTACTACATTTCTCGGGCTGGTGGGGGAAAGGGGAACACACATGTCAGGGTGTAATTGTTGTGGTCAGAGGGCATCATTTCTCTCCTTCCACCGTGTGGATTCTAGGGATCAAACTCAGGTCATCAGGCTTGGTGGCAAGGGTCTTTATCTGCAAGGGTCTTTATCTGCTGAGCCATCTCACAGCCTGACACTCGATTTCTTTCTTTTCTTTTTTTTTAAAGATTTTTTTTTTTGTTTTTATTTTGTATTATTCATTTTATGTATGTGAGTCCACTGTCACTCTCTTCAGACACACCAGAAGAAGGGCATTGGATCCCATTACAGATGGTTGTGAACCACCATGTGGTTGCTGGGAATTGAACTCAGAACCTCTGGAAGAGCAGTCAGTGCTCTTAACCGCTGAGCCATCTCTCCAGCCCTGACACTCGATTTCTTAAACTGGCTCTTAGAAGTCATTGATCAATTGTCCTGTCAAAATCAGGGAAAGGTGCTTTATACTTTATAGCAGACATTGTGGTTTCTTTCCATAGGCCAAAACTTGCCAGTGTAATTCAGTCCATTGTATAAATGCAGACCAGTTTACTAGTGGAAAACATGCTCTATGGCAGGAGTGGTGGCACAGGCAGAGGCAGGAGGATCTCTGTGAGTTTGAGGTCAGCCTGGTCTACAAGTCCTGAGCTCCAAGTCAGCCAGAGCTACACAGTGAGACCCTATCTCAACCAAACCAAACCAAACAGATAACAAAACCAAAACATGGTTCAGTCTGGAAGTAGATGGGATAATGGAAACTGCAGCTCCACGTGTACAGATTGACAGCTACATTGTCTTTAACCTAAGGTGT
>JADRCH010000354.1:555535-610231 GCA_019843965.1 Rhynchomys soricoides | reverse complement strand
GTACAGATTGACAGATACATTGTCTTTAACCTAAGGTGTGATCAGTCCTTTGAGTTTTCCTAAAACCTACCAATTTATTAACATACTAGTAACATTTATTAGCTTGTTTTAGTAACAGGTTCTAAAAGGTGAAGAAAATTGAGGGAAATGAACCTTGTTCTGTCATCACTTTGGTGCCTGCTTAATGACAGATGTGTTGTTCACTTAGTGGGGCTGTGGTTGGAGGTTCTCTGAGAGTTCAGCACAGCTCCTGGAAGCCTCTGGAGAGGCACTGTTTGGTGTCCAAGTGCTCTGTACAAAGCCCTCTGTGCTCAGAGCTCTACACATCCCTCCCAACATATTGCTGAGGTCTCTCCTTTTCTCCACCAGATCACCAAGGTGATGCTGCTAAAGGGCTGGCGTTGTGTGGAGTGTATTGTGTGTGAGGTATGCGGCCAGGCCTCCGACCCCTCACGCCTGCTGCTCTGTGATGACTGTGACATTAGCTACCATACATACTGCCTGGACCCCCCACTGCTCACTGTGCCCAAGGGTGGCTGGAAGTGCAAGTGGTAAGGAGAAGAAGCCTGGAGTCTGACAGGAGATGGAGGATGGGCTTGGGATACAGTTAGAGCAAGGCACGACACTGAGTTAAACCAGACCTGCCTGTCTGGTTCTCGGGGGTGGGGGTGGGGTGGGGGTGCACCTCAGGGATCCTAGATTGGGTGCTGAAGGTCTTCTGCTTCTACTAGGTGTGTCTCGTGTGTGCAGTGTGGGGCCGCCTCCCCTGGCTTCCACTGTGAATGGCAGAATAGTTACACACATTGTGGGCCATGTGCTAGCCTGGTGACCTGTCCTATCTGTCACGCTCCTTATGTGGAGGAAGACCTGCTAATCCAGTGTCGCCACTGTGAACGGTGAGGGCATCCTTCCCTCCTCATGTCAGCTCCGTGTGCTGCTGTCAGCTGGCTTTGCCTGTGCTCACCCTTGTCTTCCTTCTCACCAGGTGGATGCATGCTGGCTGCGAGAGCCTCTTCACAGAAGATGAGGTGGAGCAGGCTGCCGATGAGGGCTTTGATTGTGTTTCCTGCCAGCCCTATGTGGTAAAGCCTGTGGGTGAGTATCTCATTGGAGGAAGTACAGAGAGAGGCCCTGAGTGTCTCACTGTGGACAGTGTCCTAAGCTGCCTTTGGTTTGTCGTCCTTCCTGCAGTACCTGTTGCCCCACCAGAGTTGGTACCTGTGAAGGTAAAAGAGCCAGGTAAGCCCCAGACAGTTGGAATTCTCAAACCAGCTAAGGCCATAGACCATCTTCTCTGCTCCAAACTCCAAACTTTAAAGACTCAGGGTAAATGGCAAGTCAGGGACAAAATTAGGATTAGAACCAAGGCTTTCCTATTCCCAGACATGGCTCCTTTCACCAGGCAGATCAGCTTCTTTACTACAAGAATCTCATTCGAGAGAGCACGGCTTTCTTCTCCCAGAAGGGACAAGGCCATCTTTTTTGCCACAGTGTGGGCACCACTCTTAGCAAGTATGCTGGCCTAAGGCAAGGAGAGTTCGTCTGTCTCCTGACAGCTAGAGAACCTGTTTGGTGAACCTGTGGTTGATAGGTTTTGGACATAGCTAGGCTTCTGCAACAACAGACTTGTCTCAGGATTCCTCAGTCACTGGTGGCCTGCTATCTCAGTCCTTAGAAACTGACAGGACTTGTCTGTCACTGCTTGCGTCTCAAGTTGGGAACATGGGTTGACATGTGGAGTTTTGGTTTCCCTGGGACCTCTGTCCAGGGGTTATATGTTCTTCCCTGTTGTCCAGAGCCCCAGTTCTTTCGCTTCGAGGGTGTGTGGCTGACAGAAACTGGCATGGCGGTGCTGCGTAACCTGACCATGTCACCACTGCACAAGCGGCGCCAGCGACGAGGACGGCTAGGCCTCCCAGGCGAGGCAGGGCTGGAGGGTTCTGAACCTTCAGATGCCCTTGGCCCTGATGACAAGAAGGATGGGGACCTGGACACTGAGGAGCTGCTCAAGGGTGAAGGTTGGGCTGGGGAATTGCAGAGAAAGTCAGATAGCGGGAGAAATACAGCCCGGATGAGTTGGGATGTTGGGTAGGGGCTCCAGAGCCGCTACTGGTCTTCCGCTAGCACTTGGTCTTGCTCAGGTGGCGCTGTGGCAGGTCCCCGGGTGCCCTCTTGCAGTGTGACAAGGATAAAAGGCCCATTTCCCTGACCTGCTTGTCGTCTTCTGTTACATGCAGGTGGTGTTGAGCAAATGGAGTGTGAAATGAAGCTAGAAGGCCCCGCTAGCCCTGATGTAGAACTTGGCAAAGAAGAGACAGAGGAAAGCAAAAAGCGCAAGCGCAAACCCTATCGACCGGGTGAGGCCCTGGAGTGGGGCTGTGGGGCAGGTTCTGGTGGCTTCTCATTCTTTTTTTTGTTTTTTTTGAGACAGGGTTTCTCTGTGTAGCCCTGGCTGTCCTGGAACTCACTCTGTAGACCAGGCTGGCCTCGGACTCAGAAATCCGCCTGCCTCTGCCTCCCAAGTGCTGGGATTAAAGGCATGCGCCACTACTGCCCGGCTGGCTTCTCATTCTTAATTCTGCTTTTTCACAGGCATTGGTGGTTTCATGGTGCGACAGCGGAAGTCTCATACCCGTGTGAAAAGGGGGCCTGCTGCACAGGCGGAGGTGTTGAGTGGGGATGGGCAGCCCGACGAGGGTGAGAAAGGGTCCCGTGGGGCCTGGGAAGAAGGTGGGGTCACAGCACATGGGCAGTGCCAGTGAGGCCAGGGTGTGAACTCAGCTTTGGAGAAGGTGGGTGGAGGGTCCAGTTGGTTGGGGAATGGAAGCATAGGTAATAGGTAGGAAGAGTTTGACAGCAGTGTTGAAGCATGCCTGGTGTCTCCAGAAAGCCTGAGTCCTTCTCTTGTCTGTAGTGATTCCTGCTGATCTGCCTGCAGAGGGCTCTGTGGAACAGAGCCTTGCTGAGGGGGACGAGAAGAAGAAGCAACAGAGACGAGCACGTAAAAAGAGCAAGCTGGAGGACATGTTCCCTGCTTACCTGCAGGTAGGTTTCAGACTCTCTGGGGTGAGAGAAGGGGCTATGTCCACAAGAAATCAAGAAATTATTTCTCTTGACTCTTCCTGCAGGAAGCCTTCTTTGGAAAGGAACTGCTGGACCTGAGTCGGAAGGCCCTGTTTGCAGTTGGAGTGGGCCGGCCAGGCTTAGGCCTGGGAACCTCAAAACCCCGGGGGGATGGGGGTTCAGATAGGAAGGAGCTTATGACAGTCTTGCCCAAAGGTTGGTTAACAAAGATGAAGAGTCTTGGGGTGTCCAGCCTACCTTCTGCCTCGTAGTTGGCAAAGGTGTCTGGAGGTGGAGGTGGGGTATTAACTAAGGGTGATGCCGTTCTGGGCATCAGGCATCACTAGTCGCTGATTGGAGTGGGGCTCTTGCTCATAGGAGATGGTGGTCCAGATGTTGCAGATGAGGAGTCCCATGGGCCTGAGGGCACTGCTGACATACAAGGTGAGGGCTGCTGGGGATTGGATCCCATCTCGGTCTGAGCACTGCCAGAGTTAGAGCCTGGACACTGTTCTATGTCTCTCGTGGTTCATATTGGCTGGAATGGTGTGTCATGCCTTCATACCGCTGATGGTAGTTTTCTTCTGGTATTCTAGGCCTTGAGGATGGGGGTGTGAAGGCATCCCCAGTGCCTAGTGACCCTGAGAAGCCAGGCACCCCAGGTGAAGGAGTGCTCAGCTCTGACTTAGACAGGATTCCCACAGAAGGTGAGGCCTGCACGCTGTCTTCTGCTTATAAGGGTCTTCCATGGGAAAAGAAGGCCTCATCTGTGGTGTCCTCCGAGCCTCTCTTACTCAGCAGTGTGTGTACCTTGCATTCTCCCACAGAACTGCCCAAAATGGAGTCCAAGGACCTGCAGCAGCTCTTTAAGGATGTCCTGGGCTCAGAACGTGAACAGCATTTGGGTTGTGGAACTCCTGGCCTAGAAGGCAGCCGTACACCACTGCAGCGGCCCTTTCTCCAAGGTCCTTATGGCAGGAGGACGGTTTCAGGTCGGCAGTAGCGAGCCTTGTTACCAGGGAGGTCAGTGGCTTCCTTTTCTCTGATCCTGTTGCTCTTGCAGGTGGACTCACTTTGGGCAGTCTCCCCTCCAGTAGCCCGATGGACTCCTACCCGGGCCTCTGCCAGTCCCCCTTCTTGGATTCTAGGTTGGTATCTGTGCTTAACTGTCTTGAGTGGTCCCTGTTGTCCTTTCCCTCCATGTGGGTGCCTGCCTTGCCTCCTTTTGACTTTGAGCCACTAAAGCGACAACTCTCTTGTTTGCCCTGCCTTCCTTAAGTGGAGCAGAACAGGGGCTTGGGTTCAGCGCAGTTTGTCTGGGTTGAGTCTTGAAATCCCTGCCCTTTGTGACTCTCTGCCCCTGCGCCCCAGGGAGCGCGGGGGCTTCTTTAGCCCAGAACCTGGTGAGCCAGACAGCCCTTGGACAGGCTCAGGGGGCACCACCCCCTCCACCCCCACCACGCCTACCACAGAGGGTGAGGGCGACGGGCTGTCCTATAACCAGCGGAGTCTACAGCGTTGGGAGAAAGATGAGGAACTGGGCCAGCTCTCCACTATTTCACCTGTACTCTACGCCAACATTAACTTTCCTAATCTCAAGCAAGATTACCCAGGTATCTCTGGGTGTGGGCAATGGAAACAGCCTGGCAGGTGGAGGGGTCTCCTCTGACCTGACCTTTCTGCTCCCCAGACTGGTCTAGCCGATGTAAACAAATCATGAAGCTCTGGAGAAAGGTTCCAGCCGCTGACAAAGCTCCCTACCTGGTAAGACAGCATGGGCCAGCTTGAGGCCTGACGTAGAAGCATTTTTAGTGGCTTACCTTAGGTCCTTGTTCTCCTGTAATCTCCTAAGCAGCTGGGTGAGGAGGGACTGACCTCTGGGGAGGCAGTTTGATAGGAGGGATGGGTGCTGGTCTTGAGGCTGAGCATGAAGCCCTATGTTGTGTCCTGTGTCCCTCAGCAAAAGGCCAAAGATAACCGGGCTGCTCACCGCATCAACAAGGTGCAAAAGGTGAGTGGGTGGCCTTTCTAGGACTGGGAGACATGGATCATACCTTCAGTCAGCAGCCTGACTGCTCCGCTTGGTCTCTCTGTAGCAGGCTGAGAGCCAGATCAGCAAGCAAGCCAAGATGGGCGACATAGCCCGTAAGACTGATCGACCGGCCCTCCATCTCCGCATTCCCTCCCAGCCAGGGGCACTGGGCAGTCCGCCCCCTGCTGCGGCCCCCACCATTTTCCTTGGCAGCCCCACCACCCCTGCTGGCTTGTCTACCTCTGCGGACGGGTTCCTGAAGCCACCAGCGGGCACAGTACCCGGCCCTGACTCACCTGGTGAGCTCTTCCTCAAGCTCCCGCCCCAGGTGCCCGCCCAAGTGCCTTCGCAGGACCCCTTTGGACTGGCCCCTGCCTACGCCCCGGAGCCTGGCTTCTCTGCGGCACCACCCACTTACCCTCCTTACCCAAGCCCCACTGGAGCCCCTGTTCAGCCCCCAGTGCTGGGTACCACAACTCGACCTGGGACTGGCCAGCCAGGGGAATTTCATACTACCCCACCAGGTACCCCCAGACACCAGCCTTCCACACCTGACCCCTTCCTCAAACCTCGCTGCCCCTCATTGGACAACCTGGCTGTGCCTGAGAGCCCAGGGGTAGTAGGAGGAGGCAAGGCTTCCGAGCCTCTGCTCTCACCCCCACCTTTTGGGGAGTCCCGGAAGTCCCTAGAAATGAAGAAGGAAGAGCTTGGGGCATCCTCTCCTGGCTATGGTCCCCCAAACCTGGGCTGTGTTGACTCACCCTCTTCAGGCCCCCACCTGGGTGGCCTGGAGTTAAAGGCACCTGATGTCTTCAAGGCTCCCCTAACCCCTCGGGCATCTCAGGTAGAGCCCCAGAGCCCAGGCCTGGGCTTACGGGCCCAGGAGCCACCCCCTGCCCAGGCTTTGGCCCCTTCTCCTCCCAGCCACCCAGATGTCTTTCGTGCCGGCCCATACCCCGACCCTTATGCCCAGCCCCCATTGACTCCTCGGCCCCAACCACCACCCCCTGAGAGCTGCTGTGCCCCGCCTCCCCGATCACTGCCCTCTGACCCTTTCTCCAGAGTGCCCGCTAGTCCTCAGTCCCAGTCCAGTTCCCAGTCCCCGTTGACTCCACGCCCTCTTTCTGCTGAAGCTTTCTGCCCGTCCCCTGTTACCCCTCGCTTCCAGTCCCCTGACCCTTATTCTCGTCCACCCTCGCGCCCTCAGTCCCGTGATCCCTTTGCCCCATTGCATAAGCCACCCCGGCCCCAGCCCCCTGAAGTTGCCTTTAAGGCTGGGCCCCTAGCCCACACTCCGCTGGGAGCAGGGGGCTTCCCAGCAGCCCTGCCCTCTGGCCCAGCAGGTGAGCTCCATGCCAAGGTCCCGAGTGGGCAGCCCACTAACTTTGCCCGTTCTCCTGGGACAGGCGCATTTGTGGGCACCCCATCTCCCATGCGGTTCACTTTCCCACAAGGGGTAGGGGAGCCTTCCCTAAAACCCCCTGTCCCTCAGCCTGGTCTCCCTTCACCCCATGGGATCAACAGCCATTTTGGGCCTGGCCCCACCTTGGGCAAGCCTCAAAGCACAAACTACGCAGTAGCCACGGGGAACTTTCACCCATCAGGCAGCCCCCTGGGGCCCAACAGTGGGCCCACAGGGGAGGGCTATGGGCTGTCCCCACTACGCCCCGCATCCGTTCTGCCACCTCCCACACCTGATGGATCCCTCCCCTACTTGTCACATGGAGCCTCACAAAGGGTAGGCATCACCTCTCCAGTGGAAAAGAGAGAAGACCCGGGAGCTACAATGAGTAGTAGCTCTTTGTCAACACCTGAACTCTCAAGTGCCCAGGACGCAGGCCTGTCTGGCCTCAGCCAGACAGAGCTGGAGAAGCAGCGGCAGGTGAGCGGACAGCCTACGGCTGGTCCCACGGTGCTTGTGGACTCTCTCTCCCAGACCTGTGATTACAGTGGCCTGGACTGACTTCTCTGTTTTCTGGACAGCGCCAGCGACTACGGGAACTGCTGATTCGACAGCAGATCCAGCGGAACACCCTGCGACAGGAGAAGGAAACAGCTGCAGCAGCTGCAGGTGCAGTAGGGCCTCCAGGCAACTGGGGTGCTGAACCCAGCAGCCCTGCCTTTGAACAGCTGAGCCGAGGCCAGACCCCTTTCCCTGGGTCTCAGGTAGGTAGATTGGCAAGGGGTGGTGGGGCCAGCGTCCTGAGGGCGGCTACACCTTCACCTGCTTTCTGTCTTCTAGGACAGGAGCAGCATTGTGGGTTTACCCGCCAGCAAGCTTGGCGGGTCTGTCCTGGGACCAGGAGCCTTCTCCAGCGATGATCGGCTCTCCCGGCCGCTTCCACCAGCCACACCTTCTTCCATGGACATGAACAGCAGGTGAGGTTCCAGGAGGAGTGTGTGTGTGTGTGTGTGTGTGTGTGAGAGAGAGAGAGACAGACAGACAGACATTTTTATCATCACCGTATTCTGCCTCAGATCTTTTCCCTATCACTGATCCTTCTGTTATGACTTACTCTTTTTCTTTTCCTCACTGTTTCTTTTGTCTTTCTCACTAGCCTAAGCCTCTGTTCTTGCCCTCCATGCTGATTGATTCTCATAGACTACTGCATATTTTTCCAGGCAACTTGTCGGAGGCTCTCAGGCCTTCTATCAGCGAACACCCTATCCTGGGTCCCTGCCCTTACAGCAGCAGCAGCAGCAACAACAACAACTGTGGCAGCAGCAGCAGCAGCAGCAGCAGCAGCAGCAGCAGCAGCAGCAGGCGGCGGCAGCAGCAGCAGCAACCTCCATGAGACTTGCCATGTCTGCTCGATTCCCATCAACTCCTGGACCTGAACTTGGCCGCCAAACACTAGGTTCCCCCTTGGCAGGAGTCCCCACCCGCCTTCCAGGCCCTACTGAGCCAGTTCCTGGTCCAGCTGGTCCTGCTCAGTTCATTGAGTTGCGACATAATGTACAGAAAGGACTTGGACCTGGGGTCTCTCCATTTCCTGGTCAAGGCCCCCCTCAGAGGCCCCGTTTTTACCCAGTAAGTGAGGAACCCCATCGACTGGCTCCTGAAGGTCTTCGGGGCCTGGCAGTTTCAGGCCTTCCCCCACAAAAGCCCTCAGTTCCACCAGTCCCTGAGTTGAACAACAGCCTCCATCAGACGCCCCATACCAAGGGTCCTGCCCTACCAGCTGGCTTGGAGCTGGTCAGTCGCCCAGCATCAAGCACTGAACTTAGTCGTCCCCCTCTGGCCTTGGAGGCTGGGAAGTTGCCTTGTGAGGACCCTGAGCTGGACGATGACTTTGATGCCCACAAGGCCCTAGAGGATGATGAAGAGCTTGCTCACTTGGGTCTGGGTGTAGATGTGGCCAAGGGTGACGATGAGCTGGGCACTCTGGAGAACCTGGAGACGAACGACCCCCACCTGGATGACCTCCTCAATGGAGATGAATTTGACCTGCTAGCATATGCTGACCCCGAGCTCGATACTGGGGACAAGAAGGACATTTTTAATGAGCACCTCAGGCTGGTGGAATCGGCAAATGAGAAGGCTGAGCGAGAAGCCCTGCTGCGGGGGGTGGAGCCAGCATCCTTGGGCCCCGAGGATCGTCCTCCACCTGCCCCAGATAACTCTGAGCCTCGCTTAACATCTGTGCTCCCTGAGGTGAAGCCCAAAGTGGAGGAGGGAGGACGCCATCCTTCTCCTTGCCAGTTCACCATTAATACCCCTAAGGTGGAGCCAGCTCCTCCTGCCACTCCCCTCAGCCTGGGTCTGAAGCCAGGACAGACTGCAATGGGCAGCCGGGACACTCGAGTAGGAGTAGGTACAGGACCGTTTCCCAGCAGTGGGCACACAGCTGAGAAGGGTCCATTTGGGGCCACGGGTAGAACCCCTGCTCACTTGCTGAACCCTAGCTCACTGAGTGGCCCGGCCGGATCCTCTCTTCTCGAAAAGTTTGAGCTAGAGAGTGGGGCCCTGACCTTACCCAGTGGCCATGCAGCGCCTGGGGATGAGCTGGACAAGATGGAGAGCTCACTGGTAGCCAGCGAGTTGCCCCTGCTCATTGAGGACCTACTAGAGCATGAGAAGAAGGAGCTGCAGAAGAAGCAGCAGCAGCAGCACCACTCCCTGCTTCCTACACCAGGCCCTGCCCAGGCACTGCCTTTGCCACATGAACCTGGGCCGCCACAGCAACTTGCTCTGGGTCTTGGAAGTTCCCGACAGCCAGGCTTGGGCCAGTCAATGATGTCCACCCAGTCACCAGCTCATGCCCTTCAGCAGCGCCTGGCCCCGTCCGTGGCTATGGTGTCTAACCAAGGGCATATGCTAAGTGGGCAGCAAGCGGGGCAGACAGGCCTAGTGCCCCAGCAGAGCTCACAGCCAGTGTTAGCACAGAAGCCCATGAATGCCATGCCAGCATCCTTGTGTGTGAAGCCCCAACAGCTGGCAATGCAGCAGCAGCAGCTGGCTAACAGTTTCTTCCCAGACACAGGTAACTTCACCTTGGCATATAAGTGTGATGCTCCTTATCAGCAATCAGGCACTGACTCTAGGAAAGGGAGGTGGGACACCAGGGACATTGGCTAAACAGTCAAGCACTGTAAGCAGAAAGTTGGAACTTTTTGAGAGGCCAGATGGGTGAATGGGTGAAGTCTGAGTAGCAAAGGCTTTACTTCTGGTTGGATTTGGGACTTGGAGAGAAGTACAAGGTTGTGCAGTCCAGACGTGCGAAAGGTTAGATAAAGCCGCACAGGCATGAAAAGCTGTGGAGAGCAGGAAGTGGCATGGCAGAGAGCAGGCACTGCTCTAGGTTCAGGGGGTCACAGTGAGGAACTTCTCAAACTGATGGCACTGTTGAATAGTTACCATGTCAGGTGCTATTTGCCACTAAGTGCTCGATTTCGTCATAGCAGACTCTTGGGTCTGGTTGGTTTTGATTATAGAAGGGAAACTGAGGCATGGAAATTAAGCTGTCTGAGACTATACAAGTAGGAGAGCTGGATCTGAACTTAATAGCATTAAAATTTCATGAAAGTGAGATTAATTAGTCCTTTACAAAGCTGAGCGATATAGTAAAGTGTAGGCTGGTGGTGCAAGCCACAGGACTCGAACGACAGAGGCAGGAGGATCTCTGAGATTAAGGCCAGCCTACTCTCTGTAGTGAGTTCCAGGGACAGCCAGAGCTAAATAGGCAGATCCTTTCCCAAATAAGCAATTAATTAAACAAAAGCACCCCAAAAGGGTAAACCAAAGTGTAGGGTTTTAGATTTTTTTCTCCTTGTTTTATGTTTTTGTTTGTTTGTTTGTGGGGGAGGGGTAAGAGTAGGGCGGGAGGTGAGGTAGGGTCTCACGTACCCCAGGATAACCTCAGACTCACTCTAACTGTGAGGGTGATGTTAAATTTAGGATTCTCCTGTCTCACCAGTCAAGCGCTGGAATTATAAGCCTATGCCATCATACCTGGTTTATTCTAGTTTGATTTGTCTTTTGTGGCAGGGTCTGGCCTTGAGTTTAAGATTTCCTAGGGTAGCCTCCGTGCTAGGATTACAGATGGGCACCGCTGCGCCCTGTTAGGTTATTGTTTGTTTTTGTTTCCTCAGTCCTAGCCTAGCAGGACAGCGGGCTGCTGGGTGATGTTTTTGTGTCGCAGACAACTGCTGTCTAAAGCTTTGCCATGGTGCCTCCACCTTGGGTAATTGGGCTGTGTTGGTTAATATTACTTGCAAGAGTACTGTCTGGCTCAGAAAGCATGCCTTTATTGTCACACGATCCTCTCTAGCACCAGGAGGTAGGCAGAGTAGCAATCTTTGTCTCCCATCAAATGAGGGAAACTGAGGCTCAACAGTAGTGTGGTGCTGGCTGACTGAGTGGATGCCCGCTGACGCCGTTTTCGTACAGTGTAGACGCAAGGACCGTGTTTCAGGGGCAGTAGTGCTGCCTGGCTGAGCTGTGTGGACTTGCCACATCATTGTTCTTTATGTAGCGGTCAGGGCATTGGGAAAACAGCCATCATGCTGCGGAGCCTTGACTCTCAAACCCAGCTTATTTGTCTCTTCCTTCTTCAGACCTGGACAAATTTGCTGCAGAAGACATCATTGATCCTATTGCAAAGGCCAAGATGGTAGCTTTGAAGGGCATCAAGAAAGTGATGGCACAGGGCAGCATTGGGGTGGCACCTGGTATGAATAGGTGAGACTCAGGACTGGGTTGGGGCTGACTTTGTGATATCTGTTGTCCTGGTTCCCTCCCAACATGCCCTTTGCTTTGTGTGTGACCTGTGCCCTCACTGACACCAGAATCCCCTATGCTTTCCAAACTGTAGGCAGCAAGTGTCCCTGCTGGCTCAGAGGCTCTCTGGGGGGTCTGGCAGTGATCTTCAGAACCATGTGGCACCTGGGAGTGGCCAGGTAAGGGGAAAGTAGGAACCTGTGTACTACCTCACTGGGCTGCCTCTCTTAGGACCTGCCATGGAACAATGACCTTCTAGAAATCTCTCTTACCACAGGAACGGAATGCTAGTGACCCGTCTCAGCCTCGTCCCAACCCACCCACTTTTGCCCAGGGAGTGATCAGTGAGTATGGGCAAAGAAGGGAGCGTGCAAAGCAGAGGTTAGGGATCTGGAAGGAGGGCTGTTTTGTGGATCTTAACATCCACGTTGTGTCCACAGATGAGGCTGACCAGCGGCAGTATGAGGAGTGGCTGTTCCATACCCAGCAGCTCCTACAGATGCAGCTGAAGGTGCTGGAGGAGCAGATCGGTGTGCACCGCAAGTCTCGGAAGGCTCTGTGTGCCAAGCAGCGCACTGCCAAAAAGGCCGGCCGCGAGTTCCCGGAAGCCGATGCTGAGAAGCTCAAGCTGGTCACAGAGCAGCAGAGCAAGATCCAAAAGCAGCTGGACCAGGTGGGGAGAGAGAAGTTCAGCTTAGAACCCAGAGGCCAGGGAAAAGGGGTGGTGGCAGGGTGGGCAGTCTCCAAGGTGACCTCTCCAACCCTCCTATGTTAGGTCCGGAAACAGCAGAAAGAGCATACAAATCTCATGGCAGAATATCGGAACAAGCAGCAGCAGCAGCAGCAGCAGCAGCAGCAGCAGCAGCAGCAGCAGCAGCAGCACTCGGCTGTACTGGCTGTCAGCCCTTCTCAGAATCCTCGAGTACTCACCAAGCTCCCTGGCCAGCTGCTCCCTGGCCATGGGTTACAGCCACCACAGGCACCTCCGGGTGGGCAAGCTGGAAGCCTACGTCTGCCCGCAGGGGGTATGGTACTACCTGGACAGTCTGGTGGGCCATTCCTCAATGCTACCTTGGCCCAGCAGCAGCAGCAGCAGCAACAGCAGCAACACTCTTGTGTGACTGGACCCTTGACCGGCCCGTCAGGGAGCTTCTTCCCTGGCAATCTTCCTCTCCGAAGCCTCGGACCTGATTCGAGGCTTTTACAGGAAAGGCAACTACAGCTGCAGCAGCAACGAATGCAGCTGGCCCAGAAACTGCAGCAGCAGCAGCAGCAGCAGCAGCACCTCTTAGGGCAGGTGGCAGTCCAACAACAACAGGGTCCCGGAGTACAGAACCAGGCTCTGGGTCCTAAGCCTCAGGGCCTTCTGCCTCCCAGCAATCACCAGGGCCTTCTGGTCCAACAGTTGTCCCCCCAGCAATCACAGGGGTCCCAGGGCATGCTAGGTCCTGCCCAGGTGACAGTGCTGCAGCAGCAGCAGCACTCTGGAGCTTTGGGTCCTCAGGGCCCTCACAGACAGGTGCTTATGACTCAATCCAGGGTGCTGAGCTCCCCTCAGCTGGCACAGCAGGGTCACAGCCTTATGGGACACCGGTTGCTCACAGCCCAGCAGCAGCAGCAACAGCAGCAGCAGCAGCAGCAGCAGCAGGGATCTATGACAGGGCTTTCCCAACTTCAGCAAGGAATGATGTCACAAGGTGGACAGCCCAAAATGAGTGCTCAGGCCTTGGGTTCTTTACAGCAGCAGCAGCAGCAGCAGCAGCAGCAGCAGCAGCAACAGCAACAACAGCAGCAGCAGCAACAGCAGCAGCAGCAACAGCAGCAGCAGCAGCAGCTACAGCAGCAGCAACAACAACAGCTGCAACAGCAGCAACAGCAGCAACAGCAGCAACAGCTGCACTTGCAGCAACAGCTGCAGCAGCAGCAACAGCAGCAGCTGCACTTGCAGCAGCACTTGCAGCAGCAGCAGCTGCACTTGCAGCAGCAACAGCAGCAGCAGCAGCAGCAGCTGCACTTGCAGCAGCAGCTGCACCAGCAACAACAGCTGCAGCAGCAGCAGATGGGCTTCTTGAACCAGAATCGAACATTGTTATCTCCGCAGCAGCAGCAGCAGCAGCAGCAGCAGCAGCAAGTGACACTTGGCCCTGGCATGCCAGTCAAGCCTCTTCAACACTTTTCTAGCCCTGGAGCCCTAGGCCCAACCCTGCTCCTGACAGGCAAGGAACAAAACATTGCAGAGACAGTGCTTCCTTCGGAGGTCAATGAGGGACCTTCAACACATCAAGGAGGGCCACCAGCAGTGGGGACTACACCTGAGTCGATGTCTGTTGAGCCGGGGGAGGTAAAGCCCTCCATTTCTGGAGACTCACAACTCCTGCTTGTCCAATCCCAGGCCCAACCTCAGCCCACCTCAATGCAGCCGCAGCCACCGCTAAGGTTCCCAGGACAACCCCAGCAGCAGATGAACTTGCTTCACACAGCAGGTGGAGGAAGCCATGGGCAGCAGCTAGGGAGTGGATCCTCCTCTGAGGCCCCATCTGTACCCCACCTGCTGGCCCAACCCTCTGTTTCCTTGGGGGAGCAGCCTGGACCTATGGCCCAGAACCTGGGCTCCCAACAGCCCCTTGGGCTAGATCGACCCATTCAAAATAGCACAGGGTCACAGCCTCCCAAATCGGGACCTGCCCCTCAGCCTGGGCAGGGTCCTCCCGGAGTTGGAGTCATGCCTACCGTGGGTCAACTTCGAGCACAGCTCCAAGGAGTCCTGGCCAAAAACCCACAGCTGCGGCACCTGAGCCCACAGCAGCAACAGCAGCTGCAGGCACTCCTCATGCAGCGGCAGCTGCAGCAGAGTCAGGCAGTACGCCAGACTCCACCGTTTCAGGAGCCCGGGACCCAGCCCTCTCCCCTCCAGGGCCTCCTGGGCTGCCAACCTCAACCTGGGGGTTTTTCTGCATCTCAGACAGGACCCCTCCAGGAGCTAGGGGCAGGGTCTCGACCTCAGGGCCCACCCCGGCTCCCTGTCCCACAAGGAGCCTTATCTGCAGGACCAGTGCTTGGCCCTGTCCATCCCACACCTCCACCTTCTAGTCCCCAAGAGCCAAAGAGACCTTCACAATTACCTTCCCCCAGTGCCCAGCTAACCCCAACTCATCCAGGGACTCCAAAGCCCCAGGGGCCAGCCTTGGAGCTGCCTCCTGGGAGGGTCTCACCTGCTGCTGCCCAGCTTGCAGATACTTTATTTGGCAAGGGGCTAGGACCTTGGGACCCCTCAGACAACCTCACAGAAACCCAGAAGCCAGAGCAGAGCAGCCTGGTACCTGGGCATCTGGAGCAGGTGAACGGACAGGTGGTACATGAGCCATCCCAACTCAGCATCAAGCAGGAGCCTCGGGAAGAGCCATGTGCCCTGGGTGCACAGACAGTGAAAAGGGAGGCCAATGGGGAGCCAACTGGAGCACCAGGCACCAGCAACCACCTTCTGCTAGCAGGCTCCCGTTCGGAGGCTGGGCATCTGCTCTTGCAGAAGCTTCTTCGTGCAAAGAATGTGCAACTTGGTGCTGGGCAGGGGCCTGAGGGGCTTCGAGCTGAGATCAATGGACACATTGACAGCAAGCTGTCCGGGCTGGAGCAGAAACTACAGGGTACTTCCAGCAACAAAGAGGTGAGTACTTTGTTTACTGTGTTGTGGCAGCGGAGGTCAGATGAGCAGGGCTGGGTCAGAGTAGGCAAGGGCGCTGCCTTCATGGCGCTTCTCTGGTTTAGGATGCAGCCACCAGAAAGCCTTTGCCGGCAAAGCCTAAGCGGGTGCAGAAGACAAGTGACAGATTGGCGAGCTCCCGAAAGAAGCTGCGGAAAGAAGATGGGGTCAGGGCCAACGAGGCCTTATTGAAACAGCTAAAACAGGTGATCCCCAGGAGCCAGCCCCATGGTCTCCCTCAGGACTGGCAGCTTGTGGTCCGAGGTCTGAAGGGTAGCTGTGGATGCTGCAGCTTTCCAGCATTGTCATCTTGCTCCTCCTAGGAACTGTCCCAGCTGCCGCTGACGGAGCCTACCATCACCGCCAATTTTAGCCTCTTTGCTCCCTTTGGCAGTGGCTGCCTAGTCAGTGGGCAGAGCCAGCTCAGGGGGGCCTTTGGAAGTGGGGCTCTGCACACCAGCCCTGACTACTATTCTCAGCTGCTCACCAAGGTCAGAAAAATGGCAATACGTTTTGGGAAATATAAGATTGTTGGGGTTGGAGGTGGGGGTGAAAGACTGGAGGAGAATGGTGGTGTCATGTGGGGCCAGGAGACTGTTCCAGTCTCCCTACGCCATCTTGCACACAACACCCACCCCACCCCCCAGAATAACCTGAGTAACCCGCCGACACCACCCTCGTCGCTGCCCCCCACCCCACCCCCATCGGTGCAGCAGAAGATGGTGAATGGTGTTACTCCCTCTGACGAGCTGGGGGAGCACCCCAAGGATGCAGCCTCTGCCCAGGACAGTGAAGGAACGCTGAGGGGTAAGTGAGGAGCTGATCTCTTGGAACTTGATGGATGAGTTCCAGACATGTAGTGGTGTCCTGCCGCTCGGTATCAGAAAATGAAAGGGTTGCATACTGCCTTGTGCACTTACACCGAGACATTTGGTGGGAAAGGACTGTTTGGAAGGTGGGCTTCTGGAGGCTTGCAAAGGCAACGGGGTAAATCTGAGGGCAGTTTGGACAGAGGAAACAGTCCAGCCTTCGCGGATCTAGAGCCCCAGTCTGGCCTGTATTTGAACTCTAGCACATGAGTGTATTTAGCTGTGGTGCTTGGGCCGAGTAGCTTGATTGTTTTGTTTGAGCCATGATGTCCTCTTTACAGACTGGGTACTGTCAAATTCATGGCATAGTTGTTAAAGGGCGTAAATAGAGACGCCGTGCCTGTGATCCTGGTCGAAACGGAAGAAGACAACAGGGATTATGAGTCAGTTAGCCTGTGCCACATAAGTATCTTGAAATGAGTGTGACACACAAGAAAGGCTCAGTGTGTATAGTTTTCTTGCCCCAGACTGTTAGTTGAGTAGATAGTTGATCACAATAGCTGGTTGAGCCTGAGGTGCTGGGGACAGAACACCCCTCTACACTCGCCTTGACCCTCCCTCCCTCCCTCCCCTCAGATGCTGCACAAGTGAAGAGTTTAGACCTGCTGGCTGCTCTGCCTACACCCCCTCACAATCAGACTGAGGATGTCAGGTGGGGAGCAGGGAGGAGGGTTTCAGTTCTGGCCACACCTCCTGGTCTCTAGCTCTGAGTCGAGGGATCCGTGAGGCTGGACCAACACTGTGTGCATCCACCCCTGCAGGATGGACAGTGATGAGGACAGCGATTCTCCTGACAGCATTGTGCCAGCTTCATCTCCTGAGAGCATCCTTGGGGAAGAGGCCCCGCGTTTTCCTCAGCTGGGCTCTGGCCGGTGGGAGCGAGACAGCCGGGCCCTCTCCCCTGTCATCCCTATCATCCCTCGCACCAGCATCCCTGGTATGTGCAGCTTACCGTGTAGGCCCCACAGAGTGTGGCTGGGTAGTCAGCCGGGGGCTAGGGTGATGGTGGAAAGTGACTGATTCTACACGTTTCTCTATCTCTGTCCAGTCTTCCCAGATACCAAACCTTACGGGGTCCTTGATCTGGAGGTCCCTGGAAAGCTACCTGCTCCAGCTTGGGAGAAGGGCAAAGGAAGTGAGGTGTCAGTCATGCTCACCGTCTCTGCTGCTGCCGCCAAGGTGTGTCCCAGGGGGACCTTGAGGCCAAGGAGAACTTGGGTCAGAGGGCAGACTTCAGTGCTTGTCTAGATAAAGGAGTTGCAACTGTCTGAATATTTGTCTGGAGTAGCTGCTTTGTTTGGAAAGGCTGGACTAAGGACTATGCTCCATGAGGGAGGTAGGGTCCCTCTTAGGGCTCATCATCCACAGATAGAGACAATCAACCAACAGACTGTCAAGTGACAGATGCTACAAGACCTCACCCTCCAGTCACGTTGGGTGGAGCCTTGCTTCAGGGTTCTGTGGTCACAGAAAGCTGGAAACCAGAACCACAGTAGCAGTTTGCAGTTACCATTCCCTCTGTGAAGCTCTGTACGGTTTAGGAAAGACTGTGAGGAGAGCTCAATGGGACAGGGAGCTCTGAGCACCCTTCATGCAGCAGGTTTGCTGTGTCCTTGCTTTACTGAGCAGTGCTCACTGCAGACATTACTGACAGGTTTGCTCACATCCTCTCTTCTGCCCCAGCAGAACCTGAATGGTGTGATGGTAGCAGTAGCTGAGCTGCTAAGCATGAAGATACCCAACTCCTATGAGGTGCTGTTCCCAGATGGCCCTGCCCGGGCAGTCCTTGAGCCCAAGAAGGGGGAAGGTTCAGAGGGTTCTGGTGAGTAGAGCAGGAGACTACTGTCGGATCAGAGAAGAGTTCTGATGGAAGACTGACCCTATCCTTTCTATAGGTGGGAAAGAAAAAGGTTTGAGTGGCAAGGGCCCAGACACTGGACCTGATTGGTTAAAGCAGTTTGATGCAGTGTTGCCTGGCTACACCCTCAAGAGCCAGTTAGACATCTTGAACCTCTTGAAGCAGGTGGGTTTTGGGGAGAAGGGTCTGTTTTAGGAAGCAGGTGCTCCCAGGGCAGAAAAGACAGTGGCCTTTTGAGGGAGTGGAGTCTGGTGGAGAGGAGGAAGGGGTTGGTTGGCTGAAGAACTGGCACTAACATCCAGGGGCGTTCCTGTAGGAGAGTCCTGCCCCAGAGCCATCCATCCAGCACAGTTACACCTACAGTGTCTCCAACCTGGACGTGAGGCAGCTCTCCGCCCCACCTCCTGAGGAACCTTCCCCACCTCCGTCCCCTTTGGCACCCTCTCCTGCCAGTCCTCCCGCCGAGCCTATGGTTGAACTTCAGGCTGAACCGCCTGCTGAGCCACCCATCCCTTCACCTCTACCCCTGGCTTCATCCCCTGAATCTGCCCGCCCCAAGCCCCGAGCCCGGCCCCCTGAAGAGAGCGAAGATTCCCGTCCCCCACGCCTCAAAAAGTGGAAAGGAGTACGCTGGAAGCGGCTGCGGCTCCTGCTGACCATCCAGAAGGGCAGTGGTCGGCAGGAGGATGAGCGGGAGGTGGCAGAGTTCATGGAGCAGTTTGGCACAGCTTTGAGACCAAGCAAGGTGCCTCGAGACAACCGCCGATGCTGCTTCTGTCATGAAGAGGGAGACGGTGCCACTGATGGGCCTGCCCGCCTGCTCAACCTCGACTTGGACCTCTGGGTGCACCTCAACTGTGCCCTGTGGTCCACGGAAGTGTATGAGACCCAGGGTGGGGCATTGATGAATGTGGAGGTTGCCTTGCACCGAGGATTGCTGACCAAGTGCTCCCTATGCCAGCGAACTGGTGCCACTAGCAGCTGCAACCGCATGCGTTGCCCCAATGTCTACCATTTTGCCTGTGCCATCCGCACTAAGTGCATGTTCTTCAAGGACAAGACCATGCTGTGTCCAATGCACAAGATCAAGGGCCCCTGTGAACAGGAACTAAGCTCCTTTGCTGTCTTCCGGAGGGTCTACATCGAACGAGACGAGGTAAAGCAGATTGCCAGCATCATCCAGCGGGGAGAGCGGCTACACATGTTCCGGGTAGGAGGCCTTGTGTTTCATGCCATTGGACAGCTGCTCCCACACCAGATGGCTGACTTCCACAGTGCCACTGCCCTCTATCCTGTGGGCTACGAGGCCACTCGCATATACTGGAGTCTTCGCACTAATAACCGTCGCTGCTGCTACCGCTGTTCCATCAGTGAGAACAATGGACGGCCTGAGTTTGTGATCAAAGTCATTGAACAGGGTTTAGAGGACCTGGTCTTCACTGATGCGTCTCCCCAAGGTGAGCACTGTAGTGGGCCTGGGCAGGTCATTCCAGGGGTCACTTTACAGAGAAAGAAAGACGCTGCCCCCACCTCAAGCCACACAGTATCTCAAGAACCCCAAATAATATGGTTCAGCCTTTCTCAGTCACTTTAAAAACCTTTGCAAGTTGAAAATGTTTTGCTTAGCCAAGCATACTGCCTCATGCCTCTAATCCCAGTACTTGGGAGATTAAGGTTGAAAGATCCTGAGTTCAAGGTCTTCCTCAGCTATCTAGTGAACTGGAAGCCAGCCTGGGAGACCTTTTCTCAAAACAACAAAAAAAAAATTTATATTTTAGCTTTTTGCCCATGACCTTAGTAGATTAAGTGGGGTTTGTGTGTGTATGGTTATGTGCATGTATGTGTGTGTGGATAGTTTAGTTTTTATCTTTGTTTTTTTCCAAGACGGGGTTTCTGTGGGTATCCTGGCTGTCCTGGAACTGACTCTCTAGACCAGGCCAGCCTTGAACTCAGAGATCCTCCTGCCAGGCGTGTACCACCATTGCCTGGCTTTTTTTGTTTTGTTTTGTTTTAAAAATGTGTATTGGTGTTTTTCCATGCTTATGTGCCACATGTATGAGTTACAGTCTGTTGTGAGCTGCAATGTGGTTGCTGGGAATTGAACCTGGGTCCTCTGGAAGAGCAGCCAGTGGTCTCAACCATCAGGCCATCTCCCCTAGCTTAAAATTTTTTGGTTTTGTTTTTCTGAGACAGGTTTTTTCTGTGTAGCCCTGATTTTCCTGGAACTTGCTCTGTGACCAGCCTGGCCCCCCGAACTCACAGAGATCTCTGCCTCCCACATACTGAGATTACAGGCTTGTTCCAGATTACAGTGCCCAGTTGAATGGTGATGTTTTAAGATCCTGTCTCTTATACACAACTTTAAATTCCTTTTTTCCCACATATAAACTCTTTTTAGAATTTCATTTTTGTGGTATAGGGGATGGAGCCCAGGAATCTGGACATGCTAGGCAAACTTACACCACTGAGCTATAGCCCCACCTCACCCCCTTCACAATTTTATCTGATTTAAAAATTTTTTAGTTTTGTTTTTCAAGACAGGATTTCTCTGTGTAACAACCGGGCTGGCCTGGAACTAGTTTTTTAGACCAGGCTTGCCTTGAATTCAGAGATCCACCTGCCTCTGCCTTCTGAGTTGCTGGGATTAGAGGTGTGTGCTACCATGGCTAGCTATCTGTTGAGAGAGAGAGAGTATTCTGCTTGTATGTCTGTATCTTTCGTACATGTAGTGCCCACGGAGGCCAGAAGTAAGTGTGTTGGATTCCCTGGGAGTAGAGTTAAAAGGTGGTTACTGGGAACTGAACCTGGATCCTTCGGAAGAACAGCCATTGTTCTTAACTGCTGAGCAGTTCCTTTTTACCCTTGTTTCTGTACTGATGATGAATAAAGCATCAAGAAGTAGGTTTTAGTGAGAATGTGCTGTGTGTCTCAGTTGAGCTAGTAGAGTGATGCATGCAGGTTGTTCTGTCCACTGCGGCCTAGAAGGTGAGCCTTGTCCTCATATGAATGTAGACGCACAGTGACTGAGTCTCGGGAGACTTGGGTGCCTGGCTTAAGTCCCATAGCCATTACTTAGACTTCAGCATACTCTCTCCAACTCCAAAGCGTGTACATCCGTTCAGTAAGAGCTATGGCTTCTGCTAGGTATCTGGGCCCTGCTTATCTCTCTTACCTGGGTTCTGTCATTCCCCACCATGTTGAAGCTTCTCCAGGGAACAAGAAGGGGATCCTGAAGAGCCCCAGGGACGTGATGGCCGTTGGGTGGAAAGTAGAGCTTAAGAATGGGGTTAGGTTGGGGATCAGTAAGCAGGTGTCACCCTAGAGGGTGCTGTCTGTCTCACTTCTAGCTGTGTGGAACCGCATCATTGAGCCTGTGGCTGCCATGAGAAAAGAAGCCGACATGCTGAGACTCTTCCCTGAGTACCTGAAAGGCGAAGAACTCTTTGGGCTGACAGTGCATGCTGTGCTTCGCATAGCTGAGTCGGTAAGTAAGCAGCAAGGAGCTGGGGGCCAGGGGGGATGTCTCCTGTCTCAGAGGGGTAAGGCAGTGACCCCTGTGTCCACAGCTACCTGGGGTGGAGAGCTGTCAGAGCTATTTATTCCGCTATGGGCGCCACCCCCTGATGGAACTGCCGCTCATGATCAACCCCACCGGCTGTGCCAGATCAGAACCGAAAATCCTCACACACTACAAACGGTGAGCTTGTGTGGCTGGGCCATGGGCTGTAGGTGTGGGTAGGACCATCTGGCCATCTGGTTCTGAGGGTCTGAGATGCAGATCAGAGTTGTTTCCAAGAACCTGGGGACTCGCCCTTAGCCCTCATTAGAGGTACACAAATCTTCCCGGGGTATCCCTTTCCTCTTCCTAACCAGCTCAGGTCCCCTGGGTTGACCAGGGAAACAGGCCAGAGTACTCTTGGGTACCCTGGGAGTGGCTGCTGAGGAGGTTCTTGGTAGACAATGGTGAAATATACATAGGAGCTGGTCACTTCTTTCTTCTTTGGTTTTGCTTCCAGAGGGGCCGGTGACACTCCCAAACTTCAGACACCCCTTGAATGACTAGGGCACACTCCCTCTCCAAAGCTGAGCCGGTTCAGAACTGAGTAACTAGAAGTAGTATAGAACGGCAGGCAGCCTTGCATTTGGGTAGCACTTTATACCTTTTCTCTCAAAGCGTTTTCACATCCATTATCTCACTTGACCCTCACAACAACCTTCTGAGGCAGGTAGGGCAGGTGGTATGATCCCCATTGTATTGCTGAGAAAACTGAGTCCCAGAAAGACTGTGTGACTAGGTCAAGTCACACAGCTGGGGCTAGGCCCTCCTCTTAACTTGTGGGTTGCTGGTCTTTGTGTACCACAGCAGCCTAACCTTGGTCCTCGGGTAGAGGGTGGCAGGACCCGTGGTAGCAGGCTTTCCATGAAGACCTTTGGTGACTTGAAGGCTGTCATAGAGTGTGGAACACCCTCTCCCTAGTTAGCCCTAGCCCTCGATGCTCTCTCTACAACAGTGGTTTTCAAACCAAGAACATTGTTCCTAAAGCAGAACACAGGAGCCAGTGGGCAGACTCGCCCGTGTGTGTGTGTGTGTGTGTGTGTGTGTGTGTGTGTGTGTGTGTAACTACACCCTCTTAAGATTGGCCTTAGCCAGAGGAATTCTGTTTTCACCTGTGGATTGGAGTCAACATTTTGCTGAAGAAAAGAATCCACTAAATAAAACAGAAATGCACCCGAGTGTTTGAAAACCACTGCTCTGGGCAGGACCTTCCTAGGGTGGTGAAAGGCTCCTGCCAGGCTGCAGTCTTTCCCCTGCACTGAGCCGTCTGCACAGAGCCCAGTGCTGTGTTGCAGAGTGGGATGGCCTGAAGAGAGGCAACGATATCATCTTCAGGTTGTGAACTCATAGCCACTTAAAAATCAGATCGAGCCACTGTGGTACAGATGGCCCCCATTTTCAGGGCTTACAGCATATGCAAGAGGTAGGACTCATCTGATTAAACAAGCCATCAGTTTAAGTTCCAAGCCTTGGGGAAGACCTCCACGAGTGTGGCGTTGAGCATGGTTTGGCAGAGGGTGGTAGATAGTGTGAAGTGGGAGAACGGGCTCAGTGTAGGGGAATTGGTGCCTCTTCCCTCTCTGTACCTACTCCTTGTCCTGGGTGGTCTCTGCTACCCAGGGTGTCCGGAAGGGTCCCGGTAGGGAGTTGCTGCCTCTTCCGAGCTGAGACCCAGATGCCTCCGTTCCACTTCCACAGCAGCAGGCACTTGTAGTATTTGCTGACAGCACATGCCCAGGGAGGAGGTGGGAAAGGTCTGCCTGGTCTGTCGTTTCATGGATGTGTCATGGATCGTGTCACCTCCCAGGCCCCATACTTTGAACAGCACCAGCATGTCTAAGGCATATCAGAGCACCTTCACAGGCGAGACCAACACCCCATACAGCAAGCAGTTCGTGCACTCCAAGTCATCTCAGTACCGGCGCCTGCGCACCGAGTGGAAGAACAATGTTTACCTGGCCCGTTCACGGATCCAGGGCCTAGGGCTCTATGCAGCCAAAGACCTAGAGAAGCACACAATGGTCATCGAGTACATTGGTACCATCATTCGCAATGAGGTGGCCAATCGGCGGGAGAAAATCTATGAGGAGCAGGTACTACAAGATGGCTGGGGACTTGGTGGTGGAGGATCTACCCTCTACCTAGGAGCACGGGGCAGGTTTGAATCCAGGAGGCAGTTGGAAAACTGCAGGGGGTGGGGGAAGAAGACAGAAGTTGGGTCGTGTCAGCTAAGCCTCCTGCCCAGCTTGCTTGCTAACACCCCTGCCCCCTCACATCTTTCTAGAATCGAGGTATATACATGTTTCGAATAAACAATGAGCATGTGATCGATGCCACGTTGACCGGAGGCCCTGCCAGGTGAGAGAGGGTTAAGTGTCTCTGGTGGCCATGTTGTGGGTGTGGCCTGGCATCTCTGACACTCCACTCTGTCCTGCCTTCCAGGTACATTAACCACTCATGTGCCCCTAACTGTGTAGCGGAGGTTGTGACATTTGACAAGGAGGACAAAATCATTATCATCTCCAGCCGGCGAATCCCCAAAGGAGAGGAGGTGAGAGGAGAGCCTTTGCCCTGTGGCTCCCAGGCCCACCTCCTCATCACGCCCAGCCTGACTCGGCCCCTCTTTTCTTTCCAGCTGACCTATGACTATCAGTTTGATTTTGAGGACGATCAGCACAAGATCCCCTGTCACTGTGGAGCCTGGAACTGTAGGAAATGGATGAACTAAGAAGCTTTGAGGCTACCAGGCAGGGGAGTCCTCCACTCCCGCCTCTTCCCTGACAGGAATGAGGGGGAAGAGAGGTAGCAGCCAGAGCCAGGACCCAGGGCTGGGGCTGCCGGCTGACCGGAGCCCCTGGAGCAGGAGGCTGGGGCGGAGGACCCTAGGCCAAGCCTACCCTGGGCACCAGGGACAACCTTCTTCCCTGCCACCGGCCCTTAGGCTGGCATCTGCCCCCAGTTCCAGGAGGGGACAGACAGAAGCAGCCGCTGGGCATCTCAGGTTTGAGGGGGATATGGGCCGGGACTACCCAGAAGTGTCAGGGAGCAGGGAGAGGTGTGCAGCCGGGCCTCACAGCCTGCTGCCTCCACTGACCTCGCTGGCCCAACTCAAGGCTGCAAAGAGACTTGACTAAGCTTGACAATCCCAAAGGCCAGGTCCCACACCTGGCCCTGCCTGCCGGGTCCTGCCCCTACCCTCACCCCCATCCCCTCCCTCTCTATCTGTCTCTGTCTCCCTCCTTTCCTCTATGTTTCTGTCTCTTTATGGGTTGTGTTTCCTTGTTTTCCACTCTGACAAATGCAACATGACGGGAAAGAGGCATCCAGAAGCCCAGGAGGGCAAGCCGGGCAAGCCGGGCAAGGAGACCCCGCACCCACACCTACCTCATTTAAGTGTTGGATTTTTTGCTGTTTTGAAATGTGAGACCCTCTCCGAGCCCCCTGCTGCCCCACTCTCCCCACCTCACTGCCCCCGTCTAGTGGGTGGAGGGGGTAGGAGTAGGGCAACAACCACAACAACAGAAATCCATCTTTGTTTTTAATTATGGGCGTGGATGGCGGCTGAGGCAAATGGTGATGCAGACTGGGGGTGACTGGTTCCTAGTTGCTCTAGGACCTCCTTCTCCATCTGGACATGGAGGCAGGAGGGTGTGCTAAACCTCGGACCAGGATCTCTCTCTCTCCTGTTTTCCCAGCCTCATCCTGAGCCCGTCTGCCCTCCAGCCCCTGGACAGGGTGTGGGGGGGGTAGGGTGAGGGTTGCCCCTGAGTGGCGATGCCCACACCCAGTGAGGCAGGGTGTGGCCCAGAGCTCTCACTTGCCCTCAGTCACCAAACTGCTGCTGGTCTGGTGGGGATGGGTGGTGATGTGGGGGTGGGGAGCTTAGTGTCAGCGCGGGGAGGGTGGGGGGTATTTATCTATTTATACATGGGATTGTACATAGTCTTGTGGGGTATGGGGGAGCCGGCTGGAGGTGAGAACCCTCCCCTCTCCCCCTACCCCCGGGGAGAGCAAATGTAAAACTACTAATTTTTGTGCTTTATATATTCTATATAAATATATCTATTTTCTTTTTACAAAACCAGTTTATAAATGGTAGGGGGGTGTGGGGCGGAAACATGGAGCTCCCCTTGTGGGGGGGCCCCTCCACTACCCCAACCTACCGCCCTTTCCTCCCCCCTCCCCACCCCCTGGCTGGGACTGCTGTAAGGTGGGGGTATAGAGAGAAGCTGGGTGATCCTTACCCGGGTTGTATAGTTGGACTATGTTATAACGCACAAAGTAAGCTGGCCCCAGGGGGAGCCAGAGGGTGATGGGTACCCGTACCTTCCTTTTTCCTTCCTCTCTGCCCAAGCTCGTGCTGCAGTTGAACCTCTTCCTGCGGGTGTCCGGTAGGGTAGAGGGTGTGTGAGGCCTCAGACCCTTCTCTGGGAGGGGGCCGAGGGGATGAATGAAGCTTGTATGCAGTTCTCTCCTAGGGGCTGTGGGCAAAGGGCATTTTGTAATTAATATTTTCAAGAATCAGATTATCTGGATTGTAGAGATGGGCTGGATGGTGGCGAATGAGTAGGCCTGCTGGAGGGTAGAGCGGTTGCTGTTGTGAGTTTAGGTTTTTGTTTTGTTTTAAATTTGGGGGATTGTGGATTGATGGGGGTAGGGAGATTTTTTTTGTTTTTCTGGCTTTTGTTTGTTTGTTTTTTTCTTTTTTTTAAAAGCTGCTTCCTCAACTGTTTCAAGCTGCAAATGTTTATGAGAATAACAACTCCCCCACATACTCCCACAGAAACCATTGTAATTAGATCAGACAGTGGGAAAACTGGGTTTGCTGTCCCCAAAGCCACAGAGCTGAAAGGTCTAGGCATTAAGTGGGGAGAGATTGTCTCCTGTGAGTCAGGCTCTGGTTGTGGCTTGGGCCTAGAACTGGGAAAGGAAAAGGGGCAGGCTTTGTAAGCGTATGCTAGGTACCCAATAGTCCTGTAGGATTTAGTGAAGAAACCTTATACAGTTTTTAATTTTTATATAAACTATAACTCAGACCCACGCTACAAGGTTGGAATTTTGGTTGTTGTTTTTGTTTTTGTTTTTTTTTAAGTACCCCGCCTGTATAATTGCATCAGAATCCCACCTCCAACCCCGCCCCCTGTGTTTGTATTTTGGGTTGGTTTACACTTGCACATACTCAATTTTCAGTTTCTCCCTTTTTACCTTCTACCCTCACCTCCAGGACCCTCCCCCTTTTTAAAAAAATAAATCGCTGACAAGTGTGAATCCCGTGAAGAACTTTATTTTGTGTTGTGTGTATCCTGTACAGCAAGGTTGGTCCTTCGTAACAACAGATGAAATGGTTCCCTTTTTTAAAAGCGCTCTCTCTTCCTCCACCCCCAGCGCCCCTGTCCTTGGCATGTTTTGTATCAGCGATCATTCTGAACTGTACATAATTTATGTTGCGAGAGGCAAAGGGCAAGTTTTGGATTTTGCTTCTTCAAAGTTTGTTTTTAAACGATAAATAAAAAAAGAACATTTTAAATACAAGCGCCTCTGTCCCATGACCCTCGCCGTTGGTCCTGGAGAGCTGGGGGAGGAAGGTTATCCAAGCCAGGCTCAGCCACTGCCGGAAGGGTGGGTTCCCTGCCTTCCGGCCCCAGAGCCGGGGTGTGACGTAGGCGGAAGTGGCGCGAAGTGGCGCGCGGCACCGGATGTGGGGCGGGGTCTATTGCACGGGAGCTTTCCAAGCTGAGGAACTGGCGGGCGCTAGCAATGGAGTCGGTGAGTGGCGCAGGAGGGCGGCGGGGGGCGCTGTGGAGCCGGAGACCCCCCGCTAGGAGCCGGGGAGGGCCGGGCCGGGCTTGGCGCTGGAGTCCCGGGCTCCTCTCTGCTTCGGTGGGCGCCTCTCCTAAGGTCTGGGCCACACCCGTGCCCGCCTGAGGTCCGCTGTACCCTGAGAGACAGGGAGCAGGCTGCGAGCTTGGAGCCCGCGGAACACCGCGATGGTCTTGGTCCCCCTGCTTATGAGTGCCTCGAGTCCTTTCAGAAGTTTGCATGAGAGCGGGGTTGTGATCCCGCTTATTAGGTGATCGAGCCTGGCTTGCAGAAAGCTCCAGGACCCCGTTTGTGCGACTGCTTAAGCAATTCTTGGTGTGGACGTCTGAAAGACGTCTGCATCCAGCGAGGTTCCATTCCTTTAATAAGCCCGAGAATTGAGTTTTCCGTGAAGGAAGGAATCCAGGAGGCCACTGTGTCCCTTGGACAAGTTTAGGTCGTGTCCTGATCAGTGACGCTATGCATGCATGTTGTCAGCTCGTTCTTGGCGAGCAGCGTTGACCAATGGTGGCAATTCCCGGTCACCTCTTACAGATGCTGTAGGTTATCTGCTACTTGTTTGACCTACCTCATTCACAGGAGCCTTTCTCTGCCACTCCGAAGGCCCTCCCATCGACTTCCTGCTCAGTAAGAGTATCTTCTGAGGGCAGCTTGGGGTTTGTCTTCTCCCACTGTATAGCGGTGTAACGCTTGCAGGTTCGCTCTTAGAATTTTGTTTTTCTCATCTTCTTTGAGTCAGTTACTTGGCCTGGAGTAATTCCCCCCTCCCGCCGTCACCCCTTTGTCGAGTAACTTATAAAGAAGGAAAGATAAAGTGGTAAAATGGTATGCAAATGGTCATCCAAGCAAGGATTTCATTTTCTACAGAAAAAGCATTTTCAGCAAAAGTAGTCTGATTACATTAAATTTAAAACCAACCTTTTTTTTTTTTTAGCTTTTAATGTATTATTTACATTATAAGTATGAATGATAAACTGTGAGTATATAGTTTAAAAGCAACTTTTCTGTATGTTTCCGAATTCAGCCCTTTGCTTTATATATACTGAATTACGCAGAGATGGAGATGAGTGGTACGGAGAAGGCTGTTAGTTAAGGTAGTAAGTACTACCCTCATTCAGACACCTGAAAGCGTAAAGGAAGGAGAAATTACAGTGAGCCTACGAGCCCATTACAGAGTGTAGAAAAGTACAGACCCATGGCTCGGAGGTGCTGAAACTGGGTTTTGATCGTGGTGTAAGAAAAAGTTGGCTAAGACCAAATTGGAAGTATTACACACACACATAAATTTTTTTTTTTTTTTTTTTTTTTTTTGAGATGGGGTCTCAGTAGGAAGCTCGGGCTTTTGTAGTAAGGGGGTGGGAGATTTATGAGCAAAGCAGGGAATGTGCCTTTGAGTTTTGTTTTTCTTTTTTTCTTTTTTCTTTTGGTTTTTCGAGACAGGGTTTCTCTGTGTAGCCCTGGCTGTCCTGGAACTCAACTCTGTAGACCAGGCTGGCCTCCAACTCAGAAATCCACCTGCCTCTGCCTCCCGAGTGCTGAGATTAAAGGCGTGCACCACCACTGCCCGGCTTTGAGAATGTTCTTAACAGCTTTCTGTGAAAAGACTAAACCACTTCAGAAAGTAAGTTTTGTTTTGTTTGATTTTTTTGTTATTTTGAAGTGTGTGTGTGTGTGTGTGAGAGAGAGAGAGAGAGAGAGAGAGAGAGTGCCATGGAACAAATGTGGAGGCAAAGGATAATTTTCTGGACTTGCTTTTTTCTACCCTGACGTAGGTTTGGGGATCAGGCACAGGTCATCTGGCTTATGGGGTAAACTCTTTTACTCACTGATCCATCTCGAAAGCCTTGGAAAGTATTTTTTTTTTAATGTGGTTGAATATGAAATTTTCTCCAATTGAGCTACTTTGGCTAGAGAACCTGATCAAAGTCTAAGGCAAAGAGGCAATAGATGTGGAGCAGGGACACTAAGACAGAATCCTGGGCAGCTGGAGGTGTGGCTCAGTGGAGGACTCTTCACCTCAAATGTCCAAGGCTGTAGGAGGTTCAGCATGCCAGCGCATTCGATGAAAGTTCAGGAAAGCTTACAGGTGGTGCAGAGTAAGAAACAGAGCCCAAGTCAGGGCTGTGCAAACACATAGAGATGGTTTGGGGGCATTTCTAACCTGAGAACCTGTCTTACATGTAAGGGAAGCAGAACTATAGGCCTGCACTGGAAAAATGGCAGAGTTACACTGAAGAAAAAAAAAGCCACAGGGTAAGAACAGGCTCAACGGACAGATACTCCATTAAAGTATTACGAGTAGTCCTTGTAACGTGTGGTGGGAACCCAACTGGAAACGTAGACCAGCAGTTTGGAAAGCAGTTTTGTCTTTGTGTCAGATCTAGCCTCTGTCTCTATAATAATACTTTACACGTGTGTAGTACAGTGATATGTTTTTGGCTCCCTGAGATGGTTTGTTTTGGGCGTTTTACTGTTTTGAGTCAGGGTCTAATGTAGCACAGACTAAGCTTGAATTCACTCTGTAGCTGAGGATGGTCTTAAACTCCTAATCCTTCTAACTGTGCCTCCTGAGCCCTGGGGATACAGTTGTACACCACTACCCAGAGTTCTCAGCCCCCTCTTACTAAAGGGAGAGGGGAGTGGGCATAATTCTCTTCCACTTGTGGAGAAACAGGCAGGAAGGATGAAATCATGTTTAATTGTTTCTGTGGTGATTGTTTAATTGTGTCTGACTGTTAGCTTTTTCAACTTGATACAACCTGGAATGAAATCATGTTTAATTGTTTCTGTGGTGATTGTTTAATTGTGTCTGACTGTTAGCTTTTTCAACTTGATACAACCTGGAATCTCCCAGGGAAGAAAGTCTCAATGAGGGGTTATCTATCTCCATTGGGTTGGCCTGTGGGCACGTCTGTGGAGTATTGTCTTAGTTAACCACTGTGGGAAGACCTAGCCCACTGTGAGCGTCACCATCCTCTAGGTAGACTGTCCAAAGTTGTGTAAGAGTGGAGAAATGAAACAGCGCAGCAAGCAAGCAAACAAGAGTGTGTACAGTTACTCCTCTCTGCTCTTGACTGAATGCGATTCAGCCAGCTGCCTGAAGTTCCTGCTGCTGTGACCTCCCCACAGTGATGGGCTGTATCCTGGAATTACACTCCCCTAATAAGCAAATTGCTTTTTATCGGGGTGTTTTACCACAGCAACAGAAAAGAAACTAGCACTGTGGTTGACTCTTACGTCAATGTCTGTATCTCTAGCTGGGCTCCTTCATTTCTCAGCCTTAGGTTTCTGTTCATATCTGTTTACACCATTATTAGAGATTTTTTTTAAAACTGTAAATTATGTACAATGCCCCTTGCTAGGGAAGTCAAATACAAAGTATAAGTTGAAGGCTTCTGGGAATTTATAGTCTTGTTTCTATAGATAATGTGCAAAATAAACTGTAGCACAGTGTCTTCTGTGTCATGAGATAGGTATCATCACTTTCAGAAGTAGCTGCTTTTGTGCCTTTGAGTCAAGCATGAGAGTTGTCATCCAGTGTGCATCTTTATCGTGGAAGAGCCCTCTCCAGTTTTAAACAGTGAGGCTGTTGTCATTCCATAACCTTGCCAAAAATGCCAGAGCAGGCTGATAGTTTTACCAAGCCCGGAGAAAAGAGAGTATCCTGGAAGGAGATGCAGGGCTGTCTTGCCTCCTGGACCCTGTTTCTCAGCTGCCTCTTTAGGTTCAGCTCCAGGCTTTTTACCTCATGTCTCTACACAAACTGTAACAGTGAAGTAAAGTTTAAGTTTATGTAGGGCACATTACCCAGAGCAGACGGAGCATATGGATGACGGTAGACACTTTCATGATTCCTTGGTTCCTAGATAGCAGTACGGTATCCGAATGTTCGACTCAAGAGAACCCTGTGAAAGCTTGTTTGTGTGAGATCGCCTTAATCACAGACTGTCTCAGGAAAGAAAACTTGAAAACTCTGCACCTATCTCTTTGATTCCCAAGGATGCTGTGAGAACTCCAGCCCCCAGCTGCAGATGGTCCTTATCATTCAAGTTTTGTTTGTTTGGGTGGGATGGTCTGCTGCTTGGATCTCCCCAGACATGTCTCCCTCACAGTAGTGCGGGGTATGACCATGACTGTGGTGCCACAGCTATGTTTGTGAGTGTTTGGGAAAAGCTGTGCTGTCTAGGGCACTTAATGTGGGTTTGAGGCTTTCCTCAAGTTCATATCATAGCCCAGACTGGGCTCAAATTTGTAATCCTCTGCTTCTGCCTTCCTAGTGCTGGGATTGGAGGTGTGGGGTACCGCGCTGAATGTGCTCTTGTTTTAATAAAGTAGATCTGTGAGAATCTTTTGGCACCAACCTTAAGTTCAGATATTTCAGTCTTAACTCTGATTTTGCTTTAGGATTTTTTTGAGATAGTCTTACTGTTGTAGCCCTGGCTAGCCTATGTAGACCAGGCTGGTCTCACACTTAGATCCCCGTTTCTGCCTCCAGAGCGCCAAAATAGCAAGCACGCTCTGCCACAGCTGGTTTAGACTCGGTGTTTTGGTATCATTGTAATGCACACCTGTGATCCTGAGGCCAGGTATGATAAGGCAAGAGAAACTTAAGTTTCTACATAGCATAGTCTACGTGTTGAAACACTACCTTAAATAACCAGCAAACCAACCAACCAAGACCTAATATTTCATTAGCAGTGTGTCATATAAGGATGGGAACTTTGAAAACAGGCAGATCAGTGTTCAGGTCCCTACCTACCTCACCTTTTAGCAGCCGTGTGAGCCTGGACACGTTACTTACTGACTCTTGAGCCTCATGTTTCTACTCTTAATAATAATTGCTTACTTCAGGGTTGTTAAAAAAAAAAAAAAACTAAATGAGATAATATTTTTCCTCTCTTCTTTTGAGGGGATATTGAGACAGAGTCTCATGTAGCCCTGGCTAACCTCAAACCTGTTGTGTAGCTAAGGCTTGTTTCAAACCTGATCCTCTCTTCCTCACCCTCCCAAGTGGTGGGTGCCACCGTCCTCAACTGAACTAATATTTTCTTGAAGAGTCTTGCAGTGCTTTCTAAAGGAAATCATTAGTTTGCCAGCCACTACTCTATCTCCCTAAGCCATACCAGCTTTCCCTTCCTCCCTCCCTTCCTCCCTCCCTCCTTCCTTCCTTCCTTTCAATCTTTTCGAGATGGAGTTGTGCTTATATAGCCCAGGCTGGCCTGGTTTCAAATTCATGATCATGTTCCCACTTACGTCTTCCAAGTAGCCTTTTCCTGATGTGGCACTAAGATGGAGTCTCAGTCGAGGTGACTGTGCTTCTCTTGTCTTCCAGGTTGCTGCAGAGAGCTCCCCAGCTCTAGAGAATGAACACTTTCAAGGTATGTTTACCATGAAACCAGATGAGTAAAGGAAACTGAAGTGAAAGCCATAGCCTGGCCTTGTCCTCAGTGGCACTTTCGAGTCTCTTAGGGTTCTAGGGACAGAGGCAGGATTTCTGGGGATGTAGTTCAGTGGTAGAGCACTTGCCTGCCTAGCACATGTGAGGCCTTAGATTCACACCCCAGTCCACAAATGAATGAGGGAATCGATTTGCTGCCTCTCTGGGAAAGGATTTTGCCCAGGAGCACCCTCATTCTTCCTGAGACATATCATCTTTATTGTATTAAGACATGCATTTTGGTGCTGGAGAGATGGCACTGTCTCCTCTTCCAGAGGTCCTGAGTTCAATTCCCAGCAACCACGTGGTGGCTCACAACCATCTGTAATGGAATCTGGCGCATTCTTTTGGCATGCAGGCATATGTGCAGGCAGAACACTGTCTATATAATAAACAAACAAATGTTTAAAAAAACATATATTTTCTGAAAAGATTAAAATAGAGACTGAGTAGAAAATTCTAGAGATGGTTCAGGATTTTAAGCACTTCCTGTGCAATCGTGAAGACTGGAAATCAGATCTTATAACCTGTGACAAGCCAGGTGTTCCAAACTCGGAGGGGACAGAGACAGAAGGCTTGCTGGCTGCAGAGAAAACCGCTTCAGGGAGAGACAGGTGGAGGAACAGGTGGACAGCGACAGTGGACACCTGGTACCCTCCTCCTATCCTCCACCCCCCATCAGCCCCTTATTGTATCCTTGGGGTTGACAGTTTTCAGTTCTGTGGCTCCTGTTATTTAGACTGTGGACCTCCTGCACTGAGCCTTCTGGGTGTCTTAGGATTTTGTTTTATTTTTGTCTCTTGTAGACCAGGTCAGGCTTAGCTTAAATTTGACTAGTAGCAATGCTCTCTACCCATGTGTCACCTTGACACTAGCTAGAGTCACCTGAGAGGAGGGAACCTCAATTGAGGAAATGCCTCCGTAAGATCAGGCTGTCGGCAAGCCTGTAGAGCATTTTCTTAATTAGTGATTGGTGGGGAGGGCCCAGCTCATTGTGGATGGTGCCTCCCTTGGGCTGGTGGTCTCAGGCTGTATAAGAAAGCAGGCTGCCTCCATGGCATCTAGGTTCCCTCCCTGTTTGAGTTCCTGCCTTGGTATTCCTCAGCAGACTGTGATATGTAAGCCAAATGAACCATTTCCTACCCTGGTTGCTTTGGTCATGGTGTTTCATCAGTGACACTAACCCTAGGATAGTAGCTGGGGATTGAACCCATACTAGGCAGACTAGACAGGTATCTTAACAGCTGAGCAACACCCCAACCTGAGAATCTCCTTTATAAATTCAAAAAACATTTTGTCTATTTGTGTGTGGGGGCGTTTTGTCTGCATGTATATCTGTATATCACATCTGTGCCTAGTCTCTGTGGAAGCCAAAAGAGGGTGTTGAATCCCTTGTGAGACGAGAGTTAACACATGGCAAGTTGTGAACCACCACGTAAGTGCCGGGAAGTGAACACGGGTCCTCTAGCAGAGCAGTTAGTGTTCTTCTGAGTCATCTCTCCAGCCCCCAAATTCCCTTTTTAAAAAAACATAGGTTTGGGCTGGAGAGATGGCTCAGTGGTTAAGAGCACTGACTGCTCTTCCAGAGGTCCTAAGTTCAATTCCCACCAACCACAAGGTGACTCACAACCATCTGTAATGGAGTCTGATTCCCTCTTCTGATGTGTCTGAACACAGCGACAGTGTAGTCATATGCATAAAGTAGGTAAATAAACCTTTTTTAAAAAAAAAAACAAATAACAAAACCATAGGTTTTCTACCTGTTTTTTGTATGAAGTGTCCTCCATGTGAGTATATTACCTTGTTATCAAGGTTTGCTCCTGTACATAGTCTTCCCCTCTGTTACCCCTTTCTGTTTCTTTTCTTGTCCTATATTTGCTATGGTTGACAGTTTGGACCACTTTCTTTGTTTGTTTCTGAAGACAGGGTTTCTCTGTGAAGCCCTGCTCTCCCAGAACTCACTCTGTAGACCAAGCTGGCCTTGGACTCACAAAGATCTGTTTGGAGATGATTTTGTGCACTTCGTATTCAGATGCTGATTTCTGTGCCCAGAGATCTGGTTTCAGTCCAGATGTTGGCATTGTCATATTTAGAGCATATTTCAAGGAGAAGGTGTCTCAGTGATGTGTAAAAATTCATTTCCATTGATTAGTTAATAAAGAGCTGATTCACCCAATAGAGATCTGCCCTCCTCTACCTCCTGAGTGCTGGCTCACTTTTTTATACTTTAAAAATTCTTTTTTACACGTGTGTTTTGTCTGCATGTATGTCTGTGCACCATGTATGTGATGGTACCTGTGGGGGTCAGAAGAAGATACTGGATCCTCTAAAACTGGAATTTTAAGATAGTTGTGAGTCACCATGTGGACGGTGAGAACGAGCTAAGGTCTCGTATAAACCACTAAGCTATCGATCTGTCCCCTACACTTTCTTTAGAAGTTTGCTGATCCTTGGTTTGAAATCGGATTCAGTGGGAAAGCTCTTACCTGAGAAGTATGAGGCCTGGAGTTTGAGTTTCCAGAACTCACATAAACGTAGATTAGGCATGGCTGGTAATTCCAGCACTCAGGAGGCCAAGATGGAGAATCTCCAGAGCAAAGTGTTTGTCCAGACAGGTCAGGACTAGTGAGAGGTCCTACTCAGTAACTGAGGTGAAAGGCAAGTGACCCATCAAGGAAGACACTCAACATCATTTGAACTTCTACATGCTCATGCATGTACACATACATTCACATATATACACGGGAAAAGCAGGGTTCAAATACTCACTCCAATGCACAGAAACACAAAATTAAAAAACAAAAACAAAACAAAACAAAAAATGTAGTTTAGTATCTAAAAATTCCAAGGACATATTATTAAGACTTATATGAGTTTCTGACAAGAAGTTTAAATTACTCGAAAAAAACAAACAAACAAAAAGTTTAAATTATTCTGCTTTATTGGTCTTAAAAAAAAAAAATCATGGTGGCACACACCTTTAATCCCAGCACTGGGAAGCAGAGGCATCTCTGAGTTCCAGGCCAGTCAGGGCTACACAGAGAGACCCTGTGTCTTAGCTCGGGTTTCCATTGCTGTGAGGAGACACTATGACTGTGCCAACTCTTAGAAAGGAAAATATTTAATTGGGGCTGGCTTACAGTTCAGAGGCTTAGACCATTGCCATGGTGGGAAACATGGCGATATCCAGGCAGATGTGCTGGAGAAGGAGCTGAGAGTTCTGCATTCTGATGGCCAAGTGCTGGGGGCTGACTTGAGCATTTGAAACCTCGAAGCCCATCCCCAGCGACACATGCCCTCCAACAAGGCCACGCCCACTCTAACAGCAGTATATTAGTATAATGCCACTCCCCAAGCATTGAAATATGACTCCACGGGGGGGGGCATTTTTCAAGCCACCACACCCTGTCTTGAACAAACATTTAAAAAATTATTGTTATCATATATATTATCCAGAAGACTTTTTATAATTAAATACTGCACATGGTACCCATGCTGTTGTACGTTTCTGAGTATGTCTATGGGAGCTCCAAGGCAGGTGGCAGAAACTCAACTTGTTTATGTGGAGCCTTGTAGATAAAGTGGAGTAACCACGACAACGTAACAGCACATAAGTCTCCTTACAAGGAGACAGCTACTATCTGTATCTGCTCAATTAAGACCTATTTTTGCCAGATCTCATTTTTGTAAAGAAACTGGATCTTTATGTAAATCTGTAGAGTTTTTAAATTTGGAAACTGATTTAAATTATTTTTAAAACTGGGAAATCCAAATTCATTATGTGTGTGGGCTTCTGGCTTAACATGATAGCATCTAACTCAGTGTAGTGTATCTGGTGCCTAAAGCTGTGTCTTGGTGTCTGTGAGCTGTGTTTTCATGTTTGAAAACCATGCAAGTCTTCTAGTTAACATGGTGGATTCAGTGCTTCCATCCACCTTCAGCCCTTCCTTGAAAAACAAAAAAAAGGGGCTCAGAGATGGTTCACAAAGCAGAGATGGCTGCTCTTCTAGAGGCCCTTGGTTCCATTCCTAGAACCCTTCTGGCAGCTCCCAAGTGTCTTGTGTGTAGTCCCAGTTCCAGGGATCCGATGCCCTCTCCTGGTCTCCACAGGCACTGCATGCACACAGTAGGCCGACAGAGACTCAGACAAAACACCCACAAACATAAAATAAGAGTTAAAACCCTGGGCTGCTGAGATGTCTCAGTGGACAAAGATGCTTTCCACGTAAGCCTGGCAACCTGAGTCTGTTATCCGCAACCCATGTAAAGGTGGAGGAGAGAGCCAACTCCACACACTCCTAGTCACATGCTGTGGCATGTACATGCACGAAGGCACATGCACACTCACACACAGCCACCCTAAGTGCAAATACACACACACACACGCACACACAGGCACATGCACACAGACACACGCACACACAGATTTTGGAAGCTGTGGAACACGCTGGAGATAATGAAATGACCTAGCTGGTCTGAGTCTAGGAGTGAAGAAAGCTTGGAAGCATGAGAAGCCGGCGCCCAAGACTGAGTGGCTCACTGCATGCTGCTGAACTGTGGTGGCCCTCCACCTAGGCCAAGGCTGGGGATGTGGAGGGGGGTTTCCATACTGCACTGAAAACCAGAGCCTGAATTACCCTGTGCTGGGCCCTCCCTCCCATCCCCCAAATCCAGCTTCCAGAATACTAGCAGAGAAGAATTAAAACATCAATCATTAGACTCTCCTTGATGGGAAAGCCCACAAACACAAGTGTTGGATGTTCCCACAGGGGCTTACAGGCAAAAGACTTGTTTATACATTAGAGACCTAGCCAACATTCAAGTGTTCACACTGAAGATATGTTCTGGACAAAAGGACCAAAAATAGAATTTGAATCCTGTTTCTCCCTGTTTTGTGAGGGCCAGGGACGAATGTGCTAGTATGTGAAGGCCCAAACTTGATGGTAGGTCTCCCTCCCCTGTACTGACTGAGCCAGGGTCTTCCTAAACCTAGGGCTCAGTAGTTATGACCTAGTTGGCCAGCCTACCTTGGGGTCCTCTGTCTGGGCTAGGACTTGACCAGGCTTTCACACAGACTCTGACACTTGAGGTAGGCCTCTCAACACTGAACTACAACCCCAGCCCCCGAATCCTGTTTTACACCAGGGATTAGCAGACATCTAAAGAAAGTTTTTAAAAGGTGATCTAAAGGGTCCCCTGTGCCACAAGGAAACAGAAAAGGGAATAAAAGCATTGATGATGGGGCTGGAGAGATGGCTCAGCAGTAAGAGCACTGGCAGCTCTTCCAGAGGTCCTGAGTTCAATTCCCAGCAACCACATGGTGGCTCATAACCATCTGTAATGGGATCCGATGCTTTCTTCTGATGTTTCTGGAGGCAGCTACAGCATATATATGTATATATGTGTATATACACACATATACACATACATATATATATAATGAATAATTGTTTTAAAGAGCTACACATTTAAGTGGAAAAGCATGCTGAACCCTGTGTGGTGTGCACCTTTAACCCCAGCACTCGGGAGGCAGAGGCAGCAGGTCTCTGTGAGTTTGAAGTCAGCAGCCTTGTCTTCATAGCAAGTTCCAGGACAGCCAGGCTACACAGAGAGACCTTGTCTCAAAGAGAAAAGTGGAGTCCCAGCAGATCTGAGAGGCTCAGTGTGGAAATCCCAGTGTTTAAGTCCTATGTCACAGAAGAGAAAAGATGGCTGAAAAGGGAAGGGCGGAGGAAAATATGACAGTGACGGCATCCCAAAACTGAGAAGCACCAGCACCTGGTAACCAGCCAAAGTACAAATCAGCAGATGAGGGGCAGCAGACACCTAGTAACCAGCCAAACTACAAATCAGCAGATGAGGGTGCAGCGGAGGCAAGGCATCTACAGGCCCAACATGTCTTTTTATACATGTGCCTTCCCCAGGGAGTTACAGGACGATCGCCTCTATCAAAACAAAGGAGCAATAATAAAGGGTGCAAAGAAGAAATACAAGAAACAAGAATTCAAACATGAGGTGTGAAATACCCCTGGATAGTGGGGAAGGCGAGCCTAAGGTGGCAGGCGGGTCAGAAGGCCTCAAAGAGACACCCTCCAATATTCCGAATTCTGAATTTCCTGAGATTTGAGTAATTGATAGACTCTGGGGATTGAATCAGTGTGAATACTACATACAGAAATTTTTTTAAAAAGCATATATATACATTTACACAAGGGCTGGAGAGATGGCTCAGCGGTTAAGAGCACTGACTGCTCTTCCAGAGGTCCTGAGTTCATATTCCCAGCAACCACATGGTGGCTCACAACCATCTGTAATGGGATCTGATGCTGTCTTCTGGTGTGTCTGAAGACAGCTACAGTATATATATATATATATACATATATGTACATATATATATATATAATTAAAAAATTTTTAAAAAGAGTTGAGAAACTAAAAGCCGTTTTGGTTTCTCTCTCCTCTGATCATGAGCTCTTACATAAAAGAAATGCACCAACTCTTCCACCCTGTGCAGAGACCCCAGAACCGACCAGCAGTGTGTACACCTCCTTCATGAAGTCTCATCGCTGCTATGACCTGATTCCCACAAGCTCCAAGTTGGTTGTGTTTGACACTTCGCTGCAGGTGGGTAGAGCACCCCCCCATCCCACCCCCCCACACTCCTCGGTCGTGCTGCTCCAAAGCCTGTGGTCACCGTAGGCAGTACTTCCCCACACACCAAGTCCGTTCCTCCTTGCAGCTGTGCCTTCCGAGAATTTCCTTTTAGGATATTACTCTCTTGGCCATAGGTAAAGAAGGCCTTCTTTGCCCTGGTGACTAACGGTGTTCGTGCTGCCCCTTTGTGGGATAGTAAGAAGCAGAGTTTTGTGGGTAAGCAGAAGTTTTTGGAATACAGTTAATGGCATCTTTTGCTAGTGAGGGAGAAAAGCTTTGGACTGTGTTGAGGGGTCTTGTCTTGTCTTCTAGGCATGCTGACTATCACTGACTTCATCAATATTCTGCACCGATACTATAAGTCAGCTCTGGTAAGGAACCTCAGTCTCCAAACCAAAACCGCAGCCCTGCCTTTGGGTCCATTGCACCTGTTTTTTTTCCCCTCCAAGCAAAACTGCATGAGTTACTGAAGAGGGGAGAGGGAGTCTCAAATTTGCTGCTTCTGCTTCTAGGTGCAGATCTATGAACTGGAGGAACATAAGATAGAGACCTGGAGAGGTATGGACGGGTTGTGGCAGGGGAGGGGTGGAGGGTGTCCTGGGAAACACTTCCGTGGCAGTGTGTTGTGAGCTGCCCCTGTTCTCTTCAGAGGTCTACCTGCAGGACTCCTTTAAGCCACTTGTCTGCATTTCTCCAAATGCCAGGTGAGTTCTGGTTTTGTGTTTATCCCTAAACACCTGAAGACCCAGGGGCAGGGACAGGGGCAGAGAAGAAAGACTCCTCCTGGTGCACACTGCCATCCATTTGTTTGTGTGAGAAAAAAGTCTCACACATAGCCAAGACTGGCCTTGATCTTTGTATAGCATTCAGGCTGTCCTGAACTTAGGATTCTTTTGTTTGTCCTAGTGTAGGCTTTACAAATATATCACCACTGGCGCATGCCTTTAGTCCCAGCACTTGGGAGGCAGAGGCAGGTGGATTTCTGAGTTCGAGGCCAGCCTGGTCTACAGAGTGAGTTCCAGGACAGCCAGGGCTACACAGAGAAACCCTGTCTCGAAAACAACAAAACAAAACAAAAAAAACAAAAACCAAATACATCACCACACCCAACCATGCACACAGCACATTAAGTCTGAGCACTGGTCATGAGTTTTTTTCTGTCTATAAACACACTCTAGGGTGTTGTGCAGCCTGGCTTTAGCCCTGTGGAACCTAACTATGATCTACCTTTTCACAGCTTGTTTGATGCTGTCTCTTCATTAATTCGAAATAAGATCCACAGGCTTCCGGTTATCGACCCGGAGTCAGGCAACACCTTGTACATACTTACTCACAAGCGGATCCTCAAGTTCCTCAAGTTGTTTGTAAGTATTCCTCAGTCCATCATCTGTTTCATGTGCTGAACTGGAAACATACACAGCAGTCCAGGGGCCTTAAAAGTCGAGCTGACACGGAAAGAAAAAAAAAAAAAAATCAAGCTGGGCAGTGGTGGTGTCCCAGCATTTGGGAGGCAGAGGCAGGCGGATTTCTGAGTTTGAGGCCAGCCTAGTCTACAGAGTGAGTTCCAGGACAGCCAGGGCTACACAGAGAAACCCTGTCTCGAAAAACCGAAAAAAAAAAAAACAAAAAAAAAAAAAGTCTAGCTGACAGATCCGTGGTTTTGGTGCTGAGAATTGAACCTAGCACCTCATGCTCTACCAGGAAAACTCCTGAAAGCTGATGACTCTTTCCTCAGATCACTGAGTTCCCCAAGCCGGAATTCATGTCTAAGTCTCTGGAAGAGCTGCAGATTGGCACCTATGCCAACATTGCTATGGTCCGTACTACCACACCTGTGTACGTGGCTCTGGGCATCTTTGTTCAGCACCGAGTTTCTGCCTTGCCTGTGGTGGATGAGAAAGGTGAGTGATTGGGTGAGAAGAGGGATGCCGCCTGAGTCAGGTCGCTCTCCCTCAGCCCGCCCGAAAGGCGATCACATGGGGGGAGAGCCTGGGCTACCACATTCTGTTTTGTTTTACTGAGCTGCTTCTGCCTCCCTAGGGCGTGTGGTGGACATCTACTCCAAGTTTGATGTGATTGTAAGTAGTGGTGGAGGGGCTGGGAAGTAGGGAAGGGGAGGGGGGTTAGATGTGGAGAGGGAACAGAAGGTCTCCTTTGTCTTGGGGGCTTCTTGGCTTTGATTCCTACCTGAACAAGCTGACAAAACTGGTTGTGGCTTGTGAGCAGATCTGAGAGGTGCCCTCAGTCCCTCTGGTGAGGTTGGGTTGGTCCAGGGTTTGAGAGCTGACTCCCTTTCAAGTTCTTTCCGCCACTTCCAGAATTTGGCAGCGGAAAAGACCTACAACAACCTAGATGTGTCTGTGACAAAAGCCCTACAGCATCGGTCACACTACTTCGAGGGTGTTCTCAAGTGCTACCTGCATGAGACCCTGGAAGCCATCATCAATAGGCTGGTGGAAGCAGAGGTAGGAAGCTGGCCACCCCCAGGCAACCAGTGGGGAGTAGCCCTGAGCGGGTAGGGACTGGGGCAGTTACCCGAACTGAAGCTGGCACTCACATTATCGTTCCTCTGTGCCAGGTTCACCGTCTGGTGGTGGTGGATGAACATGACGTGGTCAAGGGCATTGTATCGCTGTCTGACGTCTTACAGGCTCTGGTGCTCACAGGCGGAGAGAAGAAGCCCTGAGCATGGGGAGGAACAGGCAGTGCCTGGGGAGATGCCCCCTCACTGCCTGCCTGCTGGGAGCACTGGGAATCAGATGGAATCCTGGGAGAACCGAGTCTTCCCTCAGGAGCTCCACGCCCACTATCTAGAACTAAAGAAGGGGAAAGGAAGAGAAGGGCTGTTAGCCTCCCTTACCTCATGTGACACTTGAGAGAAAGTCAGCCTAGCCAGTCCCAGTCCCTTGACATGGTCCCCTTCTGGGAGAACCATGGGCTTCGTGCTCAGGCAGATTCTGATCTCTAAGAGATCCCTAGACCTTACCACGCCCCACCTGTCTCTGCCCTTACTCCACCTAAGATAATAGCTCTGCAGAAGTCTTGGTAAAATATTTTTATTCATCTTGCTTCACTGTGTGGAGGAGGCTGGGCCCATTTGCTGTCAGTCCTTCCCTTGAGTCTCGGAGGCGCGTCCGGGTTTTGTGCTGTGCAGATGAAAGCAGATGGTTTAAGTGGAGGCGGGTGGTGGGTAGGGAGCCCAGATTAATGCTTTTGGTGGCAAATATAATTAAATGACAAGGTTTCATCATGGTACCACAGTGTTTGATTTCTGCATTTGGTAGACACTATTTCGCCAACCTTCCTGCCTCGTAAAGCTGCTTCAACTCATGAATAACAGCAGTAATAACACACACACACACACACAAAACCACCAGCTATTCTCAGCACTCTACCTGCACAGGCTGTGCATTCTTTAACCAAAATGTATGGAATTCTAAGGGGTTTGGTTTGGGGAGAATTTATGATTTTTTTTTTTTTTGAAACAGGATTTTGTACCATACATAGATCAGGCTAGCCTCAGATTTGTAGCAATGCTCCTGCCTCAGCTTCCTAAATACTTTAGTCATGTGCTCACCCAGGGTCAGACTTTATTTTTTAAAAAATTAAATAAAAAAAATATATATATATACATATGTGTGCGTGCACGTGTGAGTGTGCGCGTGTGCATGTGCGCGTGTTTGTGTGTGTGTGTGTAGGCACATGGAGGCTAGAGGACAAACCCTGGGGTGACAGCGCAGACAGTACAGACAGTGCTCTACTTCTGCCTTGTTTGAGACGGTTTTGTTTCTTTTCTTTTTCATGACAGGGCTCCTCAGTGTAGCCCTGGCTGTCCTGGAACTCACTCTGTAGACCAGGCTGGCCTTGAACTTAGAAATCCACCTGCCTCTGCCTCCCGAGTGCTGGGATTAAAGGCATGCGCTACCACTGCCCGGCAGACAAGGCTGATCTTGAACTCCAAGATCTGTCTGCCTCTGCCTCTCTGCCTCTGCCTCCTGGAGTGCAGGGATTAAAGGTATGCATCTCTACTACCTGGCTATACAACACCCTGGCTGGCTGAAGCTCACTATGTAGACCAGGCTAGCCTCAAACTCAGAGATCACTGTGTCTCACGTAAGTGCTGGGATTAATAACGTGCACCATCACACTCAGCCTATGGATTGTTTTAGGTTTATTTTTAAGTATGCATATGAGTGTAGTTGCCAAGGAAGCACCAGATCTGAAGCAGGAGTTATAGGCAATTTTGAGCCACCTGACTACTGGGACTGAGCTAGGGTCCTCTGAGAGAACAATACACACTCCTAAGATTTGTACAATTCCCAAGATCCTAAATGTAATTTTTTAATTGTGTGTTCAGATGTTTGGTTTGCACATGTCTGTGTACTATATGTGTGCCTGGTGCCCACGGGTGCATTGGATATCTAGGCCTGGAGTTCGGACTATTGTCAACTGTCATGTGAGTGAGAAAACTGAACCCAGATCCTTCGGAAAAACAACCAGTGCTCTTAACTGCTAAGCCGTCCCCCCTCACCCTGCCCCACCCCATTTGCAACAATGTTCTGTGCATTCCAGTTTGTGAGGGTGGATGTGTGTGCACACCTGTGTAAGTGGAAAGACAATCTCAGGCAGGGACCCTGGGGATGAGGTTGGGGTGTTTCACCACATAGACAAGGTTGGCTGGCCAGCACACTCCAAAGATCCATGGGCTTACAAAAGCACATGTGGCTTTTTATGTAGGTTCTGAGGATTGGCCCGGGCTCCTCAGGCTTTGAAGACAAGTGTTTTACCAGCTGAGCCTTCTCCAGTTTTAGGAGAATTTTTAAAAACTGAAGCACAAAGACCCGGTGTGGCCCAGAGCCACACTGCTAGTGGAAAGCAAAGCTAACTGGTAAAGTTGCTTGCTCTGCAAGCTTAGTTACCCGAGTTTAGTTCCCAAATCTCATTTACAGGTGGAAAGAGAAACAGACTCCACAAAGCTGTCCTCTGACCTCTGTGTGCCCAACATGGCATGTGCACCAACACACACATACAATATCATGCATACACATGAATAAAATGTTTTGAGGCAAAACTGGTAGGCAAGCATGGAGTGATGTGTCTTTAGTTCCAGCATTTGGGAGATAGAGGCACATGGAGCTCTTGAGTTTGAGGCTAGCCTGGTCTACATACATAGCAAGTTCCAGGAACTACATAGTGAAATATGTCTATTTAAAAAAAAAAGCCAGGCAGTGGTGGCACACACCTTTAACCTTAGCACTCTGGAGGCAGAGGCAGGTGGATGTCTGAGTTCAAGGCCAGCCTGGACTACACAGAGAAACCCTGTCTTGAAAAACCAGAATAAAAACATTTTAACAATTAGCATGCAAACTTAAGCTATCTGGGTTCCGGTTTAAGCCTTCCTACCTTCACACCAGACTTCTGTCCTTTCTAGTCTCTGCTGACTGTTCCCACCTTAGTTCTTGTAGTTGTTTCTCCTCACTTTCTCTGCTTGGACCATAGCTAGCTAAGGCCCGTGCAAATTTCCCTAATATTTCATGTCTCTGGAAAGTAGCAAACCGATTAGGGTCTTTGGGCAGAGAGATGCTAACACCCAATGAAGGTTGACAAGGGAGGTTGAATTGTTTAGATGTTGCTGGACCAGTAACTCTGAACCCACAATTCCCTTGCCTTTCCTCTAAGGCAGAGAGTACATCATGGAAGAATAAGCAGAGCTGGGGTCAACCCACCAGACCCCATCATCTGTGCTGAGAGTGATGCCAAACACCTCGAGGACAAGGACCGAGGACTGCCAGGCTCTGTTCCCTTCTCTCACAGCTTCGCTGATAGGACAGTTAGCATCCAAGCCAGGGGCAGGTTCTGAGTAATTCCCTGGCTCTTCCTTCGTCTTAGTCTTCGTCTTAGTCTTCGTTGACGTCTTAGTCGTCATCGTCATCTCGTGCCAAGCCTTTAGAGGAACCTGGGCCACACTATTAGTGTTTTTACAAAGCAGGCTTCCTGATGGAACGCAGGGAACACATCAGGGCACTTGTTAGAGGTCAACTTTCAGAGCCCCTGCTCTCAGCACATTCCCAAGCTTGGGGGAGGGAGGCCTCAAATGATTACAATTAGAGCATGTCTGTGGGTGTAGACGGGTGGGAAGGACAAATGTCTCCTTGTGTCACATTCCTTCATCAAGGAGGATGTGTCCAGGGAGGAGGCAAGGCTTTAAAAGCTGTGGAACTCTGATGGGACCTGGTATAAAGAAGTGTGTGCAAGCCATCCTCAGGGCGGCCGGTAGGTACGTGGAATCATGGGTGGGGGGTGTGGGGGACAGAAGAACGGGGCCAGGTTCTACTTTGCTGTTTCTCAATGAGTGTGCTCTATTAACAACTCTTTTGGTCCCTGACCCTTAAAAAAGAAGGCTCTGTATCCAAATGTTCCCTGTACTTTAATGAAAAACCAACTGGGATTTTTCATCTCTCCCACTTAACCCCTAAAAACCCCACCAAGTCTCAGCCCCAGGAAGCAGCTGAAAAAGACAGGGGATACAATTTGGAGGCTCACAAGCTTCCGTTCTTGGGAGCAGCAAATGGTCCCTTCTTCCTCAGGAGCCATTGCCACCCTCTCATCCCGCCCCCTACACCCCTCCCCTCCACTGAGCTGCTGCTATGGTTGCCAGGCATGGTTGCTAAGTCTCTGCATGGAAGGGTTGGCGTGGGCTGTGCTGCCACTAACATTACCATGGTGAATCAGGGGACACCTGGTACAGGCTTAGGGGGAGGGATCCTGAGGATGCAGCAACTCCCCACCCCCACCCCCGAATAGGGTGAGTCCACAAGGTGAGCTGCACATCAGGGCAGTCAAGTGAACTAGGTGTGGTGATAGTCGTGAGTGGAAGCCCCAACCTAGGAAAGAAAGGTCACTTTTATCTTTTCTGTTGCTAGGGAGTTGGCTATGCCACAGGAGCACACTAGTCCACCCCCTCTGTTAGGGTACAAGTGTATATAAGCACTCTATCTGCACCCCACATAAGGCTGTGTGGGCACAGAACTGTGTAACCCTAGAATCCTGGCTTCTGGGTTCAGGGAGCTAGCCTGCTGCTCATGGAAGGCTCTGTGGGTGCCCAAGGACACCCATATCTAGAGTAGGAGTCGTCCTGCTGTTTGGTGGCCAGGATAGACTGAGTTCTGCCTTACCCATCAGCAGAGAAAGCTGAGGCACAGGCACAGGAGCCGCCTTTCTGAGGTCTTGAGGGAGCAGATCTCCCTCAGAGTCGCACAAAAGCTTCCTGAGAGAGGCACCTCTTCTCTGCACTGCTTAGGAACTGGTTACTCATCTCAGCTGCACCCGAATGCCACTGACACTAAAAATAGCCCGCTCCCCCCAGCTGTAGGCCAGCCTCTCTTGCACCCCAACCCCATGGAAACCAGCAGCGAGTGGCAGGCAGAGAGACCTTGAGTTCTGTTCTCACCACTCCCTGTCAGAGAAAGGAGTCCAGGCAAGCAGGCAGGCAGGCAGGCAGGCAGGCGGGCAGGGCTAGAGAACTGGTGGTCAGGCAACCTGACAAGCAGGAAAGCAAAGGGTTAAAACTTCGGGAAGGATGAAGAAATGGGGGCTGGAGAAGAGGGCACCGTAAGCTTGGCAAGAATCAGAAGTCTCTCCCTGCCCACTCGCGGGTCCCATTAGGCTTGGGGGACCTGAGCAGTGAGTGGGAAGGGGCGTCCAATTCCAGGCCCCAGGGGGCGGCCGCGCACATGGGGGAGGAAGCAGCTCGGAGCGGTCCACGGCGGCGTGTCACATGCGCGCGCGCTCGCGCGCACACACACACTCACACACACACAGACAGGCACACACGTGTGCCCGGGTATATATAGTTGCCAGTCCCTGGGCCTGCCGCTCTGCAGTGGGCGCCAGCTCCCTGGGTTGGGAGGGGGCTCACGGGGCGGGTGGGAGGGTGGGGGGCCGGGGTGGGGTGGGGCAGGATGCTGGATGGCCCGCTATTCTCCGAGGGGCCCGACAGCCCCCGGGAGCTCCAGGATGAGGAGTCCGGCAGCTGCCTCTGGGTGCAGAAGTCCAAGCTGTTGGTGATTGAAGTGAAGACTATTTCCTGTCATTATAGTCATCGCGCCCCTTCTCGACAGTCCATGGACATCCAGGCCAGCTACTGGGCCCGTGGGCCCCAGAACCGCACGTGAGTGAAGGAGGGGTGAGGGGCAGCAAGTGGTGGGGCGGGAAGTGGGGTCCAGACCTCCCCGCTGGCACCAGCGATTGCTGCTGGCCCCTTCTCTTTCCCGCGCCTCCCTCCCCCCCTCGTCGAGGACTGGGGCCTGAATCACTGAGCGCTGTTTAGGGGGACAGGTGTGCTAGTGGCAGGCGGTGAGATGGGGCAGTCGCTGTTAAAGTGTGCATGGAGAGATGGCGAGGAGTCTCATTTCGACTTCAGCCCTAACACATACGCACGTGCACTCGCTCAGACACTCACACGAACCCTCCCACATGGCTGCCCCAAGTGGTCTTCAGTGCTCCCAGCTCCCCGGACCTCGGTTCCCTGTCCCGGCAAACTGCTCACCTGGGTTCCTGCTCATTGTCCCAGGTGTAGGCTGCGCCCGGGATCCCCTGAGCCGCCACCCCGCCGACCCTGGGCCTCCAGGGTGCTGCAGGAGGCGACCAACTGGCGGGCGGGGCCCCCCGCCGAGTTCCGAGCCCGGGAACAAGAGAAAAGAAAGGCGGCGTCGCAGGAGCGGGAGGCCAAGGAGACCGAGAGAAAAAGGCGCAAGGCTGGCGGGGCCCGACGGAGTCCCCTAGGTCAGCCCCGCCCAGAGCCCCGGAACGCCCTTCGGGCGGCCCAACCTACAGGGTTTCCAGTTTTCTCCAGACCTGAGCGCTTCGGGCAGGTGGGGCGAGCGCCCCGACCATCCGCGCTCCCGCAGGGTGACCCAGGGGTTGCATGGGCGGGGCCATGGGGAGGCAGGAGGCCAGGGCCCCCTAGCTACGAGGCTCACCTGCTGCTGAGAGGCGCTGCAGGCACAGCCCCAAGACGCCGCTGGGACCGGCCGCCACCCTATGTGGCTCCACCTTCTTATGAAGGTCCCCACAGGACCCTGGGGACTAAGCGAGGCCCGGAGCTCTCCCGGGCGCCCACCTCATCAGCCCCAGTTCCAGCCACCACCAGGACAGAGGGAGGGCGCACGAAGAAGAGGCTGGATCCTCGAATCTACCGGGATGTTCTAGGGGCTTGGGGTCTCAGACAGGGACGGGGACTCTTAGGAGGAGCTCCAGGCTGTGAAGCAGCCAGAGCTAGGCCAGAGTCTTGCAAAGAGGCCATAAAGAAACGCTCGGGCCTAGCTGCTGCTGGCCTGAACAGTGGTGTAGATGGTCATTCTCAAGCCAAAACTACTGGCAGTCCAGGCACAGAGGCAGCTCTCTCTGGGTCCACGATCAGCAGTCCACCTCGTCCTGTTCCCAGGTCCAGGCAGCACCTCAGGGGGTCAAGGAAAGGGAAAGAAGGAAGTGAGCAGATATGGCTTCCCACGTGTTGGCTTTCCTCCCCTAAAAAGCCTCCAGTTAGGCATAGCCAGACTCTCCCCAGACCCTGGGCTCCTGGAGGCACCGGGTGGAAAGAGTCCCTGGGTCAAGGAGAGGGGACAGAACATGAGACCCTGGAGGTTTGGAAGGTGACCCGCCGTGCCCACACCCTACCCCGCAGTTCCCGAGGTCCCGCTGGTAGAGAAGGCATCTTTGTCATTGACGCCACATGCGTGGTGATAAAGTCCCAGTACGTTCCGACCCCTCGAACCCAGCAGGAGCAGCTCTTGCCCTCTGGGGAGTCAAGCATTGTAAGCGACAGCCTCAGGCAACCCAAGCCCTGCCACGAGGAGGAGGGCGAGGGGACCGCTGCCAACCCTTCAGTTTGCCAAAAGCGACTGTCCAGCAGTCGAGTGTTAAACCAACCGAGCGCGGGTCGGGAGTGCGAGGCTGAGGGCGGACAGCAGGGGGATTCTTCCTTGGAGGAGCGCTCCTCTAGCGGTTTGGGGTTCCCTGTCGGCGAAGTGAACCCGCGAAACGCCTCCACGCAGCCAGGTAGCCCAGAGTACCCGAATTTAGGCCCAGCGGCTCCGGGATGCGCGGGCAGCGTGAAGGGCTCAGAAGCGGCTGGGGTCCCGCGGCGCGCGGGCGGGGGGTGGGCGCGGACTCCAGGGCCCTACGCCGGGGCCTTGCGGGAAGCCGTGTCCCGCATCCGCCGCCACACTGCCCCAGATTCGGACTCAGACGAAGCCGAGGATCTCAGCGTCCACAGTGGCTCCTCTGATGGAAGCGACACAGACGCTCCAAGCGCCTCCTGGCGGAATGAGAGGACCCTGCCTGCGGTTGGAAACACCCGGCCCAGGGAAGGCGGGAAGACAGCTGAGTTGAGTGACAGTATCCACGAGATTCTAGATGTCATCAGTCAAACCGAGGAAGGCCTCGTCCGAGAGGACACCAGGAAAACGCCACAGGGAAATAGAGAGAGAGAGTGAGCGATGCCCCTCTTTGTTCTAGTGTCGCTCAGCTCATCCATCCTTGGGCTCACCGTGCTCCCTTCCTCTCTCCAGGCTTCATTTGCTTCCTTTTCTTCTTTCACACCTATACCTGTTCCCACACTTGAAACAGAGAGAAGAGAGGATCGAGGGGAGGTAGCACTCGCCAAGTCAAGAGTTAGTTTCAGGGAAAGTGAGTGTGGGATCCCACACCTGCTACATTGTGTGTGAAACTTTTCAGAGAGACAAAGCGAAGGGGCAGAAATGGTGGCCACGATGGTCAGGGCAGGGTCCCTGACAGGAGAGAAAAAGTAATGGAGAGGTTTTGAACCTAGTGACTGAGTGGAGGAGACAGAGGAACTTTGAGCAGAGAAGAAATGAATGCATACATACAACCAGCAAACTGGCAAGAGGGCTCTCTTTGATGTTACAACTCTAGTTCCAATTCCAACTCTGCCACTGACCTAGCTGGTGGACCTCAGAGTAACTATTTTTTGCGCCCGGGCATCTGGGACTTCTTTAAATGTAAAATGAGCTCTTTCTGCCTCCCATTTTTTTGTCTCTAGGATTTTGTGAATAAGCCAGTAGAATTTGAGGGTTCTTACCCACTTTGGTCATCCTCAGTTCGGAAGACCGTCAAGGTCTTCAGATTTAGACGGACAAAGGGCTTCTATTCCAATTTCCCAAGTTTAGGTGAGTGCTCCCCAAGGCAGAGCAGGATAGAGGCCCTATCACTGCCTCTGGCCTGCTGTGGTCCAAGCTGGAGAGGGAAGGTAGCCAATGAATCAGCTTGGGACACTTTTAGGCCTTCCCCTATTCCTTTATCTCCCTGTCCTTAGTGATGCTCTGAAGTGTTACAGGGATTTTCTACGCAGACGGTATCTCCACTGGAGAGGACCCTGACAATCTCTGTCTCTCTTGGAAAACAGCCAGGCAAGAAGGAAGGTTGATCTTCAGCAGACGCTGTGGGGTGTGATACTCGCTGTAGCCACTACGGGGCGCGCGCAGGTCGCGGATTCCCCCGGTTGCTGGTGCTCGAGTAGCCCCTACACCAGCACTGCCAGTTATCTGGATCCCTAGTTACCCGGGACGCCGGTTTCCCGCCTTGACACCTCCAAACCGCGCGCGGGGCCGGGAGCAGGCCTCCGGTCTTCCAGACTTTTGGGGCGCGCCGAGCCAACCGGTTTGAGACTGATATTTAAGCCTTTCTTCTTTTTTCTTTTCTTTTTCTTTCTTTCCAACCCTGGGCACTTCCTCTGTGTCTGCCATTTATTAGCCATGTGACCTTGGCCAAATCACTTCACCTCCCTGAGCCTCAGTTTCCTCATCTGTCAAATGGGGGTTTATAAACACCTACCTCGCAGGGTTGTTGTGAGGATTTAATGAGGTAATGTATATATGGCGTCTTGCACAGTGCCTGGCACATAGTAGGCGCCCAATAAATCTACTCGTCCCTTTATGCAGCTCTGATGGCTCTCTTTCCCTGACCTAGCCCCACTGTGTCCCTCCCTCAGGTTGTGAGGGGGAGGAAGACTCCTCTCTGGTGGAAACTTCTAGTCCACCTTGTTCCCTGGCTGGGACTCTCCTTTCCTTGCCCCCTGCCCCACCCCTGCCGGCTCTTCCCTCTACCCCGGTGCACTCCCCCCACCCCCACCCCTCATTCCGGGCAATGGCTGAGTCAGTCTAGGTAAATTTAGCCGCTGGCTGGGCAGGAGCGGGGGCTTCGCCCAGACTCAGTCGCCAGGTCGAACCGGTCCCCTGCCCCACCTCTGTCCCTACTCCCGCTAACCCTAACTCCCGCATCTCCTTAGACCACTCTCAAACCACTCAGGCTTTTAGTCTCCAATTAGCTCGACATCACACCCAGAGAGACTCAAAGGCAGGGCGCAGAGGGGGCAGGGCTCCCAGACCACAGCCATGACGGGCCTTGATTCAGCGGATAAGGGTCTCCTAGTCGGGTTTCCCAACTCTAGGGGCGTCCTCTGGCCCGAGTTCCCCAGTAATGTTGACCTGTGATCCTGTCTGTAACCTACACATTTCCTGTTGCTCTTGGTGGAGGAGTCCAAGGAAGCCGGGTCACCCTGGGCAAAGATCAAAGATACCAAAGATCTTACCACGTCCAGTGCAGGTCTTACTGCTGCCAAGGGAAACCTAGCATTTACTGAGGCTTCCTAGGAACTGGGCTGGGCTCAAGGGTAGAAACGGCCAGGCCTACCTGACAGTGAGGGCGATTGTGTTAAATTCTGGAAAGAGTCAATCAAGGGAGATCCTAACTTTAGGAGATCCAGGGAGAGTTCACAGAGGAGGTGACATTTAGATAAAAATTAGTAAAAGAAGCCCGGTTGGTGGCGCTCACCTTTAATCTCAGCACTCAGAAGGCAGAGGCTGGTGGGTCTCTGAGTCAAGGCCAGCCTGGTGTACATAATGAGTTGCATGCCATCCAGACAAAAATAAAACATATATATTAAAAAGGGGGGGGCTGGAGAGATGGCTCAGCGGTTAAGAGCACCGACTGCTCTTCCAGGGGTCCTGAGTTCAATTCCCAGAAACCACATGGTGGCTCACAACCATCTGTAATGGGATCCGATGCCCTCTTCTGGTGTGTCTGAAGACAGCCACAGTGTACTCATATACATAAAATAAATAAATAATTTTTAAAAAATAAAAATCAATAAAAAGGGAGAGAGGAGGAAGGCATGGTGACATTTTCCTGTAAAGTGGAGTCAGAGGTAGGAGGAGGGTTTGAGCCCAGCCTGGTTTACAAATTCCAACCCATCCCAGTTCAGCCCAGCAAGATTCTGTCTCCAAAAAAGAAGAAGTGGGGGGGGGGGGTAGTGCAGCCCCTTGGGGACAGGGCTGGGGAGGTGGCTCAGTGGTAGTACCTTTGACTAGAGTGTGCACAGTCCTGAGTTTGGTCCCCAGCATTGAAAAAGACACATCCTAGGTTAGATGACAACCACAGCTTTTGTGTGTGGGAACATTTGGGTATTTAGGGTGTCAGGGCAGCATGTGCCTTCTTCCAGAGCTTGCCAAGGATAGAGTCGGAGCCAGCTGCCAAGGTTCTGGGAGAGAAGGAGAGGAGTGACAGCAGGTTTCAGGGCCAGACCCTGGTAAGTAGTATCTTAGGCCCCATGGGGCCCTGTGGGTGGCAGGTTAGCGACTCCCTGCTGTGAAAATGACTTCTAAATCTAGCCATGTCTGCCAGCCACCCAGCCTTCAGAAGGAGGGCACAACCATCTTCTCCCTGGAACAGCCGCCTTGAACAGGAGAAAAGACAGCAGGTGCAGGAGGGCTGCTCTGTTGGGGGCAGGGGCGACAGACAGGGTAACAGGGGGTTACAGGGTACCCCATGACTCTCCCAACAGCCAAGTTCTTCCAGGGAGCATTTTCTGCCCCAGAGTTCTGTTGTGTTTGATAAGGTATTAAGGGAGCCAGAAGCCCTGCCCTTTCCAGACTTGGGAGAGTTCTGAGGTGTCCCGAGCTCCCCTACAAATGGGTAAGGAACCCAAGACACAAGCTGTAACTGCAACATCGAAGAGATCAGTGATGTAGATGTGTTTGCAAGAGAGGAAAGCTCTGCTCAGCACAGGGTTCTGGGATGTGTGCATAGAATGTCCATTGAAGACAGGGCAGTGTTCTTTCAGTAATTACACATCTGTACACTTGCCAATTAACCGTGTGTGCCAGGGATGTGGAGGAGACACAGGCACACCTTCTACCTTTGAGGAGCTCTCATGTACACTACATTTGGAGCAATAGAGGGAATCTTAGTGTAGTGGCTGTGCAGGAGTGACATTCAAATTTGTGAACCCTTCCATATTTTATGAAAAGAAGCAGAGGAGCACAGGAGAGCACAGAGAGGAACACCTCCTTGACTTGAACTTACAGGGAATGGGATGTATCCGTGAATGCCTCTGGGACACAAGTCTCCAAGGGTGCACATAGAGAGGAAAACTTAAGCTAGGGGGGGTTCCTGCCTCTGCGTGGCATGCCATGGGGTAGGCTCCCTTCTTTGAATTGCCTTGTATTAACTAGGATATGCAAGTCATCTTGTGAATGGGTGCTCCATCTATCCATCCATCCATTCATCCATCCATCCATTCACCAATCCATCCATCCAATCATCCATCTAGTCATCAATCTATTCACTCATCGATCCATCCAGTCATCCATCTACCCATCTACCTACCCACCCATCTATCCATCCATTCAGTCATCCATCCAATCATCTATCTAGTCATCCGTGTATGCAGTAGACTAGGCTTCAACCTGCCTGAGGACACAGGCTAGGTGTCTTTGGTTTCGCCACCCTTTCCAGCACCAGATAGAGACACACCTCATCCAATGATGAATAGTGGGTTCAGGGATGAAGAAATAGATGCATGGATAGATGGATATGGAGAGGCACTCGGATGGATGATAGATGAGTCGTGGATAGATTAGTAAGTGCATTGGAGGGATGGATGGATGGATGGATGGATGGAGAGATGGGTGGATGGATGGATGGATGGAGAGATGGGTGGATGGATGGATGGATGGATGACTGGATGGATGGATGGATGGATGGATGGGTGGATGACTAGATAGATGATTGGATGGATGACTGAATGGATGGATAGATGGGTGGGTAGGTAGATGGGTAGATGGATGACTGGATGGATCGATGAGTGAATAGATTGATGACTAGATGGATGATTGGATGGATGGATTGGTGAATGGATGGATGGATGAATGGATGGATGGATAGATGGAGCACCCATTCACAAGATGACTTGCATATCCTAGTTAATACAAGGCAATTCAAAGAAGGGAGCCTACCCCATGGCATGCCACGCAGAGGCAGGAACCCCCCCCTAGCTTAAGTTTTCCTCTCTATGTGCACCCTTGGAGACTTGTGTCCCAGAGGCATTCACGGATACATCCATCCATCCATCCATCCAGTCATCCATCCATCCATCCATCCACCCATCTCTCCATCCATCCATCCATCC
>JADRCH010000354.1:499682-555525 GCA_019843965.1 Rhynchomys soricoides | reverse complement strand
CCATCCATCCATCCATCCACCCATCTCTCCATCCATCCATCCATCCATCCATCCCTCCAATGCACTTACTAATCTATCCACGACTCATCTATCATCCATCCGAGTGCCTCTCCATATCCATCTATCCATGCATCTATTTCTTCATCCCTGAACCCACTATTCATCATTGGATGAGGTGTGTCTCTATCTGGTGCTGGAAAGGGTGGCGAAACCAAAGACACCTAGCCTGTGTCCTCAGGCAGGTTGAAGCCTAGTCTACTGCATACACGGATGACTAGCAAAGCATTTCAAGAGCTCAGACAGGCAAGGTCACTCTGCAAAAGGGAAGGCTGAAGAGGGATGTTTGAGGTAGGAAAGAGGTGCACCCAGAATGTGAGAAGACATGATTTCCACAGGGAACAAGGCCCTGAAGAAGAAAAAGGAATTGGTCACGAAGACGAAGAGGTTACTGAAGGCAAGGAAAGAGTATTTGACCTTCACTAGGGGCAGAAACATATACCTGTATTGCCAGTGCATGGGGGGCTGAGGATAGGGAATCCCTTGAGCCCAGGAATTCCAAGCCAACATGGGAAATGCAACAAGGCTCTGCCTTTGACTAAAAAACACAGGAGCTTTTGTGAGAGGAATCTAAAGAGCCATGACAGATAGCTTTGAGCTGGGAGTACCTTATTGTATTTCAGTGCCGAATACTTACCTGATTTTTCATCATGACCTTTGTTGTGTTTTCCCTGTTTGGTTGGTTGGTTTGGTTTGATAGTGATGGCGGGACAGTATTGAAGACAGGGTCTCACCATATAGCCCTGACTCACCTGGAAATCTCTATTTAAACCAAACTGCCCCCGAAATCCCAAAGATCCAGCCACCTCTGCTTCCCAAATGCCTGACATCTTTGTTGACTCGATTACTCTTTGAAATTTGCTACCAGAATATGATTTACTTAAGGATCATGTTTGACTCTGTAGCTGCTAAATCTTGGCATGGACCACGCCTCCAAAAAAGATTGTGTAAGAAGGGAGAAGTGAGGCAGGGGGATGTAACTCAGTTGATAGAGTACTGTAGCATTCACAAAGCCCTACAGTTAGTATCCGGAACGCTATAAACTGGACATGGTAACCCTATAAGTCCTAGCACTCCGGGGGTACAGGCAAAAGGTATTCACCGTTATCTTCAGCACATGGGGAACTTGAGGACAGCCTGGAGTGCATGATACATTACCAAAAATGAGGGACTATTTAAAATAAAAGCTGTGAAGACAACAGAGCCATGAAGGAGGAGGGCTGCTGTCCAGCCCGAGCCCCTTCAGCTGCTGGCTCTATCTTCTTAGCTAGTGTCTCCAGAAGCTCTCCCAAGATTTATCACCAGGTGGCGCTGTCCGAACTTTAGCTCTGAGCGCCTCCAGGATCCCTAGTGTTTCAGCGGGTCAGCTGCCCATTCAGGACTGTCCAGGAATGCTCTAGACATCTCTTTTTACCAAGAACTAGGTAAACGAAGAGCCTGAGGACAGATATTTAAGAGAAGATCTGACAGACCACAACTTCTATGCAAGTACAGGCCTTATCTGTCCTGTCATTCAAGGTATAATATTAGGATCTTGTAAAAATAACAGTGACCAAAACATAATTTTTACTGCCAAGGATCTCAAAATCAAGTCTTATCTAAATCTACCCTTCCTTATTGAATCTTAAACACACACACACACATACATGTATACACAACACATGCACACACACACACTCCACATACACACACGTACACATTTGCTTCCCAGGACTATTGTCATGACCCGGAAGGCCATCTTCATATGAATCTACTCTTTGGACTACTCACATATCTAAATTGGGTTTTTCTCGAGCTTGCTGCATGGCACTAATTAATGGTCATGTTGGTGTGGTCCTTGGGGAGTGTTCTGACTCTGGATTGCTTCTCCCAGGATGCTTCTGCACCTTGCCCTTCTGCCCCCTGACACACTCTTTCCTGTTCTTTCTAACTTTCTCCAACACACAACTGCTTTGTCAACTCTGGTAGCTTCTGCTTCCAGAACCTCTTCTGAGCGCATCTCGTAGGGAACAGTACATGCCCTGGAACACTCCAGAGGCCTGTAGGCTACAGACTCATGTGAAAGGCCCCGTGAGACCTAGGTGCCATTTCGCACCAGCCTGGCTGTGGTCCGAGGGTTCTGCGAGGCAGGCCTGTGTGCCTTCTTCTCTCACCAACTTTAGGAGGACCAGGTTTCTCCTCAACCCGGCTCCATAGTGCCGGTGGCTTTGGGAGACATTGCTTGAAGGTGGAACACTGTGGAACATTGTCCACTTTCCCAACATGCTCCAGGGCCCATCTTGGCCCTTGGCGCGTTTTGGAGAGGAAGGGAGGGAGGGTTGATGCGGAGAGTGGGAGCCAGGCCCATCGAGGTCCCGGGAGTGAATGCTGCATTGTTGGCCAGGCCAGAGTCACAGATAATTACCTCAATTAGTGACAATGGGAGAGTAATAAATACAGGCTTAGTGTCTCCTACCCCACCAGGGCTCCGAAGATTAATCCAGGCTGACGGGCGGGCCCTGAAAGGCGTGATGGACAATTCATTAAACTCCCCAAATGCCGCACAACCTGGGCGTGAAGGCTGGGTTAGCCCCCTGGGGGCTGCGCCTTTGTCCTGATTGTGTGTCTCCGCCACAGCAGAGCCGAGCAGCCCCTAGAGAACCGGGAGGTGAGTGGGGCTCCCTGAGCCCGGCCAGGCGGAGGGGGGATTAGGCCTCGGTCTGGCCCTGGTTGCCCTGGCACACTGGCCCGGCCTGACTGGAATGTCCGTCGGGGGGAGCGGACCGAGCGGAGGGGCGGGGCCGACAAGGTGGAGTAAGGGGGGCACACAAAACCAGGGGCAGGAGGAGTTAATTAGACGCCAGCCGAGGAGGGCGAGGGGCCACAATAGGGCTGAAGGGCCGCCAGGGACGGCCCCTTCACTTCCGAGGATTAATAGGGAGGAGGGAGAAGGGAGGGGTTCAGCCCTGGAAGAGGAGGGCTGCCCCTCTTGCCTAGATGGGCACCTACTTAGCAAGTGTCTGGGAGGCAGTACACGCTCTAGTTGGTATACAGCAGTCACAACAGGATGGTAGGGACCAGAGGAAGAGACCGATCTTATCCACCAGGAAAAGCAAAGGGGGCAGCATATTCAGGGGTCTTCTTCAGTGCTAGTGTTGGGTGGCACCCTTCCTTTCCCTTAGGAGGTTGCCAGGTTAAAGGCACAGCACCCTGAGCAGGTGCAGAGGCTGGAGCTGGTGTGATCACCCAGGAACAGGGTGTGCATGCACTGATGAGGTGACAGCAGTTGCTCTCGCACCTCACTACGTCCTCTCAGTGAGTGAATGAACACACCAGCTATTTTCTTGAGGGTGTAAGGAAGTAACCCGGGGCTGCATCTTGACACTGAGTGCCTGGCTTGGTGCCCTTTCACGATGGACATATGGCTAAATACCAGGGAGGGTGGGGGATCTTATGCTTGAGGTAGACAACGGTCCAGGGCATGTGTCAAAGGTGCCATTCACCTGGGAAAGGTTTTAAAAAATCAATAAATATTTGGGCAGCTGGTAGGAAGCTCCACTTCCTCCTGGGCCTCAGGGACTAGGGCAGCCCTGGCTCCTCCCTAGGTGCCACCCCTCCCTACCCCCTCCCAGGGGATGACAGGGGAGGGAGTTGGCGTCAGTTCCCTGGGCATATTTATAACCTGCTGCTTTCTTACCAACCTAGTGTGTCTGCTTTTAGCCCAGACGGGGGAGGGGGCGAGGGGGTGGTCTGTCTCATGCCTGGCCCTGGCTTGGTGTGGAAACAGTGAGTAAGGGGTGAGTGGTGGGCAGCGCTGCACAGATATTCCTGCTCACACCGCAGCCAAATAACCATTTTCCTCCCGGGAGTAGAGGACTGAGCCTGCCTGGGGCCGTAGGGAGGGGGCTGGACCCTCGGGTATTTGTAGTTACCACTGACAGGGTTTTTCCAAGGTGCTAGTGTCAGGGTGTTCAGGGAGTCAGCCTGCTGACCCCCCAGGGACTGTGCAGCCCGCTGCTGGCTGTCTCTGCCCTCTCAGCTTTTCCGCCACCCCTGGGATATTTCAGGACTCAGTCCCTGCAGCTCTGACCTCAGTCAGCTCTGTGTCCAGGGTCCCTGCCCCCTGGTGTGTATTTGTGTGCCATCTGAAGATCAGGAGTGGGTGGAAGCTTCAGGAAGGTGCGTCAGGCATATTTCTGATGACATTATCTTATGGGCATTGCCCTGTGTTTTGGACCCTGAGAGTCTTTCTAGGTACACTCCCCCTCCCCCTTACTGATCTACTGATCCAGTTGAGAGGGCAGAGCAGATAACACAGGTAATCATGACAAGAGAGTCCTCAGCTCCTAGGCAACACTTGTAGATCCCCCAGCCCCTTCACCGCACTGCTACCAAGTGCTGGGGACCAAACCCACCTGTCCTTACAGGCGCTCTACCATCTGCCACACATTCCCAGCACTTTCACTTGAAGTGTTTCCTTTTGTTTGTGCCGTGTTGGGGCTACCCTCATTCTGTATTTTCCCATGGCACCCTTCTTCCAAATTCCAGGCCCTGGAAGATAAGGGTGCTTGCCGTGCTGAAGGCTTTCCTGTGCACACAGAGAGCCTTTCCCTGTGTGCCTCTGTTAGGCTGATGGTATTTGTTGGCATGGTTGATTCCCTGTTGGACATCTGGCTTGAAGATCACTGCACTGCCAGCATTTGACATAAGGCTGGTATAGAACAGGTATCAGTAGGTGTCCACACAACCCAAGCACGCAGACACTATGTCATTTGAAGCCTATCACCTCCTTAAACAACAATGATAAACATTTGAATATTATCAATTAAGGGTCAAGGCAAATGAGACAGAAGACAAGAGATGTGTTGAATATTTAGTTAGGGGCAAAAAGGGGGGGTCTCTTTTTCCAACTCCTGCATGTCACCTCGGCTCAGCACACCAGCTTCCAGGTTCATAACTTCATTTCCAGGGGTTAGGGTTTAGGTGAGATTGGTTGGAGGTGGCTTGGGTTCCTCCATCCTGTGGCTTCTTCCGAACACTGGGCATTGAGCAGCAGTGGCCCATGCTTCGCACACGCAAACGTGCACGCGCACCAACGTACACACACATCAATGTGTACACACACTCCAGCACTCGAACACACACACACGTGCATGCTCTCTCACACACACACATGTTTGTACCCTGGGACAGCCCAATAACTTCATACTTTGTGATTGGGAAGCAAATAGCTCGGCTTGGGTTAGGACTAACTAGTCTCTGCTGGATGGTCTTCATTGGAAACCCAGAGCCTTTTAGATGTCCAATATCTCAAGTTGGATCCACTCATCAGAACTGAGCCCAGGGCTAGCTTTGCCAATGGAGAGAAAGGGAAAGAAATGTCACTGCAGGTTTGAGCAGGCCTTGAATCTACTTCTCTACTCACTCACAGAGTCCCAAAACCAACAGGGTCAGAGTTCACCACCCTCCACCCCTAAAAGTGATAGCCTGCAGTGACAGCAAAGGATTCTGGGAAGAAGAAACTCTCAAGTTGATTGAGACCATTTATGGCTCTTGTGAAGGTGGGGTCCTCTGTAGCTTCAGTCAATGCCTTTCAGGTCCTCTCTTGTGGGGAAGGGGCTGTGGTGAAGGTCAGGTATTGGAGTTTAGGAAGGGTTAGTGTTCCCTGAGTCAGGCTGTGATTAGACAAGGAAATGAGGAGGAAATGACTGGAGTCCGGTTTAGGGCTGTGAGCAGAATTCTTATCCTACTGACTGGTAAGCACAGAAGTGGCCTGCAGGTACAAAGGGATCCTCATTCTGGTTCTTTGTGGGTGTGGCTAGCTTACTGATTTGGTTGTGGACCAATCACTCTTGGGGTTTCTTTTGGTTGAGCTCTAAGTCTCACCCCTGTCAGGATGCTAAGCTTTCTGCTCCTTCTTCCCTACGAGCATCTTTAAGCTTTCTGGTCCAGGTCTAGGGCCCACTGTTAACCATGACTTGTTATCTGGATGTTCCCTACCTCTAGGCTAGAGTCAGGGTGCTAATAAAGTATCCCCACATCTTGCAGAAGAGTGTAGGGGGTGGGCCTTTCCGTTGCTCGAAGCTCAGACTCCCGTAGAGAAGGATGTCCACCCAGGGGCAGTGGCACCCCTTCTGCTTGGGAGTTTTTTTTTTTTTCTTTCAGGACATGGTCACTGCTATCATTTTACTGTTAACTATGTCTCCAACTCTTGCTCTAGGAGAACTAGACTATTGGTGTGGTAAGTCCCCATCAGGTCGGCATGCTTGTCCTCCTCACTTAACCGACTGCTGCTGGACTAGGAGGAAGAACCCCGCAGGAGCTCCTAAGCAGGCCTTTCTCTCAGAAGACCTGGATCCCTAGTTGGCCTCATTTAGGGTCATCCAAGGGTCAGGATCTCAGGGTCCTCTTTCAGGCCCTGGAAAATTCTTCATTGGCGATATCTCCTCTGTTTGGTTACGAAGCACGTCCATTGGAGGGGACAAGGACCCTGGAAATCATGCTGTGTTCTGGATTCAAGGACCAGAGTCATTGATAAAAATAGATATTTTATTCTGCAGAGGAAGATGCTACACTGGTGGAGGCGAGGAGCCACTAATAGCTACAGTGGAAGGAAATACTGATCTGGTGGGCAAGGGCGTCTTTGAGAAACTGGGTAAAAGAGGGAAACAAGGTCGGATAACAAAAAGGCTGGTGAGCAGAACAGAGGAGTGAGTTGGGATGAGGGTGGTCTCTGCAACCCAGGCTGGAACCCGGCACAATAAATAGTTTTATTTACATAACCGAACGCGTGGCTCTGCAGCCACATTTCGGGGCAAATTATTTACACACTGATGAGGAGGCAGGACAGGAAGGGGTGGGAGGTGGCTGAGGGAGACATGGTTCACAGCTGTTCAATGGCTCCACCACAGAGACTAGGAGAATGTAGGTTTTTCCTGCCGGGTCCCCTAACCTCCTTTGCACGTCATCACAGCTTTCCTTGCCATGTCACCTCGGAAACTCTTCAGCTACAGGTGCGAGGGGAAAGGCCTAGAAGCCCAGGTGAGAAAGCAAGGGACCGATAGGGACCGAGAGACAACGGGGAAGTGATACACAGAGAGGTCACCGGGCACAAAACAGCAGGGACGGCAACACTCCCCACCCCCACCCCAGAAGAATAATCCTCCTCTCACCCTCTGGCCAAATTGGGGGGCAGTGCAAAAGGGGGTCTCCCACGAAGAGGGAGGGAGGTAGGCTGGGGCAGAGCCCTCAGGATGGCAAAAGGGTTCCCGAGCCGCCTCAGGCAAGTGGTTTTAAGAGTCCCCAGGTAGGAGGGGGGAGATCTAGGTCACTATGAACCTCGGGACTGTGGATGGACGCGCTAGGGTGGGCGAGCATCAGGGCCAGCGAGTTTGTCTGAGAACTGGAGGCGCGGCGCCTCATAGACACTCGTGCAGCACGCGCGTGTGCGTGCAGTTGCGGCAGCTGACGTGGCAGCACCAGTGGAAGGTGCAGTTGCAACGCTCCGTGACGCGCTGCGTGCGCGTGCGGTGGCCCCGGCCGCAGCACAGCAGCTCGCAGCCATCCAGCGCGGGAGACGAGCTGTTGCAAGCTCGCCCAGCTGTGCCAGCTGTGCCCAGGCGGCCGCTGTAGGTGCAGAAGTTGGGCGATTTCTCGAAGTAGACGAGGTCATGAGGGGAGGGCGGCTTGTGTGCGGGGTCTTCGGGTTCCAGGCGCAGCAGCTCCGCCCGCGAGGCGCGGTTGCTACCTCGGTTGCCGTAAAGGACGCGGGAGGCGCCGTCGAAGCGGTCGCGCAGCACGTCGCCCACAGCGCGCAGCGTGGGCAGTCGCATCCAACACGTGCGCACCGTGCACGAGCCGGACATCCCGTGGCATTTGCACTCTTGGCGCATCTCGGAGAACACGGTCTGGGGGAGGAGGGGACGAGGGAAGGAAAGGTCAAAGCCAACATCCCACGGACCACCCCCCCCCGTACCTCCCCACCCCCACACCACTCCGGTCTTGTGGATGCTGTGGAAACCTCAGCCAAGGTTCAGGTGTGACTAAGCTCGGGAGAGAGGAAGTGCAAAATGGCCCGCTGAGATGCGGACACACAGGCAGACTCTGCTCCATGCCAGCGAGTCACTTTTATCTTTCAAAGGTGTGCAATGGTGCCACAGCAATACATCCCGTGTGTGTTGATAGCCTGGTAACCTCTTCTGTTTTGTCATCAGCTCAGGAATCCCTTTGCCCTCAACCACCATCTCATCTCTGTCTTCCCTGTCCCACTCTCTCAGGAAGCCCCTTCCCTGTGCCTCTGTCCTTGTGACCCGTTACTTCTCCCCTGCCACTGGCTCGGGACACACAGACATACCGTGCGCCCTGCCTCGTTGTTGTGAAGGTTCATGAGGAAGCGTAGGTCCCGCCCCTTCTCCCCAGAGTCCACGAACTCTCGGCCGAAAAGGCGGCCGAAATCGATGTTGTCGCTGCAGCCCCCCCAGTGCCAGTCGGGGCCCCCAGGACCGCGCCGCCGGTAGTCGCAGGTGCAGGACTCGATGGAGCCTTCGGAGCAGGAGCGTGCCACCGAATGTGTGACCCCGGCGGAGGTGATTGCGAAGATAAACGCTGTTTCTCGACAGCCTATGGGTGAAGCAACCCCATACCGGTTGAGAGAACGCATGGGGACAAAGCACCCTCTTTGGAAGGTTTGGTACCCTACAGTCCAATGCCCTTGGAGTCCTGACAACCCAGCAGACCGAAGTGCTGAAAAGCTGATCTCCAGGTCTTATAGAGAAAGCAGGGGCGTGTACGCGAACCATCAATTCCCTCCTCAGCGTGCTTTACTGAGACTCTGGAGCCTTAGAGGGACAGCTCCAAAAGGAGACCCCAAGTAGAACCTCTGCACAGCCAAGATCGCTCTTCCAGACCGAACTAGTATTGGCAGTGCAAACTTCGCTGGGTGCGAAGCACAGCCCTAGCCCTCAGAGATCAGCTTCCCAGGCACCTTTGAGAGAGGCCAGAGAAAGGCAGCTGTCGCCCAGTGCCCACGATCCGGAATTCCCTTTCTGTGGGCCAGTGACTCAGGAACGTTAAAGATCCTGCTTAAAACGTATGGCTGGAAAGAACCTGGTGCTGATCTATGTTAGCGACTGGCACCAGGCGATCGGCAGTTTGATCACAGAACCCTGGGACGTCTTCCTTGTCTTCGCCCGCCCATGCCCTGGAGCTGACCCTGCTTTTCCCTTAATCCCGGAAGCGTCGCTTTCCTGGGCACCCACCTCGGTTGACGATCTTGCCGAAGAGGTGGGGCCCGGGAGCTGTGGGGCAGTTCCAGCGGCGGTTTCGGAATTGCCACTTGCACTCTCGTACTGCGCTCTGCAGCCCTCCACTCACGCTGTGCAGAATCCCCGGGTTCTGTCGGATCAGTCGGCGCTGCTTGCGGCTCAGTAGCTGCAGGCTGGGCTCTAGCACCAGCTGCAGGCTCTTGGAATCAGTCAGCAGGTTCGTGGAGGACGCTATGTTCACGATGCCCCTGGTGGGACGCATAAGGGTTCAGTCCAGGGCAGGGGGTGGCCTGCATCTTAACCATATAGGCTCTCCCTCCCTGTCCTTGCCTGGCCCTCTGGCCTAGAGAGAGCCTCAGTGGATCAATAATAGCTCCCCAGCTCATGAGTCTGGTAGAACTGAGGTCCAGGAGCCCCGGGTCTAGTGAGTGGACAGAAAAGGTATGACTACCTTAGCTTTCTTCTACTTCAAGTCAGCTCCTGAGGAGAATTCCCAACTGCAGCCTTGCCCACTTTGAAATACTTAGGAATTCCACTCCCTTCTCACCTCTTTTCAAAGCTAATATCTGTTGTGGGGGTGGGGGTTTCAAAACCTGAGGGACACCTGAGTGCCCACCACAGCGAGGCTGGGGCCTGTTGCTCAGCGGAAAGGGTCGTATTAATGAGGGTGGTCTCTGAGCCTGGTGTACCTGGGCTTCTGCATGCAAATGATTTGCCCCACTTCAGCAGAGCTAGTTCTAGGTGAAAGCACCCTGGATGTGAAGTCACAGTGCAGGAGGGAGTCTGCAGGTTAGTGATCACCACAGCGTGGGAGCTGGGTAGGGCCAGCCTGGCTCTTTGCCCCAGGACAAGTGGCGGACCCCCTACTAGCTCACTTACCACCATCGGCCACTACTGTTAGCCGCCAGGGCTGCGGGCAGAGCGGTCAGTGCCAGTAGCAACGTAGCAGAAACCCAGCTGGGCAGCAGTGCCCAGAGCCCCATGGCCTGCCTGGCCTTGCTGGTTCTGTGCTGCGGTTCTGGCGACTTTGGTTGCTGCCCGCGACGGTGGGACTGGACACAGCGGCGAGGGCAGTGGTGAGAGTTCTCAGGCTGGCTCTAGTAAGTCTGGAGGCGGGCCGCAGGCAGCATGGTTCACTGTCCTGGCTGGTGGGCTGAAGCAGCCACTGCGGGAGGCACCGCCTCTTAGAGTTGCGGCGCTGACTGCAGTGAGAAGAGGCTGCCCCTCCGGGCCGCACTAAAGCACCAGGGCGCACTGGTCAGGGCTACAGACAATGAGTAGCGAGCGAAGCTGTGGCTCTAGCCGGTCTGAGCAAAGAGCTGACAGGCTAGCCGTCGGGGCTCACCCCCGCCCCCTGCCTGGTGGCCCCCGCCTCCAGGTCTGCACTGGCCGCCGACCCCTCCCCTTGGGATGGCCTCCCACGCGCGCCGGCCTCACTCTTCTGCGCGTCCGGAGCCCGTCGGGGACCAGCATCCGCCAGGGGGCGCGGAGACAATGTGCTGGGGACAACCTGTTTGCAGCCTGGATTGCCTCCCCCCACGCGCCGATAGGGCTGTCCTCTCGATGTCCGTCCGTCCCCTCTGCCCCCCACGCTGTGGCCCCTTCTCTTCCCTATCCTGAATGGCAGGATGAAAGTTGTGGTCCCAGCCAGCGACTCTGTGGAGACGCTTCCTCACCCAGGAACCCCGACGGCTGGACAGAGAAGGAAAAGAAGGAGACAGAGCATGGGTGGAGCTGTGGTCAGGGATTCCCGGGCGTGGGGTGTAGGGGTAGGCTGAGCAAACTGAGCTAGTGGCAGAGAGAAACTCGGAAGCACGCAGCAGTTTGCCTATGTGGGCTGGAAGTGTGTGTGCGTGCAAGCATCTGTGTGTCACCGGTGAGATTAAGTGAACGTGTACCTGTGTTCTGAGGGTGCATGCTCCTGTGTACTGGTGTATCCAGAAACTTCTAAAGAAGGACATTTTGAGCCCTTTCCAAATAATTGTGTAATTTGGCTCAGGACAGGGAGAGCATGAAGTCATTTTGTTATAGTCACCACTTAAAGCAGTGTATCAGGAGGGGGGGGGGTATGACAGGAGAGGTCCAGAAGGCTGAAATTGTGTTTGCAGGTGGGTGCATGAGTGTGTGTGTGTGATTAACTATGTGCACTCATAGGTGTTGTTCTATTGCCCTGGGTACCTCGTGTCACACTGTGGTATGTTGAGGCAACCTGTGCTTGTCATTAGTGGAGGGAGTCATAAAGATGAACCAGGCCTATTTCTCTGGCAACTAGGCTCAGAAAGGGACAGCCGAGTAGCTGTCAGATAGAGTTGAAGACCTGGAGAAAGAATGCTTGCTGGAAGAAGCTGGTTTGTTTTGGTTTTGTTGTTGTTACTGGTTTTGTGACTGGATCTTGCTGTGTGACTTTACCTAACAGAAACATTTAATATAGAGAGCCCATGATAGTCACCTGATGGCTGGGATAACAGGCCTATGCCACCGTAACTGCCCAGCTCAAGATGAACAAAATTGGGGGTATAGAGAGATGGCTCAGTGGTTAAGAGCACTGGCTGCTCTTCCAGAAGCTCCAGGCTCTGTTCTCAGCACCCAGGTGGTGGCTTACAGCCACCTGTAACTCCAGTTCCAGGGAATCAGGAACCGTCTGAACCTCACTGACACCAAGCATACCCAGCTGTACACACATACATCAGGCAAAACACTCACACATGCATAAAATACATCTTCTAAAAAAGGCTTTTGAAAAGATTAACACATTTGTGCGTCTGTGCGTTTTCTGGTTTTCATTGGACTTTTTTTCTCTCTGTTTTCAGCATTGTCCCAACACCCCAATCCCCCCCCCCTTCCACCCAAGAGTCTGCAGCTCCTCCCTGGTGAATTCTTCTTTCCTCTAGATTCCTATTATCTTCAGGGCTATGGGGGCAGCCTTGGATTATCAGGCTGCTGTTCCCTATGTGGGACACAGAGGGCACTGCCAGCCTGGTTATCATGTACCACTACAGAGAAGCACCCTCTCCTCTGGGATCTTAATATTTCTTCTCTCTTCTATTTCCCAGGGGAAGCACTTGGTGAGGCAATGCTTCTCGGTCCCAGGTCCCAGCTAAGATGTGAATCAATGCTAAAGCCACATCCCCAGGGACGGGGTAAAGTGTTTGCCTAGCATACATAAAGCCCTGGTTTGGATCCCCAGCACTGCAAAAGCCAGGAATTGGTGGCACATGGCTGTAACCCCAGCACTCAGGAGGCAGGAAGATCAGAAGTTCAAGGTTATCCTCCACGTACTGGCATTCCGGAGACACTCTCAAAAACCAAAAGCAAGACCTATGATGGTGCATGCCTACAATCCCAGCACCTGGAAGGCAGAGGCAAATGGATCTCTGTGAGTTCGAGGTTAGCCTAGTCTACATTGTGAGTTCCAGGGCAGCCAGGGTTACATAGAGAGTCCCTAAGGTAAATGCACTTGCTGCCAAGCCTAAGGATCTGAGTCCCTGAGCCCCACTGGATGGAAGAAGACTGACCTCTGACCTCCACAGACACACAGTGTCTGATGCACACACATGCGCATGCAGACATAGGGACAAAGTAAATAAGAAAAAAATTTAAGACGTAGGTTGGTCAGATAAATGGTTCACTGGTTAAGAGAACTTGCCGCTCTTCTGGAGGACCTGAGTGTGTTTCCCAGCACCCAGGTCAGGCAGCTTGTAACTGCCTGTAACTCCTGCTCCAACTTCCTCCAAGGGCATTCACACGCAAATGTAAATACACATATGTACATAAAGAAAAAGCTACAAAGTAAACCTTTAAATGTTTTTTTAATGTGTGAACAAAACAACAACAACAAACAAAAACAAACGGCCTCCACCAAACAAAGAAGACCCAGCAGGTGAAAGGGTTTGGCAAGCCAGGTGACCTGAGTTTCATCCCTGGGACCCAGGTGGTGAAAGCAGAGAACTGACTCTACACAGTTGTCTTTTGATCTAGGCAAGCTTGAGCACACGCAGACACACACACACACACACACACACACACACACACACACCACACCACACCACAAAAGATTGCTCTAAACATGAGACAACCCTGAGATATGTAGCAAGATCCTATCTCAAACAACAACCAAGTAATAATTAATGAAAATATAATAAATAATCCCCAAACCAACTCTGTGAGTGGGTACATTCCAGAATGTGGAAGGCTGAGGCAGGAGAAATAAAAAGCCTTGGGGACACCAGGCTTGGTGGCACTTGTCTTTAATCCAGCACTTGGGAGTTAAGAGGCAAGTGAGTCAGATCTGTGAGTCTGAGGCCAGCCTGGTCTACATAGTCAGTTCTAGTACATCCAGCCTGTGATACATAGTAAAATCCTATATCAAACCCAAACCCAAATCCAGTGGTTGTTTTTTGCTTTTTTGTTTTTGAGGGGTAGAGAAGTCTTTATTTGGTTTTCCAAGACAGAGTAGCCCTGGCTGTCCTGGAACTCACTTTGTAGACCAGACTGGCCTCAAACTCAGACATCTGCCTGCCTCTGCCTCCCGAGTGCTAGAATTAAAGGTGTGTGCCTCCACAGCTAGACTTAAATATTTTTTGAGTATTTTGTCTGCAAGTATGCATAGGTATCATGTGCATGCAGTTCCTGTAGTGGCCAGAAGAGGGCTTCAGATTCCCTGAGCCACTATGTGTGTGCTGGGAATCAAACCCCCTCTCCTCTGCAGGCACTCTTAAATGTTGAGCCATCTTTCTAGCCTCTGTTTTGTTTTGCTGTTTGTTTATTTGTTGATATAAGGTCTTAGGTAGTCTAAGTTGGCTTCAAATTCAAGATGTAGTCTTAGCTAGCCTTGAACTTCTGACCTCTCTGCTTCCATCTCTCCAGTGGAGATTAGAGGCATGTTCCCCCAGACCTGACAGCCCCTTTGAACTCAAAGCCTATACACACTCCACATTATCAGTGACTCGGTGGCTGCCCGATATGCAGCAGAGCCGGCTGGGTCCCTTTTCAGAGTTGATACAGAAAGAAAATGATTTTTAGGTCTGGCCTGCCACCTTTTGGGGACCTCTTGTTTTGGTCTCCTCTGCTTTTTAAGTACGATTTCTTCTTCTTCTCCTCCTCCTCCTCTTCCTCCTCCTCCTCCTCCTCCTCCTCCTCCTCCTCCTCCTCCTCCTCCTCCTCCTCCTCCTTCTCCTCCTCCTCCTCCTCCTCTTCCTCCTCCTCCTTCTTCTAGATTTTATTTATCTTATGTATATGAGTACACTGTAGCTATCTCAAGGCATACCAGAAGAGGGCATCAGATCCCATTACAGATGATTGTGAGCCACCATGTGGTTGCTGGGATTTGAACTCATGACCTCTTCTGGAAGAGCAGTCAGTGCTCTTAACCGCTGAGCCTTCTTTCCAGCCCTTAAGTGTGGTTTCTGACTAAATTACCCAAGTCTGACTCTAAAGATCTGGACTCTCAGGATTGATCAGCCTTCCCTGCTAAGCTGTAAATCACTCTGAGGAAGAAATGACTGATAGACTTAGTTACAGTTCCTGGGGCACTTGTGCTTCATTTGAAATTTTAATCACGTTTATTGTGTGTGCCTGTGTGCATGTGTGCGAGGGGGGGGACTCAGGTCATTAAACTTGGTGGCAAGTCCTATAACTCCCCGAGTCACCTCAGTGGGTATGAATGTGTTTAAGACAAGATGTACACCAACCCAAATGAAGCCTGGTGGGGTTTTAAAATTGATTTATCTATTTCATGTGCATTGGTGTTTTGCCTACAGTATATCTGTGTGGCAGTGCTGGATCCCATGGATCTGGAGTTATAGACAGTTGCGAGCTCCATGTGGGTGCTGGAAATTAAGCTCAGGTCCTCTGGAAGAGCAGCCAGTTCTCTTAACCGCTGAACCATGTCTCTAGCTGCTGAGATTTTATTTTGTTTTATTTTTGTGACTGGAACTGTCCTTCTAAGGCTCTCTCTTAGCCTAGGATACCTGCTTCCTCCAAAGATTATGGAATGGTCCAGCATCCTTCACGGGTCTATAAGCCAGGAATTTCTGCAACTAGTATCCCGCACAAATGGTTCAAAGGAATGAACAATATAGATGGGTAGCCTAACTTTGTCCCCAAGAAATTCCTCACCACTGAGGCCAGAGTTACTGTGATGATTTGAATATGTTTGGGAAAGGGAGTGGCACTATTAGGAGGTGTGGCCCTGTTGGAGTAGGTGTGGCCTTGTGGGAGGAAGTATGTCATTGTGAGCGTGGGCTTAAAGATCTTCATCCTAGCTCCCTGAAGCCAGCCTTCTCCTATTTGTCTTTGGAGATGTAGAACTCTCAGCTCCTCCTGCACCATGCCTTCCTGGATGCTGCCATGTTCCCACCTTGATGATACTGGACTGAACCTCTGAACCTGTAAGCCAGCCCCAATGAAATGTTGTCCTTATAGGAGTTGCCTTGGTCATGGTGTCTGTTCACAGCAGTAAAACCCTCACTAAGACAGTCATATACCTTTCTTGATCTATGGGGGTGGGATGCAGGCTGGAGACAGGGAAACCTATCATCCATGAGCAATGGTGCTGAAGTGGGAACGGGGAAGAGAGAATGGCTATCACCATGACGCACGCTCAGTAACTCCTCACACTAATAATAAATAAAATAAAAATATAAGGCAGAAAGAAATAAAGGAAGACATCCCCCCTTGACCTCTTGCCTTTGCATGTGCTCACATACGTGCGTGTACATTCAAACACACACACGCACGTACACATACACACACACACACACAGATGATTTACCTAGCATATATGAGGCCCTAAGCTTTACATAGGTATGGTAAAAGTAAAGAAAAGATAAAGCCATGTACACTGACACACAACTGTAATCCTACCACTTGAGAAGCAGAGGTCGGAGTTCAAAGTCATATTTAACTACGTATCGAGTTTGAAGCTAGCCTGGGCTACGTGTGACTCAACAACAACAATGAAGAAGAAAAAAGAAGAGGAGGAGGAGGAAGAAGAAGAAGAAGGCCAGTTTCAGCTGCCCATCTTGACCTAGTCAAACTCACTTGGCAAACCATATGGCTTCATGCTTCCTTTTTGTTTATTTAATGTATATGGATGTGTGTCTGTGCACCATTTGTGTGTCTGCTGCCCATGGAGTCCAGAGGAGGCCATTAGATCCCCTGGGACTGGAGTTACAGATGGTTGTAAGCGCCATGTGGGTGCTGGGTAGGAATTGAACCCTGGTCCCCTGGAAGAGCAGCCAGTGCTCTTAACCACTGAGCCAGCTCTCCAGCTCTCCTGCTTCTTAACTATGACTTTGGGTATGAACTATTGTACACCTAACACGTAAGTTCCTCAGAGTTCACATGGCCATCACTAAATTCTTAATCTTTCCATTGCTTGGTTTGCTCTCTCTTCAGTCATTTTCCTCTTGGTGAATGACAGCTCGGGCCTTCATCTTCATAGCAAAAATCTTCAGATCAGGAGTAGCCTCTACAGGCACCAGGCACACATGTGGTACACAGACATGTATACAAGTGACGTACCCATATACATAGAGATATAGTTAATTTTTTTGAGAGAGTGTTTCTTTTTTACCCCCTTCTCACTCCAGCCCCGCTCACTCTGGCCCAAAGATTATTTATTTATTATATGTGAGTACACTGTCGCTGTCTTCAGACACACCAGAAGAGGGCACCAGATCCCATTACAGATGGTTGTGAGCCTCCATGTGGTTGCTGGGAATTAAACTCAGGACCTCTGGGAGAGCAGTAGGTGCTCTTAACCCCTGAGCCACCTCTCCAGCCCCTAAGACAGGGTTTCTATGTGGACCTCTGACTGTCCTGGAACTCACTCTGTAGACCAGGTTTGGCCTCAAACTCACAGAGATCCTCCTGCCTCTGCCTCCCCAGAGCTGGGACTAAAGGCACGTACCACCACTCAGATATATATATCGTAATTTTAAAGTTTGTGTCAATCTGGCTTATCGGTTTTACACTTCATGTTAGGCTATCAGCAAACCCTAACCCTCTGCCTTTCCCACACCTCCAGCTTTTCCCTTCCACCCCATGGCCTTCTCTCCAACTGCAGTCTGGACCATCCTTTCTAAAAACGAAGGTGGGCTGGAGAGATGACACAGGAGTTAAAAGCACATACTGCTCTTGCAGAGGACCTGAGTTCAATTCCCTGCTCCCACTTCAGGTAGCTCACAACCGCCTGTAACTCCAGCACCCCTGGCCTCCAAACACAGAAATGAACACACACAATTTTAAAAGTAAATTAAATAAAAAATTAATTTCCCCGATCAGATCTTTCTAATGATTCCTTATCTCACTCAAAACCCAAATCTTTACAGTGACCTACTAGGCCTCTCCAGGTCTGACCCTGTTCCTTCTTAGACCTTCAGTTTCACAACCAACTAGTTTTTCCCTTGGGAATTACTCCTGCATAACCATACTGATCTTTCCGATCCTTTGAACATACCAAGTATGTTCCTTTGTCAAGGTCTAGGTACATGTTCTGTCTTTTGGAATGTTTCTCCCTTAGATATGTAGGGGTTTTGCTGTTGTTTTGTTTAATTTTCGAGACAGGGTTTCTCTGGGTAGCCCTGGCTGTCCTGGAGCTCACTCTGTAGACCAGGCTGGCCTCGAACTCAGAAATTCGCCTGCCTCTGCCTCCCAAGTGCTGGGATTAAAGGCGTGCACCACCACTGCCCCGCTGTTGTTTTGTTTTGAGGCAGTCTTACTATACAGCCCTGGTTGGCCTGGATTTCACCATGTAGACTAGGTTGGCCTGGATTTCACCGTGTAGACTAGGCTAGCCTTATAACCTGGAACTCCCAGAGATCTGCTTGCCTCTGCCTTTCCTGTATTCAAACTAAAAGCATGGCCCATGAGCTGCCACTCCTAGCTCTGGCCTTAATTTTTTTTTTTTTTAAATTTAGATTTATTTCTTCTTTGTAGTATGAATGCTTTGTCTGCTTGCATATATGTGCACCACACTCATACCTGAAGGAACTAGGGGCTATGAACAGTTGTGAGCCAACCCGTGGGTGCTGGGGAATTGAAACTAAGGCTTCTGCAAGAGTTGCAGGTGCTCCTCACTGCTGATCTGTCTTCATCTTCCTCCCTCAAGGTCCTTATTGTAGGTATATGGGACCTGGAGCTCACGCGCTGTCACTTTTGGCTACAGCATTGCAGATGGTTGTGAGCCACCATGTGGTTGCTGGGAATTGAACTCAGGACCTCTGGAAGAGCAGCCAGTGCCCTTAACCGCTGAGCCATCTCTCCAGCCCAGCCCAGGACCTAAGTAGAAACTCTGTAGCAAAACGCACCCCTTGGCGTCGATCTAGGAGAGGGGTGGTGGGAGTGGGGATCTAGAGAGAGAGAGAGCAGAGCTCAGAGGTTTGGGGCATGCCTTTGAAACATAGGCAGACAGCAGGCGCTACCCCCTCAGGCTGGGAGGGTGTAACCCCTCCATCAACCTCTAGTAGACAAGGGGGTAAAATTCTGTCTAGGGTGATTCAGGAGACTTGCTGGGGCTAACTACTGAATGTGGGGGCTACCCTGGAGTCCAGTAGTTCGTCTGCAACATCTCTGGCGCCTCTGGGTGGTGGCCTTCGGTTCTGCAGTGGAAGACCGGCGAGGTGGAGGGAGGCACGCAGCTGAGCTCACTGCCGCAGGCGCATCCATCCCTCCAGGGCCTATAATTTGGGTTCCCTGGGCTGGCCGCCCCTATCAGCGGCTTAGCAACAGATGAGTCACCCAAGACCCCAGCCAAGGCAAACATCAGGGGAGGGGGAGGAGGAGGAGATTCCCGAGAGTAGCCTAGCTGTAGCCGCCGCCTCAGTTGCTTGATTTCCCCATCTCCAGAGGTCCCTGCTCTTTTATTTGACGCTCTCCGCCCTTCGGGGCCTCGAGGTTCTTCCCACAGTGCTTTGCTACACCCGCATCCCGGAAGGTGGACCAGGTTGCTCCCATTTCCTCCCGGCAGTGATGGCAGCCCCCTTTTCTTCCCCCTCTCATCTTGGTCCCAACCCTTGTCAAGGTCTCTCTGGTTCCTGCCCCTCCCCTTTCTTGGAGCTGGCTGCGTGCTTGGGGTATTAGGCAATGGGTGTGCACCCACAGCTCTCTCCAGGCCCCGCCTGTCCCACCGCCCTCTAGCTGCCTGTGGGTCACTGCTCAGGCCAGACGGTCGGCAGGAGGGCACCCTCGGCCAGCTCAGGCCACCCACTGCCTGCCTGTGGCCTCTTATCAAAGAGCAAAACTTCAGAGAGAAAAGAGAAGAGCAGTATGAGTTCTTAGGTTTGGGGCAGTTCAACTTGGGGAGCCCCAGGCCACTAAGAAGTTGAACCTCTGGGTGCTAATGTTCCTTAGCCCCTTCTTTATCGTCATCATCATCATCATCATCATCATCATCATCATCATCATCATCATCTTTTTCCGAGACAGGGTCTTTCTACTTATCCTGGCTGTCCTGGAACTCACTATGCAGACCAGGCTGGCCTTGAAATCACAGAGATCCACCTGCCTCTGCCTCCCAAGTGCTGGAAGTAAAGGCGTGAGCCACCACTGCCCAGTTTTCCTTAGCCCCCTCTCCACATCTGACTGAATGATAGAGCTAGGAGCCAGGCAAAGATAGTATCAGAGAGATGACAAATAGGAACAAGACAAAATCCAACGTGTGAGTGGAACCACAGCCACGTGGAGAAACACGAATGTCCTTGAGATGCTGATGAAGGATCTGTTAAATACCATTCCAGGGGCCTGGGTGAGTCCCAGGGTGACAGGCAGGAAAGAGGATGGGGCGCTGGTGAGGATCCTGGGTTCTGGAGTAGGGTAGAAGTTACTGAGACAGTGCTGGTCCATCTCAGAAGTTATACATGGCTTGGCCTTCTTCCCTTAAATGGGAAGGAGCTCTTGGGCCGCCTTTGGGTGGGGGAATCAGAAAAAGTACCCCGCTGTGGTCTAGGCTGTTCAGCCTAGGGCTCCAGCACCCTCATCTCAGTAGTAACCCCCAGATACTTAACTTCCTCTGTACTAGACACCTAGCCAGGGATCCCCCTTCAAGGCAAGACTTGCAAGAAGGGAGACCAGGGGCCGGCTGCCCAGCATTGCTGCTAGCCACCACCAAGGTGGTTGTGGTTGTGGGTAGCAGGCCTGTGCTTCTGTTTCCTGGGGGGTCGGCCCTGAGTCGACGTGCCTTGGGTGCGCAGGGCCAGCCATGCTGTGCTTGGGGCTGCGGTCTGGCAGGGGCTGGGGTTTGTTGGGAAGCCTTGAGGCCCCTCTCTGGCAAAAATAGTCCGCAGTGGTTAGAGCGAGGAGAGTGAGTCAGGCGGGAGTGAGGTGGCGCCTAACCCCTTCACTGCCGCCAGAGATCCGGACTTTATGCCTTCGCCTGGGCTCACCCCGGCCAGGTTCCCCCCCCCCCCCCCCCCCCCCCCCCCCCCCGTTGCCCTGAAGTTGGGCTCAATTTGGGATCCTAAGGCCTTCCTTTTGTGCAGCAAACGTGAAAGCGTGGAGCATGCATTTGGGTTATTTCAAGCATTCATCCAGGAATTCCGGATAGGAGAGCCCTGGAGAGGATGCCTACCAGAGAAGGGAAGCTAGGGGCTGAGAGGAGGTCTTAGGAGCTACCCGAGCTTTTGACCAGGGCCAAATTCTGAGTCCAAACCTGAGCCCTCCCAAGGGGCAGGCGCAAGGCTCCGAGGTGGGCGGGAGCCAAGCCACACAGTGGCTCCTCGCTTGCAGGCTCAGAGTGCCCTGGTGCTCACAGGCTCGTGGGCTCTCCCAGAGACCGTCAGAAACCCGAACGTCGTCCAGCTCGGTCCTCAGCTTGTCAAAGGAGCACTTTAGTCACCAACTCTTGGTGACAAACGGAGGCAAAGAAAAACGATGAAAGATACTGTCACCGGGACCAGGTCCTGGTCTCTTAGTCGGGGTCACCGCACTCTGCCTACAGCCTCGGGAGACCCCAGAGCAGGTGAGTGGAGCTCCGACGATTAGCCCCTGGAATGGAGCGTAATCGTGGTCCTGGACATCGTGTGTGTGTGTGTGTGTGTGTGTGTGTGTGTGTGTGCACGCGGGGGGGGGGGGGGGGGGTGGGGTTTCCCCGTGGTGGTGGGGGGGGGGGGGGGGGGGGGGGTGGGGATGCCCCGGGCTCTGGGAGGGGCCGCAGCTCCGTCAGCTCCAGCAGAACCACCCGTGAGTTAGGTCGAGCAGAGCCAAAGCCCCCGGTGCTTTGTCGCGGGTTCGCTCGCTAGCTATCTCGATCACATTCCCTCCCTGCCACCCTCCCTTCCTCCGGCGGCCGCGGCGACGCTGGGGAAGCGGCAAAGAGGAGTGGCCGGGCGCGGGAAGAATGCTGCTCCGCCGAGGGGGCTGAACCCGACACAGTTTCCCCACGGTTTCAACCCCACGAGCCGAGCCCGGGTGACTCAGCCGCGAGCGTTGTGGATCCTGCACCTGAACCGCTGGAGGTAATGGGGCGGGAGAGAACAGGGAGGGCAGAGACTAGACAGGCACGCGAACTGACGGACTGACGGACGACAGGCGTCCCCCCTTCAAGAGCACAGACACTCCGAGAAGGACAGATACAGAGATTACCTACAGAATAAAAAAGTGCCTCTGATTCAGAGGGCAACGAGGGGGTGGGAATTGGGGTCGGACCCTTGAGGACTAGACGGTGTCCCACGGCAGAGGGAGCATGTAGCTGGGAAAGGGGCGGGGGTAGACGGGGAATTTGTGGCATTGGCGCAGGGCACCCGGTTTCCCTCGGGACCTTTGCAGCCCACTTTCCCCCTGGTGGCCTCGGACCCTTCTAACCTAGCTTGCCTGCTATTGCCAGCGCGAGGAGGCGACAACCCTCCAGGTGGTGGGGAACCCCCCTTCTAATCCCTCCCTCTAACCCTGTAAGGGCGGGCACATAGTCATGGGGCCCTCAGAGAGGGAGCGGTTGGTGAGGAGGGGTCGAGGGTCTCAAATAGGGATGTGAGTGCTTCTCAGGACCCTACATCGTGTCCGACTGGCAGGGGTGCTCGGACCCTTCCTCTTTGACGGGTTCCAGAACGCAGACACTAGAAGTTAAGGGGTGACTCGTATTGTCCAGTTTAGGGAGGGGTGAGGAAAGCAATTGGGGCCTCATTGGTGGCGTAAGGAGTTGAAACAGAGCATCCTTCGGTTCCAGGGAGCTAACCTAGTCCTCAAATGTCCCTGTCCCCGCAGGCGCTGACTGACTCGCTCACCGGAGCCTCCGGGCTTCGACATGCTGGAGGAGCCCCGGTCTCGGCCTCCGCCCTTAGGCCTCGCGGGTCTCCTGTTCTTGGCTTTGTTCAGTCGGTGAGCGTTTTTCCAGTTTGGGGGGGGGGGGGCCCGATTTGGGTTTGGGGAGGCGGGGGGGGGGGTGCGACTAGACCCCAGACCCTTGTCACTTGTCCTCAGGGCTCTAAGCAATGAGATTCTGGGCCTAAAACTTCCCGGCGAGCCTCCGCTGACGGCCAACACCGTGTGCCTGACCCTGTCTGGCCTGAGTAAGCGGCAGCTGGGGCTGTGCCTGCGCAGCCCCGACGTGACAGCGTCGGCGCTCCAGGGGCTGCACATCGCCGTTCACGAGTGTCAGCACCAGTTGCGCGACCAGCGCTGGAACTGCTCAGCACTGGAGGGTGGCGGCCGGCTGCCGCACCACAGCGCCATCCTCAAGCGCGGTGAGCCTGACTGTCGGTCGGTCGGTCGGGGCGGCTGTGTGTGTTGCTGCCCAGGCGCGGGGGCAGGCCGAGGCGCGCGGAGGCGGGAAGGGACCGATCACGGCTTCGGGAGGGGCCTCTCCGGGAATTTCCCCAGGAGCCGTGCTCAGCTGGGTCTGGTCACCGGGCTGGGCCTCTGCCTGCCCGCCTGTCTTCCACCTGTGTCGCTGGCGAGGCAGCTGGGTCCCTGCTCCCCTACCCCAGGGCCTCCCTTTTCTGCCTTCACCCAGCCCGGATCTGGGATGCACCTGTGAACAAGAGATGCCCCCAACCCAAGAAGCTTCAAACACCTCCCTCAAAACCCTATTTTCCTCTCTCTTCCCTCTCCACCCAGACAAGTCCAGGCTGGTGTCCCCAGAGTCTCAGCGGGGGTGGGGTGACGCCCCCAACCGTTTAAGGGTTAAACCTGCTCCCCTTAATTGCCGGGGTTCCCAGGAGCCAAAGCTGGGAACAAAGACCCTGATGGCTTTGAAGCTGGGGAGTAGCCCCCTCCTCTGTGCTGTGAGGGCCCCAGGTGTCCCTCACCTGAACAGGTGAGGTATGGCTGGAGGGCCACAAAACAGGTCACTGCTGGCCTGGTCTAGAAGGATGGTTCGGGAGGCTCCATTGCCTCTCCCTATACTCAACTGAAGTTTACTCCCAGAGAAGTAATGATTCATGGGGGGGGGGGGCTCAGTCCAGGGGTAGGGTAGTGCTCTGGGGACTATGGGGTTAATAGGCAGCTGCCATCTGCAGGGGAATTCCCAAGACGTGTGCAAACAGCTTCACCCTTGGATGGTTGGGGGATCTTGGGGCTGGCCCTGGAGCCCTAGATTCCCTAGTAAGAGGGGCCTGGCTTCCAAACCAACTGTCTCTCATCTTTTCAGTATGCTTGCTTGCAAGTGCGCTTGCTTAAAACGAAATGAGGGACCCCCTCCTTCTCTGCAGGGTCTGATAGAGCGGGAGGTTTGGACACCCGGATGGTGAGGATGTCTCTCTAAGCCTGGGAAAGATTTGTCATCCCAAGCCTCCTCCTCCTCAGTGACCCCCCAAAACATAACAGAGAGGCCAAACTTTTAAAAGGGCCTTGGGGAAAATCACTCCTGGCTTTCTCCTCCTCCTAGTATTTTATAAGGTAATAGCAGGTTTGAGTAAACATAAAGGGCAAATATAAAACTAGAACCTGGGAAGGGGGTGGGCAGCTCCGGCATGTTAGGGTTCTTACTGCAGTGGTAGGTGATAGCTTGGCTAAAAGACTCATTTAATAAAGTGGGGGAAGAACCCTAAAGCCAAAGGTACCCCCCAAGCTCCCTGCACAGAGATGTAGAACCTCCTGGAACACACCTTCAGAAGGCCTCAGGATTCTTTCTGAATTATCTCACATCCAGAGGTCTCTCTAGGCCAGTGGTTCTCAACCTCTCTGGAGGGCTGAGAGGATATTCAAGCCCTGAGGGGTGATCCTGAAGGGTCAAATGTCAGATATCCTGCATATGGAATATCTACATTATGATTCATAGCAAAATTACAGATATGAAGCAGCGGTGAAATAATTTTATGGTTGGGGTCATCACAACACGAGGGAGCTTATGTTAAAAGGGCACAGCATTAGAAAGGTTGAGAACCACTGTCCTAGGCTGTCTCTTACATTCACACCCCAAAATGACAGATTTACAGAGGTTTGGCTTTAGCAGTATTTTGACCCCATGGGTCTCTTCAAAGCTGAGGGAATCTGAGGCCTGGTATTGTTTCTTGTCTCAGGATATGGTCCCAAATCACTCAGCCGAGAAATGACAGTCAGGATTCAGTTAAATATTTCTGACGTTGGCTGCTGCTGCTGGTAGTGGCTCACACCTATAATCCTAGCACTTGGGAAGCTGAGGCAGGAGGACTGTTAAGAGTTCAAGGCCAGGCCAGCTTGGGCTACATAGCAGACCCAATAACACACACACACACACACACACACACACACACACACACAAAGCTATTAGAGGGTGTCTGGTGTCTCTTTCCCAGCCCCCCCAACTGCCTTCTTCCCTCAGCTGCCTGTCAACCTCACATCAATCCATTTCCTCCCCAGGTTTCCGTGAGAGTGCATTCTCCTTCTCCATGCTGGCTGCTGGGGTCATGCACGCTGTTGCTACAGCCTGCAGCCTGGGTAAGCTAGTGAGCTGTGGCTGCGGCTGGAAGGGTAGTGGTGAGCAGGACCGGCTTCGCGCCAAGCTGCTGCAGCTTCAGACACTGTCTCGGGGCAAGACTTTCCCCCACTCCCAGCCAAGCCCTGTTCCTGGCTCAGTCCCCAGCCCTGGCCCCCAGGACACGTGGGAATGGGGTGGCTGTAACCACGACATGGACTTTGGAGAGAAGTTCTCTCGGGATTTCTTGGATTCCAGGGAAGCTCCCCGGGACATCCAGGCGAGAATGCGGATCCACAACAACAGGGTGGGACGCCAGGTGTGTGTGCTTACCTCATCCTGGGTCTCCTTCGCTGTTCTGAGACAGTCTTGCTATATAGTAGAGATTAGCCTCAGATTTGGAATCCTCCCAGTCTGAGTGCTGTGACTACAGGTGTGGCCACCAAGCCCAGCTTTTCTCAGTCTCTCTCTGTCCCTCCCTCTCTCCCGAGAGGCCCCAAAGAGTAATGTGCTGAGGTATGAGTGATAGTTACTAGCAAGCTTGTCAGTAGCCATCCCCCAAAATATGTTTAGAATCTACAGGATTCTACCTGGTGGCATTTACCATATATTGAGGCTGAGCTAGCATATAGTGTCTTGTTTTGTTTTGTTTTTTTAATTTAAGGTGTATCAGTGTTTTGCCTGAATGTATAGGTCTGTGCACCATTTGTGTGTCTGGTGCCCTCAGAGGCCAGGAGAGGGCACTGGATTCCCTGGAACTGGAGTTATTTTTGTGAGTCACCATGTGGGTACTGGGAATTGAACCCAGGTCCTCCGGGAGAGCAGTGGCCAGTTCTCTTAACTATCCATTCACATCTCCAGCCCTACATATGCTGTATTCTATATGTGCCTAGTACTTGGCTCACTGCATAGACACTGTTACAACAGCTGCCTTCCCCGACAGACTTTAGGGGTATTCTGCCTACAGTTTCCATTTTGTCTGTGTTTACTCTGGAAAGAGCGCTGGACTGGGAGTTAGACAAGCTAGCACCCCCTCATCCCTTCCCTCTTTGTCACTCTGATGTTGTAGGTGGTAACCGAAAACCTGAAGCGGAAGTGCAAATGTCATGGCACGTCAGGCAGCTGCCAGTTCAAGACCTGTTGGAGGGCAGCCCCAGAGTTCCGGGCCATCGGGGCAGCACTGAGGGAGCGGTTGGGCAGAGCCATCTTCATCGATACCCATAATCGCAATTCCGGAGCATTCCAGCCCCGCCTACGTCCGCGGCGGCTCTCAGGAGAGCTGGTTTACTTTGAGAAGTCTCCTGACTTCTGTGAGCGAGACCCCACTTTGGGCTCCCCAGGCACAAGAGGCCGGGCTTGCAACAAGACCAGCCGCCTATTGGATGGCTGTGGCAGCCTGTGCTGTGGCCGTGGGCACAACGTGCTCCGGCAGACGCGAGTGGAGCGCTGCCACTGTCGTTTCCACTGGTGCTGTTACGTACTGTGTGATGAGTGTAAAGTCACAGAGTGGGTCAATGTGTGTAAGTGAAGGTGAGCCTCGCCTAGGAAGAGGAGCATCGTGCAGGCTGCTCTCTTTCGGCCTTTGTCTTGGGTTCATCATGGCTCCTGGACCTTTGGCCACTCCTTTTCCTCGAAGGATAACACCAGGTTTCGCGTGGAGTCATTAAGACCCGTGTATATAGCAAGGGACCACCTCTTCCTATTTGTGGTTCTCAAGCTCCCCCACTCCAGCCCAGAACCTCCTCTTACAGGGCCTCAGGGGACAATAATGAGAGATTTTTGTTGGAAAAGTACCGCAGGGAACCCTCAGACAGCTGGCTCTTAGGGAGGCTTCTCCTTCCATTCAGTTGTTGAAAGGGTCCCTCCAAGGGCAAGGTTTCAGCTATAACTCTTGGAAGCTCTTTTCCTTCTTCAGAAGGAAGGGTGGGAATATTTATTGTACTGAGACATGTTCTTGGTTCCTGTTTGGAACTAAAATAAATTAAGTTACTGGACTACTGGGCTGGCGGGTGCGGATGGTGAGATGTCTAGCCACACTCGGGGTGGCAGCCTTCGAGGTTTTTTGTTTTTCTTGTTGTTGTTGGTTTTTTTTTTTTTTTTCTTTTCTCTAGGTGAAGACTACACTCCCGTACTCAGTGACTTTTTTATGTATATCCTGCTGACTTCCACAAAGGATTGATGCTCAGTGACTGAGTTTAGGTTTTAAGTCTGTAAAACCAAGGTGGACTTGTGGGTGCAAAGGACTTTTAGATCCAAATGTCTGTAGACTCTGTTCACCCTGAGCCCTCAGCTCCAGGATCACCTTCAGCATTACTCAGAACCAAAGCTGGCGATTTTTCTTCCCCTGTAAAGGGCTAGATGGTGAACATACCAGGCTATTTATATTGTGACCTTTATGTCGACGACTCACCTCTACCAGAATTACTCAATTCTGCTGTTATAGACCCAAAATAGTTATGGGCAGGGGATGAACAAAGGCAGACAAGGACCACACATAAGTGGATGTGGATAGATGTGGTCAACACAATTCACAAAGCTGGTGTGCAGGGCCAGACCTGGTCCTCTGGCTGTCATTTGTTGACCCCTTTGCTATATACTGCAAGGTCACATCTGCAATGGGAGTTTCAGGTCTTAAATGTATCTTAACAATTAAGTGGACTTAAAGGAGCAGGCACTGTTACCTCTAAGTCTAAACCAGAGAAGTGGGGAGGGGGAATACAACAGGAAAATATGAAAGGATTCCTATGCTCAAAATGCAAAATGTGTTGTTTGTTGGGGGGAGGGTCTTACTGTGTACCCCAGGCTAGTCAGGAGGTCAGTATGTACCCGAGGCTGGCCTCAGACTTTCCATTGTGCCTCATTCTCATACTGGGATTGCAGGTAGGCCTTACCAGACTCGGCTAAAATTAGGTATTTCTAGCAAAACTAGCATTCTCTGCCACTGAGTTATTTGCATACATATCTTGTCTTTCTTTATTCAATGTTCTTTTGTATTTAATCTGAGTAAAATAATTTCTTTATCTTTTAAAGTTTTCTACATTTATTTGTGTGAGTGCACATGCGAGTGGATGCAGGCATACCGTAGAGCTCACGCAGAAGTCATGGGACAATTTGCAGAAGCCAGCTCTCTACTTTTACCACTTGGTCTCCAGGGACTGAGTTTAGATCTTCAGGCATGGTGGAAGCACCCTGATGACCTGCTGGGCCATTCTGCCGGCCCCTCCCTTGTTTTTTTAGATATATCTAGAGACAAGAATTTCTTCTACAACATCTCCAGTTCCTAGCCTAATGTCTTTGAGAAGAAACACCTTTAAGATGCAATGTGGAGGAACTGGGAAGGCGGCTCAGTGGTTAAGAGCACTGGCTGTTCTTCCAGAGGATCCAAGTTCAATTCCCAGTACCCACATGGCAGTTGACAAATGTCTGTAACTCCAGTTCCAGGGGATCTGACTCCTTTACATAGACATACAGGCAAAAACACCAGAAAATAAAATAAATTGCCTGATGTGGAAGCAGAGTTAGGTGGATCCCTATGAGTTCAAAGCCTGGTCTATAAAGTGAGTTCTAGGACAGCTAGGACTGTTACACAGAGAAACCCTGTCTCTAAAAACTGGTAGATGTCTAGATAGATAGATAGATAGATAGATAGACAGGTGGATAGATATCTAGATATCTAGATATATTGATATCTAGATAGATAGTTAGATGATAGATAGATAGATAGATTTTTATTTTTTATTTTTGGTTTTTCAAGACAGGGTTTCTCTGTGTAGCCCTGGCTGTCCTGGAACTCACTCTGTAGACCAGGCTGGCCTTGAACTCAGAAATCCGCCTGCCTCTGCCTCCTGAGTGCTGGGATTAAAGGTATGCGCCACCGCTGCCTGGCAGATTTTTTTTTTTAAATAAAAAATGCAATGTGGACAAACCTGCATATTCAGGGGCTATAAGATGCTCCCAGGGACGCTGGAGATAGCACCTGCTGCTTTTGCAGAGGACATGGATTCAGTTCCCAGCACCCACATGATTGCGCACAACTATCTGTAACTCCAGCTCAGGGGATCTGGTGCCCTTGTCTGACCTCTGCAGTCTCCTGCACACCCACGGCATAGAGACATATGAGGGCAAAGCACTCATACAGAAAATAAAAATACATATTTAAAAAAAGCCACAAAGAGGCTTCGAGGGAGTGCAGAAATGCTCCCTACACTTCTTCAGGTGGTAGGTTATCTGGTAAGATAGTGCCAGGGGACCACGAGGACTGTTGGATCATGGCAGTACTCCATGGTGACATTACACCTTTTTAGTTTGGGAGGCCAGGCATCATGGCACTCAGTAGGCAGAGACAGGCAGATCTCTGTGAGTTCAAGGCAATGGCTTCTCGGTTTAGAGGACTACTGCTCTTGCAGGAGCCCCAGGTTTGATTTCTTGTTCTCACATGGCTGTTCACACTGTCTTTAACTCCAGTTCCAAGGGATCCAACACCTTCTTTTGACCTCCAAAGGCACTAAGCATGCCTGTGGTACACAGACATATGTGTAGGCAGACCACTCATGTACACAAATAAGGGCTGGAAAGAGATGGCTCGGCGTTAAGAGCACTGACTGCTCTTCCAGAGGTCCTGAGTTCAATTCCCAGCAACCCCATGGTGGCTCACAACCATCTGTAATGGGGATCCGATGCCCTCTTCTGGTGTGTCTGAAGAAAGTAATGTTGTACTCATATACATAAAATAATTTTTTTTTAAAAATTTAAAAATATATGTGTATATGTGCACATATGAGGATCTAGAAGAGTCTTGAATCCCCTGGAATTGAAGTTTTAGGGTATTGTGAGCTGTCTGGAATGGGTGCTGGGAACTGAACTCAGGTCCTCCTGAATTCAGCCGTCCTCTTGTCTCCATGGCAACAGCTTATCAGGAGATGTCAGACACCTGCTAACCTAATGTGCCAATGAGGAGAGGAAGAAAGGAGAGGGAACTGAAGTAAGATGGGCTTGGGTACAACCGAGAGCAACAGGACACCCAGAATGGAGGTGCCGTCCCTCTAGGAAGAGGCACTCTGCACTGGGGTTGTGGCAAGAGTCTTTTAACTTCCCTTCCCCTGGCGTCCCTTGGTCTCCCTCTCTTTCCCAGTTTTTCTTTTCTTCGCACACTCTGTGGCAAACTTAGGCCCCAAACCACAACCTTGACAAATTCCAATTGGATTTGGTCAGCAAGGCCAACACCCCCTCCTGGCACACGCACTGGGCTCAGGCCCAGGACTGGGGTCAGTGATGGGGTGGGAGTGTGCAACCCACAGAGCTGGTGGCTGGCTCCAGTTTCAGCTTTTACTGGGCTCCGGTGGCAGCTAGAGGGAGAGAGAAGACTGAACAGAAAGTCAGGCAGCTGGGCCTCCTCACACTCTGGATGAGCTCTTTGTCCTCTGCCTTGACCAAGTGGCTAGGAGGGTCGGAGTGGTGGGAGCATCAGGCCATCCCCACCTGATCCTGGCCTCTCCACACACTGGAAGGTGAAGAAGATCTGAGGGAGTCTCCAGCCACACCCACCGTCTCCAAGTCAGATGGTGATTCCTACGAGCCATAGGAAGCTGTAGGCCATTTTCACCTTCACCCTGGCATGCATATGCAGGAGGACTCAAAGTCTTCACAATAGGTTTCCTCTCCTAGTTGGGGTTCCAGGAGGCATGCTGTGGAGGCACTAGGGAGTGGGGTGAGCAGTTGGAAAGCATATGGAGGAGACCAGACCGTTGGGGTATAGAACCTGATAGAGTGTTATCACAAAGTTTTACGAGAGAAATGGAGAGGTAAAAAAATCACACTCAAAGCATGTCAGAACACCGACCATATGAGTGTGTAAACTGTCTTAAGGTTTCTATTGCTGAGATAACACCGTGACCAAAAGCAAGTGGAGGAGGAAAGGGTTAATTTCACCTCACAGATCCTATAGTCTCTGAAGGACATCTGGACAGGAACTCAGGGTGGGTACCGGGAGGCAGGAACTGAAGCAGAGGCCATGGAGGAGCGCTACCCAGAGGCTTGTTCCCTGTGGCTTTTTTTTTTTTTTTTCTTTTTGACACATGGTCTTTTCTATGGAATCCTGGCTGCTGTCCTAGAACTTATTATGTAGATCAAGCTGGCCTCGAACTCAAAGAAATCCACCTGCCTCTGCTTCCTGAGTGCTGAGACTAAAGGTCTGAACCACCATAGTTGGCTCAGCTTGCTTTCCTGATTTTTTTCCCCTAAAATTTGAACTTATTTTTTTGTGCATGAATGTTTTGCCTACATGTATGTCTGTGTGCCATGCGTACACAGTGACTGTAGAGGCCAGAATAGGGCCTGAGACTTGAGTCACAGATGGTTGCTTGCCGCCATGTGGATACCTCGAATCAAACCAGGTCCTTGGGAAAAGCTGCCTGTGCCCTTAACCTCTGAGCATCTAACCAACCCTCATCTGCTTCATAAGATTCAAGGGTAGCACTGCCCACAGTGACCTGGACTCTCCCATGCCAATCATCGATCGAGAGAAATGCCCTGAAGGTTGGTTCACAATCTGGTGAGGTCAATTCTTGATTGGGGCTTCCTCTTCCCAAATGATTGTAACTTATATCAAGTCGACATCAACTTGCCGGTACAGCTGACCCCTTGTCAATATGACACACAAATATATCACTATTCAGCTAGAATCTTTCCTTCCTCAGTTGTCCCCAACATGGCATGCTATGACATGAAACGTTTCAATGTTGAAGTTTCCCATAGTTGTTAAAAATTCAAACATTTAAAGAAACTTGGTCTCTTTAAAAATATCCAAAGTCTCTTTTAAAGTTCAATGTTTTTCTAAAATACTCAAAATCTCTGTAAAATTCCAAAGTCTCTTAAGTGTGGAGTCCTGTAAAATAAAAGATAAGTCACATACTTTATTGCTTCAAAAAGGAAAAACCAGGGCAATTACAAACAAACCAAAGCAAAGCCAGAGTCCAACATGGTAAAAAGGTCAGTGCTGGGGCCCACTCATGGTTCTCTGGGCCCCGAAGTGCTCAATTTCCTCAGCTCTGCCAGCTCATCTCCCTGGCCCAGGGCAGCTCTGTTCCACAGTTACTTCTGTCCTTGGTTCTGTTCCACGGTTCTGGCATCTCCAAAATGCTGGGTCCCTGCTGCAGCTGGATTGTGGCTTCTCTCTCACACTCTCTGTCTCTCTCTGTCTCTGTCTCTCTCTGTGTATGTCTCTGTATCTCTCTCTGTGTGTCTCTTTCTCCCCCCCACCCCCCTTCTTAGACTCTCCTCTGACCCTGCTACATGGTGACAATAGACCAGACTGGCCTCAAAGTCAGAGATCCACCTGACTCAGTTTCCCAAGTGCTGGGATTAAAGGTCTGTACTGATGTTCCTTTCATCACAGCTGATTCCTCAGCCCCAGCTGTCCAGTATCAATTACCCAAGCAAAGTAAATGTTTCACTTTAGTTGTTTGTTTGTTTGTTTGTTTGTTTAGATGGGATCTCTCTATACAGCCCTGGCTGGCCTGGAACTTACTATGTTGATCATGCTGGCTGTGAACTCACAGAAATCTATCTGCCTTTACCCTCAGAGCCCTGGGATTAAAGGTGTGAGCCACCACATCTGCACTTTAGTGGTTCTTAATTCAAAATATGAGACTTAGACTTTTTAAGGGACTCTGGAATTTCTCCTTGTAACTTCCCAGGCCTGGTCTACACTCATCTCAGCATTGTCTTCTAACTCCCCACAGCAGCCCACTGCGCTCTGAGCACACACTGGCTTTTCCAGCCCAGAGTTCAAATGCCACCACAATCCTCCCCAAAACACAAGGTCTGTGACAGTGACATCTCATGCTTACTGTCCAAATGCAACCCGAGGAAGAAAGGGTTTATTATATAGTTCATCACTGAGTTGGAACTCAGGGTAGGAACCTGGGGACAGGAACGGAAGCAGCGGCCACCACTGAGGATTGCTGCTCAGTCTGATTTCTTTTACAGTTCACAGCCACCTGCTCAGGGGTAATAACTCCTCCAGTGAGCTTGGCTTTCTCAATTATCAGTCAAAGAAAATGTCCCCCAGGCTTGTTTACAGGCCAAGCTGATGAAGCAAGTCATTTTCTTAATTGAGGCTCTCTCTTTCTGCATGACTCTGTAACCTGAGTCCAGCTGACATAAAACTACCCAGCACTATATATATAGTTGTTGTTGTTGTTGTTGTTGTTGTTGTTGTTTTGCGAGACCGGGTTTCTCTGTGTAGCCCTGGCTGTCCTGGAACTCACTCTCTAGACCAGGCTGACCTCGAACTCAGAAATCCGCCTGCCTCTGCCTCCCGAGTGCTGGGATTAAAAGCGTGCGCCACCACTGCCCGGCACAGTAGCTATATTTTTGGAGAGCCTTTTGCCTTTAAAAACCCAGAGTTTGGGCTAGGGAGATAGTTCAGCCATTAAAAGTACTAGCAAGACAAGCCTGACCTGAGTTTGATCCCCAGAACCTGTTTTAAAAAGTGGAGGGAGATCGGACTTTTACTGACCGCTCTTGCCTAGAGGACTTGGTTCCCACGCAAGACAATTCACAACTGCTTGTAACTCTATCTCCAGAGAATCTTACATTTTTCTCCCTGCAGCAGATACCCACCCTTACAGGCACATACTTACACACAGACATATGTGCGTACGCATAGTTAAAAATAAATCCTTTTGACTGGGTGTGTGTCAAATACCTTTAAATCTCAGCACTCAGGGGGCAGAGGCAGGCAGATAGTATGTGAGTTCAATGCCAACTTGGTCTATAAAGTGAGTTCCAGGCAGAGTGGGGCTACATAGTGAGCCTCTGTCCCGAACACAACAATAACACACACACACACACACACACACACACACACATATATATTTAATAAGCTGGATGCCTGTAGTGTAATGAAAGCACTTCTAAAGCAAGATGGGGGATGGGGTCAGGAGAATTGCACAAAGCTAGCCTGGAGTGTGCACTACAGCAGCAAAAAAACGAGAGAGATCCTGCCCCAACAAGGGAAGAATCATGAACCGACTCCTGAAAGGTGTCCTCTCTACCTTCCACAGCTTGCTAGGGGCATGAGTGTACCCACAATCTCTCACACAAGCACACACACATACTAAGTTATAACCATGGAAAAACAAACAAAATCCAGAGCTTAGCAGAGGTCTTCAACAGCAGAGAGACCTGAGTGGGGACAAATAGAATTCTTTTCGTTATCAACAAGTTCCTCGTTGTCCACCTCCTCGTTCACCTTCTCTGGCTGTCCTGGAGCATGCTCTGTAAATCGGGCTGGTCTTTAACTCACAGAGATCCACCTGCCTCTGCCTCCCCAATCTTCAATGCTGGGATTAAAAGCCTGTGCCACCACGGCCCAGCCAGGTGTGTTATTTTTGAGGTAAATGAGAGAAGACAAACTGGTATAAGGTATAAACCAGAGACAGATGTGACAAGGGATAGACACTGAGCGGCCACTTTCCAGCCTATGTTTTGGAAGGAGAGGAGAGTTATAATGTTGAACCAAGCTCTTACATTGGCTGCATCTAAAGAACGTGAGTTCAGTGTTTCTGGCGAGGACCCTTCTAGTGCAGATTCTAACATAACTGTGGCTAGTCTCAGGCAGTCTCCATCCTGTCAAAAGATGAATTGTCAGGGAAGGAAGGCGGGGACCTGGATGCTTTCCTTGGGATACTAAAATCCAGACTCATCTAAAGAGACTTCATGAGAGCTGCCTCTGAGTTTCTGCCCCCCCCCCCCCCCCCCGTCTTTCAAGTTCAACCCTCCTAGATGACCCCGATCCAGATGGTTCCTCTAGTATCTCGGATGCATCGCTCTTTCTCCTCTTCCTTTATGAGAAAGGATCACAGAGAAAGTATCTTTAGGAATTAGGGAGTTGAGCTGATTAGCAGGCGGGGTGTGTGCGAAACGCTGTTTATTAGGACTAAGACCGGACTAGGGCACGTTACAGCAACCGTTTTTTGCTAGCCACACTCCACTTAGGCTCTGCCTAAGAGACCCCAGAGACTCCATGGCCCGAGCCCTGTGGCCAGCGTAGCCAAATGTGGCAAGGCCCCGGAGCTCGCTCCGGAGCCTCACCTGAGTGCCCACAGCCTCCTTTCTACACAGAGCCTCCGGATCCTCCAGCCCCCACACAGGCCCCCGCCTAGACTCAGCTTCAGCACCGACTGCTTTTGCTGCAGCCGCTGCCATGGTGATGGATCTCGCGAGAACTGCTGCTCGCTACCGCGCACTTCTCGCGCGATCGTGGAGGTGGGAAGTATCCCGGGCTGGGGGTGGGTGTTCGCCGCACAGCTCCTGTCGCCGTCGCGGCTTCCGGTGCTAGGTGGAGGGAGGGCAGGAGGGAGCCGGGGAGCGGACCCGCGGACCAGCTTCGCCGCGGTCGGCTTTGCGGAGCGGGAGGCAGCGGCCGGAGAGCCGGGCGGAACCTGCGGGGGCGGAGGCGGCGGTGGCAGCCGCGGCGCAGGGAGCAGGAACAGGTTCGGAGCTGGAGAGGGAAGGCGGGTCCGGGCAGGGAAGAGGCTGGGTCAGGGTGGGAGCCCGAGGCCCCCCGACCGCGGTCCGGCTCGCACCGCCTGCCGAGGTGCGGGGAGTGATCCTCGCAGAGCTGGGGACCCCAGCCCCACTCCTGTCCCCGCTGCTGAAGGACGCCGAGCTGGGGTGGGGGCGGGGGGCGCACACGGATTTGTCCTCCGCCTCGCCCGAGGGGGCGACCTGGGCTGCAGAGGTGAGCTTTGGAGGGTCGGGGTTAGGGGGGAGGCAAGCTGGCCGGTGGGAGGTGACGCGGGGGCGGTGTGGCTGCTTGGATCTTTTCCTTGTGTTTAAGGGCTGTGAGGAATGCTTCCTTTTCTCTCTCCCTCCCCCGCCTGAGCTGTGGGGGGACCAAAGAAAAGCCTTGCCGTGGTTATTCTCCCTCCCCCATCGCGAGGCATGGGGGCCGGGGCTTAGCATCAGGGCCTGCTGGTGGGGCACGGTTGTCACGGAGGTTGCGCTCTGCTTTGGGGTGTTGGGAAGGGCAGGTTGGGAAGAGGGCAGCAGGTGGGGAGAGGGTGAAGAGGAGGCTGGAGAAGGGGGAGGGGGACCTGAGCTCGCTTGGAGGAGAGAGGTGGGGCCTTCCTCCCCCAGGCGGAGCGGGGGCGGTCTCACCGAAGGAGGGAGCATCTTGTCACTGGCCCTGAGTTTGTGTCTTCCAATCCGCTTTCTTTCTCTAGGAAGTACCAGGATTCCCGGAACAGAAAATGAAGCCATTGCTTACACCAGTCCTTTGAAGGAAGGAGGGGGAGGTGGGGAGGTAAAGTTCCTAGTTAAAAAACTCAGGGTCGTTTAATTAAAGTCGGAACTCTCTTTTGGAGGGACTTGTTCTTTGGGGGGTTATATTACTGCTGGTCTCTGGGCCGGGAAGAATGTGGTAGAGGAACATGTGGTCAGGACTAAGGAGAAAACAGTGAGGTCATTAGGGTGAGGGAGACGGGTAATGTAAAACCTGGCTCTGCCACTGTTGGATTGGGTCACCCTTGGGTCCTGGCATGAAAGTTTTATTGGGAGATCTGCTGCTGCAGGAGTCTGATTGCTTGAGTCCTTGCAACAGGATAGAATCTAGTCTCTGCCTACCTCCATCTCTGTCCCCAGTCAGGTAGATAGGGACTGTCTTTGCTGCCATTTTGTCTTAGACCTGTTTGGGGGTGCTATCTCCTCTTGTGTGACGCAGTGGCCATTGGGTTGGCCTTTTGCATATTGGACGTGCGCTTGAATACATCATTAAAGGCCGTCTTTAAAAAGGCTGATCCACTTAGGTTCAGCTTTTCCCAGAACAAGTCACTGACCTTGGAGGCAGCTGGAAAAAGCTCCCAGGTGTCACATAGTCACTCCTGTTGTCCTGTACAGTTCCCCTTCTTTCTCTCCTTCCTCTCCTGCTCCCTAACTTCTTTGTTTGAGACAGGGTCTCTCTGTGTAGTCCGTTGCTGGCTCACCTCAACCTAAGAGCTGCCTGCCTCTGTCTCTTGAGTGCTGAGGTTGACCTGGAGCCTCAACAGACCCTTACTTCCTTTTTTTGAGACAGGCTGTGTTTGAACTTGAGAATCTTGCTTTTATAAGAAGAATGCGGTATAGCACTGTGTAGAATTGTACAAGGTTTCTAGCGACTGCTTAAGAGGTAAGGAGGGCCAGGTGTGCTGACAGGCCTGCGATCCCAGGGCTAGGAAGATGCAGATGGTAGGTAGAGTTAGGCCAGCCTGGGTCACATAGCAAGACTGTTTGTTTTCCCAACAAAACCTGGACACATTGGGAACTAGTTGAACAATCGAGAAGTCTTGTCAGAAGTGTTCTCAAGCCTTGAGTGTGTGTTCCTCTAAACCCTTTTCAGCACTTACAGTGAGGGCGAATGGGGTTGAAGGGCTGAGCTGTTCTCTATTGGTTACAAGGAGAAACGTCTTTAAAACCAGAGTTTTTAAAGCTGAGGCTGTAGCTGACAAACTGGAATCTGCTTCCTCACGTAACTTGGAAGTAGATACCAAGAGGCCTTCAAGTCAGAGCACACTAGTGTGATTGGCTAACGGTGCTTTTAGAGGCCGGATGCCACAGTGAGGCATAGTCACCTGTGGAGACTGGACAAAGGTGTCACATCCCCTGGGACTGCAGTTATAGATGGCTATGAGCTACCACGTGCGTGCTGAGAACCTAACCTGTGTCCTTTGCGAGAGCAGCACATGCTCTTAATTAACCAGCTGGCTCCACTGTTTTTAAATTTATGTTTTATTTGCTTTCACTTTTTAAAAAAAAAAAAATAGTTATTGCATGTGTGTGTGTGGTGTGCATGCCAGTGTGTGTGGTGTGCATGCCAGTGTGTGTGGTGTGCATGCCAGTGTGTGTGGTGTGCATGCCAGTGTGTGTGAAGGTGTGCATGCCAGTGTGTGTGAAGGTGTGCATGCCAGTGTGTGTGGTGTTGTCCTTTTTCTCCTTCTACCATGTGAATCCTGGGTATTGGACTCAGCTTTTCGGGCTTGGTAGTAAGTGCTTTTGCCTGATGAACCATGTTGACCCTTTCTGAGAGAAGAGTATATGCAGTCTAGACTGTCCTACATTGGTTACATAGATCCTAGTGGCCTGGTTCTGCCCCCATGTGCTGTGGTTGCAGGCAGTCTAGACTGTCCTACATTGGTTACATAGATCCTAGAGGCCTGGTTCTGCCCCCATGTGCTGTGGTTGCAAGTATACACCACCCCTGTGTCTTGGCAGGCTCTCAGTCCTCAGGAACACTGAGACTGTGGAAACCACTTTTCTAGTTTGTCAAATTCAGGAGAAGGACTGAATGCCACAGTAGATTACTTTCTGCCTTGACACTACAAATGTCCTGCCATCCTCAGTGGAGCCATTTGCAGAGTGTCAGTAACTAACTCCAGGTCAGTCCTAGTGCCTTGTGCAGGGACATGAAGCATATGTCAGCCTCTGCAGATAAAGGGCTCAGAGTCAGTGCAGGGATTCCCAGCCCTTTCCTCCTATTACAACACCCACAGAAAATGATACGAGGACAACAGCTAGAGACCTGAGCTGATGGGTCTGTAGGCTCTAGTCACCGAAAGTCCTGCCTGGGCACTCATGGGCTTTGTGATCGGTGCCTCCAGCTGACATGGAATGCATCAGAGGCATTTTGGGAAGCCTTACCTCTGGGAAGTGAAACATCGGTAAGTTTAAATAAACTGCACTTTTCTGTTATTTAGGCTTTTTAAACAGAAGGAAAATAGAGTGTATGGGTGTTTTGTCTGTGTGCATATCTGTGCACCATATTCCTGCAGTGTGTGTGCAGGTCAGAAGGTGTCTGATCTCCTAGGCTGGGGTTCATGCAGTTGTAAGCTGCCATATTGGTGCAGAGAATTGAACTTGGGTCCTCTGAGAGCTGCTCATGCTCTCAACCAGTGAGCCATTTCTCCAGTCCCCCTGCTGTAGTGATTGGCCTTGTCCGGATTCTGGTTTTCTGTTTGACCTGTTCACTGGGAACTCCATCTTGATCTGTACTCGGGTCAGGTTGGTTTTAAGGCTTCCACTGTCTACCCAAGGTGACTGATAGGTTTTCAGGGTTTTTTCTTTTCTTTTCTATTATTCTTTCTCTTATAATTACATCCTGACCACAGTTTCCCCTCCTTCCAATCTTCCTCCATTCCTTGCCCCCAGATCCATTCCTCTATTTCCCTTTAGAAAAGAGCAGGCTGGGCTGGAGAGATGGCTCAGCGTTTAAGAGCACTGACTGCTCTTGCAGAGGTCCTGAGTTCAATTCCCAGCAACCACAAGGTGGCTCAGGACCATCTGTAATGGGATCTGATGCCCTCTTCTGGTGTGTCTGAGACAGCTTCAGTGTACACATATACATTAAATAAATAAATAAATAAATAAATAAACAAAAAAAAAGGAAAGAAAAGAGCAGGCCCCCAGGAATATCAATAGAACGTGGTATGACAAGTCCAATAGGACTAAGCACAATTCTTCACGTCAGAGTTGGGTGAGGCAACCCCGTAGGAGGAAAAGGGTCCCAAGAGCAGGTGAATGAGTCAGAGATACCTCCACTCCCACTGTTAGGAGCCCCACAAAAACACGAAGCTAACAACCATAACATATGCAGAGGACCTGGCTCAGACCCATGCAGGCTCCCTGATTATTGCTTCGGTCCCTGTGATCCCCCATGAGCCCCGTGTAGTTGATTCTGTGGGCTGTGTCCTCATGGTGTCCGGTCCCTTCTGGCTCCTACAGTCCTTCCTCCCCATTTTGTGCAGGGTTCCTGGAGCTCTGCCTGATGTTTGGCTATGGGTTTCAGCATCTGCTCCCATCAATTGCTGGGCACAGATCTACGATGATAGCAGAATGTCACCAGGAATCAGTTCATTTACTTTTTTTTTCCAGTTGTGTTTGGTTCTGATCCATCCTCTGGTTCTTAGCCATCCAGGCAGCGTCAGGCTTGGGCTCACCCTTGTGGTGTGGGTCTCAAGTCCGCAGTCATTGGACACTGAGGGGTCTAAGCGTTCAGTGACTTTATTATTATTTTTTGTAGTGAGGAGAGCATAGTGGTTAGACTCCACACCTGGAGCGAACAGCAGCCACCGAACAGCTGGGCTTGGAGCTGTTGTAAGCTGTTCAGATTTTAAGAAATAGAAAACAGAGCGGGGGTTGGTGAGATGGCTTAGTGTTAAGGGGATCCAGGTTCAGTTCCCAGCACCCACATAACAACTTGCAACTGTCTGTACCTCCAGATCCAGGGGTCCAACCTCCTCTTCTGTCCTTTGCAGGTTCCTGACACCTTCATGGTGCACAGTCATACATTCTGACATAACACCATGCACATAAAATAAGGCAGGTGCTACCATAACCAGCACAGTGGCTTTACCCACGGAGCCATCTCTCTGGCTCAAAGATTGTACTTTAAATATGGCGTGTGTGTGCGTGTGATTGTGTGCGTGAGTGTGAGTGTGTGTGAGTGTGTATGTGTGTGGTGAGTGTGTGTGAGTGTGCGTGAGTGTGTGAGTGTGTGTGTGTATGTGTTTGGTTTTTTGTTTGGTTGGTTTTGTTTGTTTGTTTTTTTGAGACAAGGTCTCACTTTGTAACCTTGGCTGGCTTGGAACTCACTATGTGGACTAGACTGGCTTCAAATTTACAAAGATCCTCTTGACTTGCCTTCTTTCCTGAATTCTGGGATTAAAGATACCCAACCACACTACACCCAGCTAGAATTTTTTTTTTTTTTTCAGAGAGAGGGTCTCATTTAGCCCAGGGAGCCTTGAACTTGATATTGTAGCTGAGGATGTCCTTGAATTTATAAAAGTGGCAAGAGATGTGATTGAATAAGCCAGATAGCACAAGGCAGATATGGCTCTTGCACGAGGTAGAGTATCAAATCAATATATACAGGAAGAGGGAAGCTGTCACAGTTTATGTTGCCAGGATAAAGACCCTGACAGAAAGCAACCTGGAGAGAAAAGGTTTATTTCACTTCACAGCTTGTAGTTTATCATGAAGGGAATTCAAGGCAGGAATCTAAAGGCAAGAGCTGATGCAGAGGCCATGGAGGAGTGCTGTTACTGGCCTGCTCCCACGCCTTGCTCAGCCTGCTTTCTCATAGAACCCAGGATGACCTACCCGAGGTAATGCCATCATTCATCAATCAAGACAGTGTCTCACAGACTTGCCTACAGGCCAATCTGATGGAAGCATTTTATCAGTGGAGTTTCTCTCTTCAGAGATGATTACAGGTTGTGTCAAGTTGACAGACCAATCAGTATAGAAGGGGAACAGTGAGATTGCTTATTGGATGAAGGTTCTTGTCACCAGGCCTGACAACCTGAGTCTGATCCTTGGAACCTATGTGGCGGAAGAAAAGAACCAATTGTTAAAAATTGTCCTCTGACCTCCACGCATGTTCTACAGTGTGTGCGCACCAGAGAGGAATGGCAGCTGCCAGTGGCTGCCTGGAGGGAGGAGGCTTCGTTCTGCTGTGCTGCATTTGGAAGCAAGTGCCACATCCCCAGCACTGGTGCGACTTATTTAACAGGTGCAGGCTCACTCTGGAAAGTTGAGAAAGTCTGGAGATGAACAGTGTGCAGTTGCACGGTGGTGTAAGTGTGCTAGTGTCATTGAACTGCACGCCCGAAACAGGAAAGATGGTGAGTTGATAGTAATTTTTAAAAAGAAGTCTAAGCTAGAACACTTCCAACCCGCTGGCTTGTCCCTAAAGAACCTATTTTCTCCCAGTTCTGTTCTGTCTAGTTTGTTATTTGTTGGGTGGGGGGCTGTTCTACATTGTGATTCTCCTGTCTCAGCCTCACAACAGTTAGAGCTTTTATGTGTTCTTTATTTTCTTTGATTAGGGTGATGTTTGCTCATTGTCCTATTTTGGTTTTAAGATTTTTATTTTTATGTGTTTAAGTCTTTTGCCTGTGTGTATGTCTGTAACATGCCTAGTGCCCATGAAGATCAGAAGGAGGGCGTTGCAGGCAGTTGTGAGCCACCATGTGTGTACTGCCTGAACTCAGGACCTCTGCAAGAGCCACAAGTCCTCTTTCTGACTCCTAGGAGTTGGGGTTTTGTTTTGATTTGAGATAGGGTCTCTCTGCGTGCCCAGCTCTGAACTCTTGTTCCAGTGTCCCAGCTAATGTTTTTCAGATTTTAAAAATTACATTTATTTGTGTACGTGGGAGAAGGCAACTGTCATAGCACACACGTCAAGGTTAGAGGATAACCTTTGGGATCAAATTCAAGTTGTCATATGTAGTGGCAAGTGTGTTGACCTGCTGAACCATCTTTCTGCCTCCCTCCCGTTCCTTTGTGCATGGGAGTGTGATATGTGCGTGCGCACCATTCTGTGTGTATATGTATGTGTGTGTAAGCTGAAGGACCACCGTGGGGATCTTAAGAATGACATCTGTCTCTTTTGAGACAAGTTCTCTTGCCCCGGAGCTCACCCGTTAGTCTGTGTAGACTGGCTGGACAGTGAGCCTCAAAGAATCTTGTCTCTGCTTACATGCGGGTTAAAGTATGTGCCACCATAGCTGGCTATTTTCAGATGGGCTCTAGGACTCTAACTTGAGTCCTGTGCTTTCAGGGCAAGTACTTCAGTGACTGAGCCATCTCTTATGCTGATTTTGTTGTTGTTTCTTTGAGACAGGGTCTCTGTGGTCTGGGCTGTTCTTACACTCAGCATTCCTCCCGCCCCGCCCTCTAGAGTGCTGAGGTTACAGGGGTGAGCTGCCACCCCAGGTTAGCGCCTGGTCTTTGTATAACAGATGAAGGCTGGACAGGAGAGCACTAATGTTCTAAATTAAAGATCGAAGAAACCATTCTAAGACATTCCCAGGGAGCTTTCCCATGTCTCATTGGTGACTTTTTGTTTCTGCGTGACCGTTAGTGAGCCAGGCATTGACGAAAGAAGTGATTGAATGCCACACATATCTTAGCCAGGTCATTTCATTCCCTAGGCTGAGGAAGAATCTTTGCTGAAATGTACTTCATAGTCTGTGTTTCCCCAATTTTAAACAAAATGGGGGTTTGCTTAGAAGAAAGGGAAGAAAGGCAGCCAGTGATTTCTGTTATCTGAGGCTGTCTTGCTCCTTTTAAGGTTGTTACTGTTTGCATAGGTGTTCGCATAGGTTCTCAGACCCCCCCCCCCCGTCCATTGGACTTCATATTTTTGCACATCAAATATTGAAGCACAGACTGCTTTTGCAGAGGACCCAACTTAGAACAGTAAAGTTAGACAACTTACAACAGCTTGTAGCTCCAGCTCTGGGGATCCGATGTCCTCTTCAGCTACTGCCCTGTCACTCACATGCACACACCTACGCCATAGAAATAGATTTGATTTTTTTTTTTTTTTTTTTTTCCGAGACAGGGTTTCTCTGTGTAGCCCTGGCTGTCCTGGAACTCACTCTGTAGACCAGGCTAGCCTCGAACTCAGAAATCCACCTGCCTCTGCCTCCCGAGTGCTGGGATTAAAGGCATGCGCCACCACTGCCTGGCATAGAAATAGATTTTTTTAAAGAAATCTGTGTTAAGTCTTAAAGCAAACATCTTCATCCTTACCAGAAGTATCCCTCACTTTTTCTCTGTCTGAGGAGTTGTCATCCAGTTCCAAGTCATCACTGACGTTTCTGTTCTTCCTCTTACGTTTAGTCCATCATTAGACCCTGTGAGTTCTACTTTTTTCTGAGACAGGATCTCTCTATTTGGCCTTGGCTGTCTTGCTCTCTAGACCAGGCTGGCGTTGAACTCAACAGAGATCCTCCAGCCTCTGCCTCCAAGTGCTGTGCCCAGTGAATCCTACCATATTGATGTTTCAAATCTCTCTTGTCTTCTGCTGCTACCTCTTGCTACTAGGAACTTTAAAAAAAAAGTTAACTCATTTTCCATGAAGATGTGAATTTTGACTGCATCTTTGTAAGTACACCCTGTGTGCAATGCCTGTGGGAGCCAGAAGAGGGCGTTGGATCCTCTGGAACTGGAGTTCACAGCCGGTTGTAAGTATTTCTGCCTCCATCTTTACAGTGCTGAGACTATAGTTGTGTGCCACTGCACCCTGTGTATGCAGTCCTGGGACTGAATCAACACTTTTTGTATGCTAGGCAAGCTCAACAGCAGAGTCCTTCCTTGGTCCCCTCTTTCCTGTTCAGTGTATCCTTTGATGAGTCAGGGATGACAGACAAAAGTGCTTCCTTGGCTTTGAAAATTCTACAGTTTACTAAGATACCAACAAGTTCCTGTTTTCTGACTTAAGTGTTCCCAGAACTTACAAGGCAGAGACCAGAGGATCTGTGAATTGAAGGGCCAGCCTGATCCACATAGTAAGCTCCAGGACATCCAGGACTACATAGACCTCCCTCAAAAACAAACAAATACAGCTAAAAATATATTATAGCTATGACTAGCCAACAGTTAGTCCAGGAGACTAATGCAGGCTCACTGAGCCCTAAACTATTGGTCCTGTGGTTATCAGGGTTTCAAAAGCCATCTCTATTAGTGGTAGAGTCTCAATTTGAAAATGACCTGGGAACACCATTGCTATTACCTTGCCAGGCAGTGGAGGGTCAAAAGGTTCTTCTGCCTTCTTCTGGACCCTAAAGAGAATGGTGGTGCCAGATCCAACATGTTCTCCCTCTGAAGCATTTCAGGACACAGCTTGGTCCAGCATTGCAATCAGATGAGAGAGGTGTGTTTGGCTGACTGGCTGTTGACCATCACAGTGCCCTGAGGCTAAACACATAAGCCAAGATGGATGAGCTGCCAGCTGTAGATGTGGCTAGCTGCCTTTCATGGGAATGGAGGGTGGGCATGCATGTGGTCCTCAGATGAGGATGTACTCAGATGAGCCTTAGTCGGTGTGCCTACTTGAGGGTGGGCATGCATGTGGTCCTCAGATGAGGATGCACTCAGATGAGCCTTAGTCGGTGTGCCTACTTGAGGGTGGGCATGCATGTGGTCCTCAGATGAGGATGCACTCAGATGAGCCTTAGTCGGTATGCCTACTTGGACTGTTGCCGTGCTAAACTGGGTACTCGAGTCCGATGTCGGAGCTCTTAATTATTTTTACCTCTGATGAATAAAAATTTCTGAATGTAAAATAGAGTATTAAGATGCTCTGCTAAGAGTTGTTACTACAGCCCATTTTCATCGTGGGTGGCTCCTTTTCTGTGTGTTTTTTGTTGTTGTTGTTTTGTTTGTTTTTTCGAGCTCCTTTTCTGTTTTAACTACTCCCCTGGTTTCCACCAGTCCATGGAACCCTGGCTCTTTGCCCTGTCAACACATGAGTATGGTTGTGGTAAGGGAAAGTAACTTGTAAAATAAATGAAACCGTCCGGAGTTCGTCTCTTCTTCCTCCTCCCTTCCCCCCCTCTTGTTTTCCCTCCTCCCCTTTCCCTCTCCTTCCTTCCTTCTTTTCCTCTTCTTTGAGACTGGGTGTCATGTGTTCCAGGCTAGCCTTGAGTTTTTGATCCATCCCCTAGGAATGCTCACCATTATTGGTTTTATGAAGTCCTGGGGATCAAATTCAAGAGTTTTGTGCATACTAGGAAGATCGTTTTCCAAGTGAGCTGCCTGGCCAGCTGGCTGCAGTTCATGGTTGTTGTTAGGAATGCATTCTGGTGCACAGAATTGCATAGCGTTGGAGCAATAGCTCAGCTCTCAAACAGCCAAGGCTTACAACCAAAGAGATCATGATTGTCTGTATAGGCAGGGATTGGTGTTCCTGGTATTGCCGAAAGCTGCCACTATCCTAGTGACAAGGACAGAGTACTGTGTCTTAATAGGCAGAGAGGAATAGAGAGCCAGAAACTAGCTTCTCCTTTGGAGTGCTAAGTCAAGCTTCTGATTATGCTAAAAGGGAGTAAAAAGCCCTGGCTGCTCCAGCAAGCTGCTTAGTGGCTACCAGGTATTATTAGATCTTTATTGGCCTCATTTGCATATTAGCAAAGGGAAATGTCACTGGTTTTGCTCTAGTCCTTTAAGGATGTTCCTGAACAAGTTCTGGGGTCAGCTGTGCATGAAAAATGGCCAGGATTTGACAGCTCCTCCTTCCCAAGCTAAATCGTATCTGGGTTTATTAAAGATATATAAAGATACTTAATAAGCAGTCATAGTATTTCAGGAGGGACAGTCATGAGCTGAACAGAATTCTTAAACTTCTTGTGAAGTACCAAAATCTGACGGGCACTATAAAAACAAGAAAGGGTAGGGTGTAGATTTCAGCTGGGAGAGTACTCTCCTGGTACCTAGAACTGGGTGTGGCAGTACAAACATATATAATCCCTGCACTTGGGAGGAGTGGAGACTGGAAGATCACAGGTCACCCCTAGCTGATCTTCCTCCTAAAAGCAATTCAGGGACGTCCTGTTACTCTGAAAAGAGAAAGTTTACAGTAAGGATTGCCTGCCACTTGTTAAGTATGTGGTTAAACGTTGGTAACCCAGTGTGATTGTTCAGGAGGTGAGATGCAAAGGGCAGAGCTGTCAGTCTGGAGGTGGGGTCTTTAGAAGAGGAACCCCTCACCCCCGTTGCTCTTGTAAGAAACCACCATGTCAGTGATGCCACTGCCCTGTCCAGATCTCCTGACATGTAAAGGCAAAGCCATTTTTACTGCGTCACAATCCACCAGGTCTCTGGCTTTAAAGAATTAAGTCTGTGGTGATGATGGACAGGGAAGAGGACATACAAATGAATTTTTAGGGGTCACTGAGCTAGCTCAGCAGGTCAAGGTGCTTACCACCAAGTGTGAAGGCCTGAGCTTGGTTCCTGGAATCCTCGTGGTGGGAGGAGAGAGAGAGGCAGTCCCCTCATCTTCTGACCTGTGCGTGTGTGTGGCATGTCACATGTGTTATATACACATAGATCAATGATAGGGAATTATTTCTGAGTGTTCCCACTGGACAAAGCCAAGGTGATTACTACATGTGTCAACATCAGGGAATCTCTTCCTCTGGAGCCAAGAGGAGTGCATCAAAACTGGTAAACAAGGGAGTTTTCTCCTCTGTCAGTCCCTGTCCTGACTCCTATGTCCGGCAGGCTTGGGAGACATTCTGTTAACAACTTGTTTCCTCCAAAACAATAAAGTATGCCCTACCTTTAAAATTACATTTATCTGTGTTTATATAGGTTCCTCATGCTGCCTCATGTGTGAGGTGATCAGAGCACAACTTTCAGGAGCTGTTTCCTTTGCTGTGGGACCTGGGGATCTAACTCAAGTGATCAGGCGACAAGTGCCATTCCTGGGTGGGCGAGGCATCTTGCTGGCCCACAAAGAAGTGTTCTGTGTGCTAATATAACAAACAAATTTCCATATTGTATAAAATGATACAAGGTGGCATTTCAAACTGTATTGTCACTAGAGATACAGTTACACAGAGTGGACACACGGGTCTAGAAGAGCGTTCTTGCCGAGGACTAGCATTTACTTCTCATCGCCCACATGATGACTTAGAACCATCAGTAATTCCAGTTTCATGGGATTTGATGCCCTCCTCCCGCATCCTCAGGCACGCACATGGTGTACATGCATAATAAGGCACCCCCCAATATAAACTATTTTTTAATTTAAATACACGCATTTCTGTTGTCATCTGTAGCACTTCAGCTCTCTATGCCTGGTCTGTTTGATTCCCCAGTTCTCTCCAGGTCTGTTTTCATTCTTGCCATAATCGGCTTCTTCCTCTTTCTTCTGGGTGTCTTATAGTCCTGTCTTCTAGGGCTAGCTTTGGAGAAGCAGGTTTAACAGACAGCTTTGTGGCTTTTGTCTGTGGCTTGTCCATCAACTTGAATTTATTTCCATTGTTTTTTTTTTTTTTTTTTTGGAGACAGGGTTTCTCTGTGTAGCCCTGGCTGTCTTGGAACTCACTCTGTAGACCAGGCTGGCCTCGAACTCAGAAATCCACCTGCCTCTGCCTCCCAAGTGCTGGGATTAACGGCATGCGCCACCACTGCCCGGCTGGATTTATTTCTATTAATGCCCCCCGCCTCGCCTTTATTTTGGGTATGTGGTGACAATGACAGTGGGCGGTGAACATGGAGATGTAGTGCATGTGGCTGTGGTATGATGTTCATTCTTGAAGAATACCCCACCCCACATTAACTAGAACTCCTGTAGCCCAGACTGGCATCAAACTTGATAGGTTGCTGTGGGTAGCCTTGAACTTGTGATCCTCTGGCCTCCAGGTCTTAAGTGTTGGGATCACAGGTGTATATTACCATGCCCAGCTTCACAGCACATTAATCAACTAACTTTAGTCCACAGATCTCAAATCATACTGAACAGAAGAAATGATACAGGGAGATCTCTGATTGAAGCTCAAGTCAGTATGCATGATATATCAGCCATAGTGTTCCAGTCATGGGAGTGAAGGCAGGCCCAAGGGAACAAAGGAGGGGTTACATTCTAATTAGGGAGGTGACTGTGCACCTGTTAATAAGCAAGTCACAGGGTAGTGTGTGCTGCGTGAGAAGCTCACATCTTTCAGGGACCTTGCAGGGCAGATGTGCAGTCAGCTTCTGTTTCTCCCCAGGCCATCCTGCTTTGGCCTCACGGTGCTGCACTAGAGCCCGGGTCTCTGTTGTGAGGTTAGGGTCAGCTTCAAATTATAACTTCAGCGTGACAGTTGAGCGAAGAAGCAGAGCAGAGGGTTATTTAGAGGTTCTGAGCAAGGGGTATTGGCTGCTGATCTTTGCTTTGAGCTGCTGGTCTCACTGTGACCATGCATTCAGTGCCAGCTTGGTCATGAAGGACCATGAGAAGTATCTGATGTAAGTTTAAGATCTCTGCCACAGCCTAATGACAAATCTTCAACAAATACCATCTCTCTGCGACATCCCAAGAAACATGGAGAAAGTTTTCCTTGTGGAAGTCATGGTACCAGAAATCCAACTACCATAGGTTGCCGAGGTTGGGATGACCTGACCTTAGTAGCTGGACAAGTGTCCCTGTCACTCCTCCTACCCCTTTCTGCCCTCACCTTAGGACTGTGCAAGAGCCTTCAACCTGACTGGCTGAGTTGAGGCCGGAAGGGCAGCAGGGCTAGCTAGTGACAGCATGGCTGAGATTGAGTCCTAAAGTCCAGCCAAGCCCTGTTGCTAGGGTGTGAGCTTTGTGGGTCAGAGATAGGACTCATTGAGGAGACCTGGGAGAGCCACACCTGGCCACTAGTTGGGGTCTGGGGACGTCTGAAGACGAGACACTGCTGCTCTCAGTTCTTTTTTACTTCTAGATGGCAGCCTAGTACTCGGTCCCCAGGGCTGTTGATCTGACCTCTGTGCACTCGTCTGGAATTAGTACTCGGTCCCCAGGGCTGTTGATCTGACTTCTGTGCACTCTTCTGGAATTTGCTACAGAGGAGTAGGGGAAATAGAAGAACAAAAACAAGCCTGAAAAAGTTTTCAAAAAAAAGTGACTAAACTCCCACTACAGTTCCCTGATTCACCTTGTAACTAGGATCCTTCGCTGTCCACCGCTCACATTCCTGGGTTTGGATGCTCTGTCCTGGCCTGTTCCTTCGCCTTCTGGGTTTGGGGTGTGTGTGTGTGTCGCTGGTTTCCAGACTCTAGAGAGTGCCAGCAGCTGGCATATGATGATCGCTGAACAAGCCGCCGGCTGACACATGCCTCCCGAGCCATGGAGAGCTGGCTGGCGTGGGTGCTCTGAACCCCTACTGCATGACTGTTTCAGAGATGCATTTCTAGGCCAAATGTGTAGTGCACACCTGTAATCCTAGCACTTAGGAGGTGGAGGTAAGAATCAGAAGTTCAAGTTTATCCTTGGCTACATAGTGAATTTGGGGCCAGCTTGGGCAACAGGGACCCTAGCTCAAACATTTTCAAATTCTGGGTAAGAGCGCTTGTTGTTGCAGGAAACCTGGGCTCCGTTCTCAGCACTCACATAGCTCACAGTTGGTCACTTTTTAAAATATTTATTTATTTATTTAATGTATATGAGTGCTCTGTCTATATGTATATCTGCATGCCAGAAAAGGACATTGGATCCCATTATAGATGGTTGTGAGCCACCATGTGGTTCCTGGGAATTGACCTCTAGAAGAGCAGCCAGTACTCTTAGCCACCTGTCCAGCCCTCCTCACAGCAGTTCTTACCTCCAGTGGACTCTAATGCCTTCTGTGGGCACAAGGATGACATGGTACAGAAATAACTCAAACAGACGCCTCTTCCCTGAAGTAAGATAGGTAGATGTGAGAGCAGTGAAGCATTTGAAATGCTTCTTTGTGTGTTTGGTGGGGTTGTTGTGAGAAGTGGTCTTGCTATGGAACTTCGGGTTCTTCTGGTCCCACTTCCTGATCGAGGAGCTTGCAGGTGTGAGCTAGCACATCTGTCCTACTATACATCCTGTGTTGCCCTGTGTTGAGAGGAAATGAGTGCATAGTGTGTGCTCTGTCTGCTGAGAGCAGTGGTGTCACACACCCTCACAGTGGCTCATAGCTCACCTCACCCACTGAGCAGGGGTTGTCAGGTGCCATTGTGAACCACTGGTGCACACTCAGTTTGCTTGATCGGAGGTGAGGTTGATAAAAATCACCAGAGTTAATTTGACGTTGAACTGCATCAAACATTGCTTAGTTTTCAGGAACACAGCGCTGCAGGGTCTCTTGGGTTTATTAAAGGGAGCTTAAAGCAACCAAAGGTTTTGAACAGAAGAACCAAAGGGCCTGGTTTGGCCTTTAAAACCACTTTGACTGTTTTGTGGAGAACAGGATGAAGGGTTAGGGAAGACAGGGACGAGATGATTACCTCCTTGCAAGTGACCTTATGGGACAGCTCTCCCTGGATGGGCCGGAGAGAGCGTGAGAAGCCTTCCCCACCCTCCCAGCTCAGGATGCAGTTGTATAGACAGGCCAAGTGACAGCAGTTTGGAGTGTAAATGGCCAGCTTCTTTTAGGAGTCATGCTTGCTAGTTTACTTCCTCATTTACATTGCTATGGAAGGAAAATGGAATTACATGCGAGGAAGGAACAATCCCTTGACTAGAGCAGAGCAGAAACCTCGGGAACCTGGCAAGCCTGAGCCTTGTCAGGAGTTACAGGGCCAGTCCTCATTCTACTCTTCCACACTTCTCAGAAGTCTCTGTAAGGTTGGCAGAGGGAAAGGCAAATGGGTTTGCAGTGCTCTGAGGTGTAACAGAGAACATTAGAATTGAAATGACTTTAGAAGTCTCCACCTAGAACCTTCTCGATTTGTAGGTGCAGATCTGCAGAGATGAAGCAAGCAACCTTCTAGTCACTGCAGTGGATTACTGACATAGCAAGGGTCCTACATGCCTCCTGCTTTGCCTCTGCTCGCAAACATTGAGTCTGTGTATGAGTGGGCCTTGGTATTCATAGTCCCTTCTGGTGTTTAGCCAGTAGTGAAAGAACTCCAGCTATGACTTTGGCAAATTCCATGAATGTGAAGTCCTTACAAACAGTTGATGGTAAGGAGTTTCTGTTTCCTTTGTCTAGGATCAAGCCCTCATACCAGGATCAGGCTAAAACCAGATTACCACTGCCCCTACCTGGGTCCCATTGACTTAAAGCAGCCACTGTAATCATGGGCAATATCTTTGGGAACCTTCTGAAGAGCCTAATCGGGAAGAAGGAGATGCGCATCCTGATGGTGGGCCTGGATGCTGCAGGAAAGACCACCATCCTGTACAAGCTGAAACTTGGAGAGATTGTCACCACCATCCCTACCATTGGTAAGGAAGGGCAAGCGTGTCTGTGGGCTGAGGGAGGGACGGCTGGGGGCCTGCTCCAAGGTCTCCCCAGGCAAGTCCATACATTTCGTGGGCTTCAGAGAGAGTGTCTGTTTAGCTTTGACAGGTGCTGGAACTGCCGTTTGCCCACCTGCCCTGGCCCACCCCATGCGGGAACTTCCGAGGCCTGGCACTCAACAGTTGCCCTCCGGCATTGGGGTTGGTTTGTTCTCTGTGTTGTTAGGAAAGCAGGTGAAGGGCTTTGATGTTTCTGCCAGAGGCCTGGAATTGCTTTGGTTTAGATCTTTAGTGGCAATCTTGGTTAAGACCTGCCTGTTGGAGGGAGAATATTTGCTACAAACATGGGACTGTGGGTCATCCTGAGCTTGGGGCTCCAGCACTATAGCTCCTGTCTCAGGCTTTCCATTGCCTCTCCGCCCCACATCTTAGCTTAGATAGATTTTAGTGATCAAGGGACAGAATAGAGTCCTTCTTTGTAGAATGGAGGATCAGAGTCTGAGTGAACAGGACAACGGTGGCTCATATTATCCAGGTAGCTGTGAGCCTTCTAATCAGAGCTTCTTTGATTTTCCTTCCTAAAAAAAAAAAAAAAAAAAAACTTATAATAATGTATAATATAACATATACTTATTTTTATGTGTGTTTATGTTTTGCCTGTATGAATGAATGTATGTATGTACACCATATGCATGCATGTCTAGTGAACATGGAGGTCAGGACAGGCCATCAGAGCCCGTGGAACTGGAGTTATGGATGGTTGTGAGCCACTATGTGGGTTCTGGGACTTGAACCCCAGCCTTTGGGGAAACAAGTGCTCTTAACCACTGAACCATCTCTCCAGCCCTTTTAGATTTCCTTTTAGGCTACCCAGGTCAAGGACTACAAGATCCCGGTATCCCTTAAGCTTTCTGCTGTTGTTGTCACATCAGAAGCTGACAAGAAATGGGAGTGAGCTCATCAGGTCATTATTTGTAGGTCTGGTGTTTAAGGCCAGTGAGCTCATCGGGTCATTATTTGTAGGTCTGGTGTTTAAGGCCAGTGGCCATTGACTTTTTTACCTCCCAAAGGGTTTAATGTGGAGACAGTGGAGTATAAGAATATCAGCTTCACAGTATGGGACGTAGGTGGCCAGGACAAGATTCGACCCCTCTGGAGACACTACTTCCAGAACACCCAAGGTATGACAGACAGAGTTCCTGGGGTTGGCATTGCTGGGCTTGTGCAGAGCATGGCTGTTCTCTTAGCTATGGGTAGCCAGCCCTTGCCCTGATGCCGCTCCTGAAGTGAAGGGAGCATGTGTTTGGAGGGTGTGGTGAGAGAGAGGGCAGGAGACATGCGTTGTCTCTGTGTGTCTGTCCCATGCTCTCTCTGCTCCCCAGGCTTGATATTTGTGGTTGACAGCAATGATCGGGAGCGAGTGAATGAGGCCCGGGAAGAGCTGATGAGGATGCTGGCGGAGGATGAGCTCCGGGATGCTGTTCTCCTTGTGTTTGCAAACAAACAGGTGAGCTCTTGCCCTTTCCCTGCATCTGGGAGAGAGCATCCTGGCTATAGGAGTCATGGGGCCTTGGGGCTCATGGATGAAAGGCCTGGGACTACTACTATCATGTTGGAAGTGTGAGGAGGAGAAGCACTTGGCTCCTTCATGCTCCTCTCCTTGTTCCCCAGCCCAGTTGTGTTTAGCAGCATTTTAGTCCATGAGATGAATATGGTGGCAAGTCTGTTCAGGATCGCTGTCTTCCCTGTACTCCCCTGCTCTGTGGTAGAGCGGGCCTTGCTCCTGCAGTCAGACCTGATTGTTGGTCATCTGAACCACACACACACTCAACCCTACCTCTTCTCTATCTAGTTCACTGGCTCTGCAGTTCTGGGACTACTGGGCCTGGAGCAATTCCTTGGAGCAAAATCTTGATCTGGGTTTCCTGAGATAAACAGAAGGAGGTCATATGTGTGCCTTTGGCAAATGGGTGCTCTAGAAGCCTATGAAAGATCCTGAGGTATCTTTGTGTGTGTTCCCTTGCGCTGCAGGATTTGCCGAATGCTATGAATGCTGCTGAGATCACAGACAAGCTGGGGCTGCACTCTCTGCGCCACCGCAATTGGTACATTCAGGCCACCTGTGCTACCAGCGGGGACGGGCTGTATGAAGGCTTGGACTGGCTGGCCAATCAGCTCAAAAACAAGAAGTGAGAGCCAGGCAGCCCTCTCTGACTACCCCACCCACTCCTGACACATACCTGTTGTCTCCTTACCCAGTTTCCCCCTCTTCCTCTTGAAAGTGTGGCCAAGGCCCTGGGTATCATGTCCACATGCCCAGCAAGCCTTGCCTCTCATGCCTCCCTCCTCCTTCCTTGTGCACTGACACGGTCAGACCCCAACTGCTGTCCTGATGATGAATCGTTCCAATTTACTGGATTTAAAACAGAATGATGCTGTTATGGTTTTGTGGGGTGGTCCCCCTTGGTTTCAGGAGGAAGAGTGGGATGTTCTCTCTGTTTGCTGTTTGGCACTGGTTGCTGTGCCCTTGGCGTCTGAGTCCTTTCCCTGTGTCCCTGGCCACTCTCCTCCCTGTCCTCCTTTCCTTCCACACCCTCTCCTATTCTACATGGACATTGCACGGGCCTCTCTGTGTGTGCGTGCATGTGTGCGCCTGTATATACGTGTATAGAGAGATATATATGTGGGGTCAGAAGGGAGCAGAGCGCAGCTCAGGGCTTGAAGCCAGGACACTGCGCACTAGAACCCGTCCCCTGCCCTTCTGTGTTGGTGAGGTAAGGGGATGTGGGTGGGTCCCATTGCTTTCCTCTCTGCAGGTGGCATTCCTGGATGTTAGGATACAAGATGGGTTCCCACAGCCATCTGTCTTATCTTTCCTTCTCCACCATTATGAGCACACGAAGTGGCATCGATCCCTGGGTGACTGTACCTAAGGAGATGCCATTCTCCTCTGCCTCAGTAGGAAGGAAAGGAGCCCACTCACGCCATCAGTCTAGAGTGTTGTATTGATCCTCCCCACCACCCTCAGATCCGCTCCCCAGGAACTCGGGAGGGGTTGGTGGGACCTGCATGCTGAGGTGGGCAGTGCTCTGGGGAAGGCCCAGATTTTCTGTCTCACTCCCGTGAGGAGGAGAAGGACGGAAAGGCGCTGAGCAGCCCTCTTCCTGCCTTCTGGTCTTGGGGGCTGGGTGGTTATGGCTGTCAGGGATTTTTTCCCCTTAGTAGCCCTGCTGGCCTGATGAGGACTGACCAGGTAGAGTAATGAGAAGCCATGGATTGGGGGTAACATAACCGACCTCAGTATCGATCCCCCCGTTCTCCAGTTCTCTGTTTAGTTCAGGACCAGGAAAGATGAGTCTAAGTTGTCCTTGATGTCCTGTCCCCCTCCTTCTGGCAGCTTTCCCCAGTCCTCATCCTGTCCCTGAGTAGGTCTCTGGGGTTGGAGTAGATGCCGAAAGACCCTGCATGGCTGACGCTGGAACCTTCAGGGGCCTCCCTCCATCATTCTCTGCTTGTTTAGCTGCTGCTGCAGGCCTGTAGAGGGCGCTTGTTCCAGAAGCTCTGACCTGGGCCCTGACTTACCACTGCACTGAAGCTGTGGCTGCTCTGTAGGCTCCTGTGTGTGCTGGCTGCGCCCTGAGCTCCAAAACAGCTGCCTATAACCTCTCTGCTAAGGTCAGGACCCTGGGCTCTTGGCAGCATGGCTGAGAGACCCTTCCCAGAAGGTTGTTCTGAGCTCCACTCGGTGGCCAGGTTTCCTGCCACCTTTGTCTATAGCAGGCAGATAGGTTCCCCAGCTGACTGTCAGCTGAGCTGTGTGAGGTTCCAGAATGTGTCTCAGTGCAGGTAGTGCTGTGTTACCCCAGACAACATGTGGGTGTGTGCTCTAGAACTGGTTTTGTGTGTGTGTGTGTGTGTGTGTGTGTGTGAGGGGGAAGGGAGAGAGAGAGAGATCTATATGGGGGTGCCAGGGGTTCTGTTTCATTC
>JADRCH010000354.1:462349-499672 GCA_019843965.1 Rhynchomys soricoides | reverse complement strand
CTCTCTCTGCCGTTTCCTAGTGCCCCGCACCCCCTTGTTGCTGCTGTGAGCGCCTGTTTGCCTTCTCTGTTCACTTACCACTTTGCCTGTTTGGTTTTGGTTTTGTCTTCTATTTGATTTTCTACTCTGTCTTTGCTTTTGAGATTGGTAAGGACTTTGCCTCTTTCTCTGCCGCGCTCTCAGACCTTCCCACCTAGATGCCAGTCCCAGGCAGGTTTTGTACAGTGCAGACTCCATTCCACTCTTGCACCCCTTACCGCAGCTTCTTCTTTTTCTCCACCTCCTGGGACCAACGTGAGGCTGAGCGGCTGAAGCAGCCTTAAATGTTGCCTTGGCACGTGCTGCTCCAGACATGTCCAGCAGGGGGCAGTAACATCTTGGTACCATCTCTGGCTTTGTGGAGAGGTGGGGGTGCTTTCTACATCCCCTAATGTCTTCAGGGGTTGGGTGTTGGTCCTGTTCCTGTGAACTCCCTTGCTTTTCTCAGTTGGTTTAATTTTTTATCTTGTTCTACCTTTTCTTTCTGGGGACTCCCCCTTCCCTCCACCTCCAAAACTTGTGGTGTTACAGTGGCATCTGCAAGTCTGAAGTGGGTTCTTTCTTTTTGCTTTCTCTGGAATGTAGACTGTACATGTTTAATAACTCGCCTTCTCTATCCTTGCTCAAAAATGTGGGATAATGCAATGACTGTGCCCTGGTTGGAAATTAAACTTGTTTTACGCAGCTCTGGTGCAGCCCTTGGTCCTTGAGCGGCAGCTGTGCGGCCATGGGAAGCTGGGTGGTCTTTCCACACCGTTCCTTCTCTGCAGAGGTGGGAGGACACGCCTCAGTGTGTGCAGAGTAAGTCATGGAGGAGCTTAGGTTTATTGGGAACACTGCTTATGGTTCCTTCTTCCCAGCACACCCTGAAGGAAGTCTAAATGAATCAAGTGCCAGCGTGTCGGGCTATGTGACTGACCAACTCCTAAAGAGTTGGCCCTCAGCCGGGCAGTGGTGGCACACGCCTTTAATCCCAGCACTTGAGAGGCAGAGGCAGGTAGATTTCTGAGTTCGAGGCCAGCCTGGTCTACAGAGTGAGTTCCAGGACAGCCAGGGCTGCACAGAGAAACCCTGTCTCGAAAAGCCAAAAAAAAAAAAAGAGTTGGCCCTCAGTCTACCTGTATTTACTACCTGTTGGTAGACTTCAGGGCAGCAGTTCTCAGCCTGTGGGTTGTGACACCTATGAGGTTCACGGATCAGATATCCTGCATATCAGATATTTACATTAGGATTCATAACAGTGGCAAAGTTAGAGTAAGCACAGGGTAAACATCTGGGCAGTACAGTAAATACAGGGTAAACATCTGGGCAGTATAGTAAAAACAGGGTAAACATCTAGGCAGTATAGTAAATGCAGGGCAAACATCTGGGCAGGACAGTAAGCACAGGGTATACATCTGGGCAGTATATCAAACAGGGTAAACATCTGGGCAAGACAGTAAACACAGGGTAAACATCTGGGCAGTATAGTAAACCTGCCACCTTCCTCAGCATAAAGCAGCCAGCTGTACTCGGGGTGTGTGGATCCCACTGCCAGGCAGCTAACTCTCATTTGGAAACCTAACAGGATGTCTTGAGGGTACATCTTCGGTAAAGCTTACACTCTTGCCCCTTTCCCATTGCTCTGGTGTCTTCTGCTGTCACTGACTCCACACGAAGGAAGATGTGGTGCCGCCCGTGGTGAGCAGGGAACCCTCTTCCTGCGTCCTTCCTTTGGTCCAGAGCGTGAGTCTCTCACCCTGCTATGAAGTGTTTAGTCTGCACTCGTTGCCTCTTCCTTACCGGTTCCTTTTCCTCTAGTTACTGTCCCCTCCTCAGGAACCATTGCTTTTTGTCCATTTCTCTGACTTCCAAACCTCGACCCATCACCAACCCTGTGTCTTCAACATTACTTCCCTGAAAATCTGACACTTTGCCTCCTTTTGGCTCTTCCAGACTTCTACAGCTAATAAGTTAGGAATATCTTTCTCTAGTGCTTCGCTTATTTGTTAATAAATAGATCACTTTCTGAGCTGTATTTTGTTACTTTATTGTTGTTTTGAGATAAAGTCTCAGTATAGCCCAAGCTGACTTCAAACTTTTTGTTTGTTTTTGTTTTATGAGACAGGGTTTCTTTGTATAGCCCTGGCTGTCCTGGAACTCGATTTGTAGACCATGCCGTCCTTTTACTCAGAGAGATCCACCTGCTTCTGCTTCCTGAGTACTGGGATAAAGGCGTGGGCCGCAGCAGCCACCACCTGCCTGCTGACCTCAAACCTGTAACTATCCTCTGCCTTTGTCTCCTTGGAGCTGGGTGACAGCTGTGTGCCAGTAAGTGTAGCCTCAGCTGTAGTACAGTAGTAAATAATAGAAGCCGGGCACGGCGGTGCACGCCTGTAATACCAGCACTCAGGAAGCAGAGGCAGGAAGATCTCTGAAAGTGTGAGGCCAGCCTGGTCTGTATCTGTCTGATGCCTCATCTTCCTCCTTCAAAGAAAAGTAAATAGGGGCAGGAGAGATTGCTCAGTGGTTAAGAGCACTGGCTGCTCTTCCAAAGGTCCTGAGTTTAATTCCCAGCAACCACAAGGTGGCTCTCAACCATCTGTAATGAGATCCGATGCTGTCTTCTGGTGTACATGAAGACAGGGCACTCATATACATAAAGAAAATATACCTTTAAAAAAAAAAAAAACTTAAAAAAAAAAATAAACAATCTAGCTGAATGACAGGCTAGTGGATGAGTCTTGACATGAGAACAACTTGGAGAAGCAGGTGACTGGTTCTTGCCTGTCTCTTAGTTACTCAGATTCAAGGGAGGTATGGGAGCCCTCGTGGCTTTGAGGGGATATGGGATAAGGGAGGGAACCTAAAGATGAGCTTGTGCACCTGACCCTTAGAGCAGATGGCTTCCTTCCCATGGCTTGTTTGTTGTCATTGGACAAAGGGCCCAGGTCCAAGTGTACACTTGAGAATAATCTGCATAAGGCAGCTTCCACAATGTACCTGTAGGGAACGAACAGGCTTAGATCACCCAGGGGGAGGAAAGGCAAAACTGTCTCCTTCATAAGGTTGTGTTTCTCAGCCTTGAGAGGCAGCAGCTGAAGCTACTGGGAACTCCTGCATTTCACCTGCCAGTTCAAACACACATTCAATTAGAACAGAAAGGGGACAGAAACTTACCTTCTCTGTGTTTAGGCATTTCTTTGAGGTGGGTTAAGCCACTGTATTCAGGGGGAGCTAGGCATCCGTCTAAGGATGCTGTGGAATCTTTTGAAATCTTGGTAATGACCGAGGAGGATGCCCTTTCCTTCCCTTCTGGTCGGTACAGGGAATGAGATCCCTGGGCAGGTTATCATAACACTAAAACAACCATCTTTGGTCCACTCCCTAACCCAATAGCTGGAGAGGTAGCATGTTATGCTGGTCACTGGGGAATGATGGAATCCAAATGCTTTCCTTCCTCTGCAGGTTCTCTAATTGGACTTCCTGGCCCTACTTGTTGGAATCTGTAAGAATGACCCTGAGTTCTTGAGGAAGATGCAGATGGTTAGGGCCAAAAGTGGAAACCTTGAGCATGGTAAAGAGCAAATCAGTAAAGGTAGTGAGGGTCCAGAAGCGAGGGCGTTGGATCAGACAGTGTCTGCTGTGTGGTGGTATAACTTTGGCTGCCAGCTGTAGGAGAGCATCTGGATTTCAGTTAGAGCCCGTGTGTGTTCTAAGCTGGGTGTGGATATGAACAGGGCACTGTAGGTAAAACTTATGGGCACACGCTGGGCAGTTCTCCACACAGACCTCCTCCCATGAACTCACAGGCCACCTTCCAGAGAGCTAGCTGGCAGGCAGACAAGGCAGAAGGTTTTAGACTAAGCTTTCACCTATATGCCTCCCTCCTGGAGTGTAGCTTACCGGTAGATTGCTTGGTAGGAAGTTCTGGGTTTGAATCCTTGGTAATGCATATACATAAAGCAACTATCTTGGTGAGGGCCATCCTAGGACAGTTGAATACTGAGACTTAAGGGCTGGAAGGTTTAGTTTGTGGCCTGAATCACAGGGATTCACTCTGCTTTCCAAATACAGCAAAACGAGGGTGCTGCTACAGCTTATGGATGGGATAGGAAGCTCTGTCGGCCACGCCACGGTGGATTAATAGTGTTCTTGACTAGAGCAGCCACGGGTGTGGGAGCTAACTGCTTCATTTTCAGATGATTGAGTGTATAAGTCACACCTAAAAGGCTGGTTTGTGGAGCATGGGCTTCATGAGTTCAAAGTTCTGGGTTCCAGTCACAGTACTAGAAAGAACAGCAAACATACAGTAAGGCCCTGATTCAGTCCCCAGTGGCAGAGGGGATTGTGGGAAGCAGTTCTCTGCTTACACCTGGCTGTGGTGTGGCTGAGAACCCTGCTGAATCCTGGCACTTCCAAAAGGCTCAGGGCGTTTGTGGATGTGGTTGTCCACTTGTGCCCTGGGCTGGGCTGGGCTGGGCTGGGCTGGGCTGGGCTGGGCTGGGCTGGGCCAGCCTTCTTGTCTTTCTCAGAATCACAATTCAGGTTCCTCTTTAGTTCAACAGAAGTGATTCTTCCTTGACCTTACTGGAGCATTCAGCAGATTGTTCTGGGGATTATTATTATTATTATTATTATTATTATTATTATTATTATTATTATCGAGGCAGGGTCTGCTGGCCTAGAACTTGCTACTCTATACCCACCTCTGCTGCTCTTGCACACTACCACGCCAGCCTCTTGGTAGGCTGCTGTTTGAAGTCGTCTTACCTTTTCTTCCTACCTACGTCATGTGCCTTACAGAGCTTCAGAGCCTAGACAGGCATCGACCTGTGTGCCTCCACTCCAGTTAGCCACTGCTTTTGTGCTCAGACATGGTGTTCCCATGGTGTTGGAGATTCAGTTCTCTGCACCTGGCTCTTGCCCCCCACCCCCACCCCCACCTGCCTCTTTGCTTTTGCATTACCCATGCTGGCCCATGATCTCCTCCAGACATCTGGCCCTTTGCCTCTAACCCTTCCTTTCTCACTTGGGTAAAAACCCCACATTAAGGAGGCCAGGCATGGTGGCATGTGCCTTTAATCCTAGCACATGGTGGGCAGAAGCAGGTGGGTCTCTGTGAGTTCAAGGCCAGTCTGGTGTACAGAGTGAGATAGGCAGGACTACATAGCGTCTATCTCAAACAACAACAACCAAAACAAACAAAAAAAAACCACATCAAGGGGCTGGGGATGTAGCTCAGTTGGTGGAGTGCTTGCTTAGCATGCGTTTGGCCCTGGATTCATTACCCAGCACTGCATAAAAACATGCTATAATCTCAGTACTTGGAAGTGAAGGCAGGAGGATCTGGAGTTCAAGGCCAGCCTTGGCTATATAATTAGTTTGAGGCTAACCTGGGATACATGAGACTATCTAAATCAAAACAAAGTGCCACATAAGATGCAGCTCAGGCCTCTTCCACAGAGTTCCTGGGTTTCACAGGTTGACTTAACCAAGGTGCCATTGGCTCTGATGGCACACTCACTAAGCACCTTCTATAGGCTCTTGAGTCAGCGGTTCCCAACCTGTGTGTCACTTTGGGGTTTCATATCAGATACCCTGCATATCAAATAGTTACATTATTCATAACAGTAGGAAAATTACAGTTAGGAAGTAGCAACGAAGTAATTTTATGGTTGGGGGTCAGCACAGCATGAAGAACTGTGTTAAAGGATCACAGCTTTAGGAAGGCTGAGAACCTGTCAATCACATCAATTCAAGTCACATACTTTTTGTAGTCAAGCAGCCTTTGTTGTCAGTGATCCATACAATGCACAAATATGCGGGACAGTTGTTAAACTATCCCCTGCCATCCCCCAAACCTAACCAACCTCGGCCACTTGGAGTATGTCCTTTGGGTTCTTTTATTCTTTAAGAGGTGGGTTTCAGCCAGGCAGAGTAGCATATGACTTTTTAATTTCGGTACTCATGAGGCAGAGCCAGGCAGAGTTCTGTGAGTTTAGACTGGCGTAGCCTATATAGCTTGAGTTCTGGGCTAGCCAGGGCTGCAGAGACCTTGTTTCCAAATTTAAAAAAAAACAACAAAAAACAAAAACAAAAAAACCCTGAAATTTGAAATTGCTGCTTTGCAGGGTGCATGTAAACAGATACACCTTCAGAGTTGCTATAATCACCAGGCTCATGCTCCCTGTCTCAAAATGGGGTGGGCAAGAGGGGGAGAGGAAGGGTCTTGTGTGTCCCAGGCTGACCTATGAACTCATTAATTATGTAGCTGAGGGTGCTGGGATTACAGATGTGGTCACAAGCAGAGTTGGTGCAGTGCTGTGGTTGCACCCAGGGCTTTAGGCTGCATCCCCAGCCCTCAGTGCAGCCCTTGCTTTCTGAATATATGCACCTACACATATGTGGGGAGGGGCTGGAATACAGTAAGTTCACATCAGGCCTCACCTCTTCCACAGAGTTCCTGGGTTTCACAGGTCGACTTACCAAGGCGTCATTGGCTCTGATGGCACACTCTCTAAGCACCTCCTATAGGCTCTTAGATCAGTGGTTATTTTACTTAAACTGAAGTTTATGTGTCTGTCCTAAGAGATTTTTATACAGTATAATTATTTATTTAAATGGTTTCTCATTTAATAGTTCAGCAATTTGTTCAAAATAAAACATTTGTCTGGATGTGGTTTGAATGCTTATGGTTCCAGCACGTGAGAGGTAGAAGGAGGAGGAGCCAGTTCAAGGCGGAGCTAGTGAGTTGTTCGCCGCCACGTGGGCCAAACTGCCTGGATTCTATATGGGACCCCACATGGGGGAACAGCCCTCTTGTCTTCTGACTCCACACTTTGTTTGTTTTTCAAGGCTATCACTATACTCTGCACTCACTACGTAAATCAAGCTGAACTCGGAGAGTCACCCCCACCTCTGCCTCCTGAGTGCTGGGATTAAAAGCATGAGCCTCCATCACCAGCAAGGGTTTTTTTGTTTGTTTGTTGTTTTTGTTTTTTGTTTTAAGAGTTATGGCAACTTGGCTCTGAGGCTAGCCCACTTGTCCACATCACGAAGCTAGTACCTAGGGAGCTCTAGGCATGTCACCCGTTGTCCTTGTCCAGTGAGCTAGCTGGCTCTTTGAGGGACGTGCACACAGTAACTGAACAAGGAGAAAAAAGTAGTGTATGCTTCCGTTCAGAGGAGGGGAAGGTTGCTGATAGCTAAGACAGGACTTGGAAAGGAGGGCGGTTAACTATCCTGGAGGAGCTTAGAGGGAAAGGGAGGAGGGCATGAGGTAGCACACAGCCGAGAACACAGGACAGGTTCATCTCTGACACCGGACACCGTAGTCCAGGAGCATGGAGAACTGATTCAATTCAGTTGGCAAGTATATTCATGTCAGGCATGAACACTGAAGATACAAAAATGAGAGACACAAAGCTTATCTCTGAAAAGGTTTTCAGAGCCAAGAGCGATGGGGCACACCTGTTATCCCAGCACTTATGAGTCTGAGGCAGGAGGAGCCCAAGTTCAAAAGCAGCCTGAACTTCTAAAAAAAAAAAAAAGCTTTCAGTTTAATAAGTGACTGATTGGGGACCGGATATTAGGGCTAGATGGCAAGCCTTTAATTGTCAAGGAGTCAATTCTGCATCAGTTGGTATGGAACTATGTAAGCTTTTAGTGCCATGAATGCACAGAGCAGTGTATGGAGTGATCTGAAGAGAAACACTTGGGGGTCAGAACGGAGATGGAACTTTCTCTTCACTAGAAGGTGTTTGGTGGTAGGTAACCCAGGGCTAGGACGGTGGGTCTGCACAGTAACCCAGGGCTAGGAGGGTGGGTCCCCACTTATTTAGGCTTCCATCTTTGTGGTTCACAATCCAAGCAGGACCTGACTTCCCTCCTCATGGTCAGAGGATTGCTAGAGTATAACTCATCTTAACCATGTACTTTCTGGGTACGGGGAGAGAGGGGGGCCCATTGGAGATAGGAGTAGAGCATGAACCGACCTGCTTCCTGCCTATGTTGGTGTCCTTTAAGGAGCTTTAATTTAATTTAGTTTTTTTGGTTTTTCGAGACAGGGTTTCTCTGTGTAGCCCTGGCTGTCTTGGAACTCACTCTGTAGACCAGGCTGTCCTCGAACTCAGAAATCTGCCTGCCTCTAGTCTAAAACAGTGCTTTCAACACTTAGGTCTGTTAGCCACAACTTTCTAGTTTCCAAGAGAGATTTGTACACACACACACACACACACACACTCTCTCTCTCTCTCTCTCTCTCTCTCTCTCACTCTCACTCTCACTCTCACTCTAGAAAAGTGCCTGGCGGTGTAGAGCAAGTTCCAAGACAGGTTTACACACAGAAACCCTGTCAAAAAAGAAAAGAAAACAAAACTCTATACAAATGTTCTACACTGAGCTACCTCCCTAGCCACATTCTCAGATGCTAGGCACACATTTGACAGGTTTTTAAAAATGCATCTACGTAACCTCATATCCTCAAGACACAGAGCATGCCACCGACCCCAGGAATTCCTACTGGCTGTGGCTTCAGTTCATTTTTGAGGGAGGGTTTTATGTAGCCACGCTGGGATTCTAGGTGTGCATCACCACACCCACTGGACCAGTGAGGGCTAGGGTTTTGTTTTTGTCGCTTCTTTTAAGGAGAAGTTTGACTGTGTAGTCATTCATGGCCTGAAACTCTGGGGAGTTTGCCTGCCGCTGCCTCCCGAGTGTTGGACTTAAAGGTATGTACCACAACATCTGGCAGGCAGTAGTTTTTTAAAGATGTATTTTTATTCTGTGTATGTGTATGGAGGCTAGACAAGGGTGTTGGAGCCCTTGGGGCTGAAGTTATAGGCATTTTTGAGCCATCTGATATGTGTGCCGGGATTTAAACTCTATGTCTTGGAAGAGCAGCAAATGCTCTTAAGCACTCAGCCATCTATCTAGCCTCTGACAATGAGCATTTAAAAAAAAAAAATCCCAGCTTAGGGATGTTAACTAAGGTGCTTGCCTGGTATGAGCAGAGTCCTGCCTGGACTGGATCCCCAATACCACAAAGCAACCCCCAGAGAAAATGAGATATTAATTAGAGTGGCAGCCCTAGATCTGGAGGCACTGGAGAGGCTGGGAGAGGAAAACCCAAAGGAAACTGGTTGGGTATTAGAGATGGAAGAAATCTCAGAATACCAGTAAAGCAGAACCATCACAAATGCCAGGTCAGGGAAGACAGGCTGTTTCAAACAAGAGGAAGTTCACGTTGGGTGTTTGTAGTCTGAGGCGCTGGCCAGACACCCAGGTGGAATTGTGTTTGCAGACAATGTCAGTGCTAAAGAAGACAATGGACCAAGAAACAGGCTAAGAGGACATATGGAAGGACATCATGGCAGCCTTTGAGTGACCAGGAACTAGGTACCACAGCTCAAGTTGTCGGTAAATGTTCAGATCATGAGCCGGGAAACTGGCAAGGCTGCCTGAAGTTACTTGAACCCCTTTTAAAAACTGAAGTCCTTGCACACATAGAAGGCCGGTGTTTATGGGTGTCTATGCTGCTGTGGACAGGGTTTGAGGAAAACGGGAAGGAAATGCCGGTGTTGGTGGGAAAAGATCTGTGGTGGATCAGTTTTTACAGGAAGACACCCAGTAGTGCTTTCCAAGACAGGAGGGTGGAGAAGCTGCCAGCTCTTTCTGGACATACCTGAGAGCAGAATGAGCGGGAGAGGTGAAGGGCTGGCTGCCTGGGACGCCTGCCTCTGGGCTTAGTGAGAAGAGACATATCTTAGAAGAAGGAGCAGAGAACAAATGCTAGCTAGCCCTGTGCTTGAATCCTGTCACCAGTTGCCATGATGGCCTTGGGCAAGTTTCCTAGCTGTGACATGGAACAATTGTACCTCCTTTTCCTGGTCATTCGAAGGTTAGAGACTAATGCCCCTCCTTACAGTGAGCAAATACATGCTATTACATGGCCCAGCCCTCATCAAGGGACAGAAAGGCTGTTAGCAGATGGGTCACAATCCGCGACCTCGATCACAGGAGGGAATTCTGCAGCCTCTTCCCCTCTAGGAGGTGGGGATAAAGTGGAGGGAGGGCTGCAGGAGGGGGAGGAGGAGGAGGAGGAGCTAGCTCCTCGTAACCCGCCCATACCAGTCTGGCCTGGAGTGAGGGAACTCGTCCTGGTCGCGTGCACCCGAACAGCCTGTATTGGTACCCCGGTGCTCGGACCGGTCCAATAATGACCCTGCGCCCTTTGCTCCTGCCGCTCCGGTTGTTGCTGCTGCTGCTGATCAGTGGGGCTGTGTGCCGGACTAAGGCTGGGCTAGAAACCGAAAGTCCTGTCCGGACCCTCCAAGTGGAGACCCTGGTGAGGAGACTGTGGTGCCACTCCCCTCCCCCCACCCTCTGTCCCGCCGCTACCCTTTAAGGCCAGGGATCGTGGGGTAGACTGGGACTCTAAATGGTCCTGTGAGCGAAGAGGAAAGGAAGTGCAGGAACTGAGTTGGGGGAGAAGGTGCTGGGTCTCCAGACGGTAACTGGATCTTAGGAGGAGCAGCCTTGACCCTTGTAGTCTGATCATAGGTGCAGCCCCCTGAATCGTGCACGGAATCCGCTGCCATTGGAGACACGCTCCACATACACTACACGGTGAGGGGACTGGGGGGCCGGGGCGTGGCCTGGGAGGGGCGGCGCCCGACTGAAACACGTCAGCTTTGGCTTGGACACGTGGCAGGCTGTGCTAGAGAACTTGAGTCCTAGGATCGGCTAGCACGTGGGGGCGTCCTCTCGCCTGCTGCTTTTTCCTCCCTGTTTTCTGCCGGTTCCTCTCCAGCACTGAGAAAAGGATAGAGAGATCTCTTAAGAAGTGCCAGCCCCGCGGGGCTTCCTGCTCCTTTTTGCCAGTGGAGGTGGGCGTGGGGGTGGGAGGAGATGGGGGCAGGACGCGTTTGTTAAAGGGGTTGCATCATCCGGGTGGTCCCAGATGTATGTGACCTGTCTTGTGGAAGGAATGATGGGGTTAGATCTTGCTTTTTGTCTTCAGGGCAGCTTGCTAGATGGACACATTATTGACACTTCTCTAACCAGAGATCCTCTGGTCATAGAACTTGGCCAAAAGCAGGTGATTCCAGGTATGTGACCCGTGCATCTGTGCTCTTCCTAACCTAAGCCCTTGCTTAGCATCTTGACCGTCTATATTACTCTGGAAAGGCCTGCTAGAATGATAAGGACCCCAAAGATCTTCTGCTACCTCGTGTTCAAATTCCACTTCTAATGTTCTTCTTGTCCCACACATCACCGGGGCAGAGTTTGAGAAGTGGAGCTAAGCTCATTTGATGAAGGTCGATGGAGAACCTTTGGTTTTCCTCTTGGGGACTGTGGGGAGTATATGCAGCTTCTAGTTCAGTTACGTCTTCTTCCTCAAGGTCTGGAGCAGAGCCTTCTGGACATGTGTGTGGGGTGAGTATCAGAAGTCTGAGGTCTGACTGCCCCTTTGCCTGGCTAGAAGGTTTCTCTGCCATCCCATCTCCTGTAGGCAGGACCTTGTAGAATAAAGGGCCCCTGACTTCATACTGGAAAGGCGCCAGTTAATGGGACCCCTGAGGGCATCCAAAGCTGAGTGTACCTCTCTGGCTGTCAGTTCTGTTGGGAGAGTTGAGGTGATGTAGGAGATTGGTAACTTTGCTGCTCAATCTGTCAGGTGGAGAGATTCACGTTTTGGTGTCAATATCTGAGGTGGTGGTGGTGGGGGGTAAGGTGCTTCTGGTGGTGCTTCAAATGGGCTGAGGCTGCCAGCTCGCCTCCCTCCTGCCTGCAATTCTCATTCCTTCCCTCAGAGAGAAGCGAAGAGCAGTCATTCCTTCTCACTTGGCTTATGGAAAGCGAGGGTACCCACCATCTATCCCAGGTAATCTGACCAGGCCTTTCTCCTGCCTGTCACAACAGTCCCAAGAACCTCTGCTCTATCTAGAACTTGAAAAAGTCCAGATCAAATCTGAGGAAAGAACTGAGCTGGGGCTCCTCCTTCAAGCCCGCTCTTTCTCCGGGAGAGACTATAGACTACCTGTGAAGGCCACTTGGCCTGGCTGTAGACAGCTGGTGACTTTTTGGCACCTGCTTGAGCCACATGGGTCTGCTGCCTACACTACTTATCTTAGAGCACCAAAGTATAGCTGGCAAGGTGACACCCTGACTACTTGACCTTGATTCCTAGAATTTACCTTCACACATGATTCTTATACTAGCACTGCCTGTAGGGAGCCTGGAAGAGCAGGGAGGACCAAGCAAAATCTCTTAACAAGTCGGGAGTGGTGGTGCACCTGGGAGGCAGAGGCAGCTCCATCTCTGTGAGTTCGAGGCCAGCCTGGTCTCCATAGTCTCAGGACAGTCAGGGCCACTGACTCTTGAGACCCTGTTTCAAAAGTAAAACAGAGCAAGAAATTCTTAGCAAAATCCTGCCCTTCCCATTGCTGCTTTGCTGCTTCCCTGCTCCCGATCTCCTGCCCACCTGCTCCCTCAGACACATCTTTCCTCTTCTCCAGCCCTTATTCAAAAATCTGCCATGTACGGAGTTGCACGTGCTTATTGTTGGTGGAATTTTTAAGGATGCCTGCTTTTATTCCAGTTAATTTTAGCCCTACACAAATTCTGTCCATGTGGCTGTTTGGAACTGGAGTCCATTTGATATAGAGGATTCACACACATATAGATGCGCACTTGTGGGGCTAGACAGACGGCTGAGCAGCTAAGGGTACTGGCTGCTCTTGAAGACCCAGGTTCAGTTCCCAGCAGCCACATGGCGGCTCACCCTCATTTGTAACTCCAGCTCCTGGGGGATCCACCACTCTCTCCTTATGCCAAGGTTACTAGGCATGAGTGTTGGCACAGACACAATGGGCAAAACAGCCATATACATAAAATAAGAATAAACAAATCTTTAGAGATTTTTTTAAAAAGAATGCTTACTTATAATGTTTGTAAATATGGGGAAACCTGCACGTTTCCTGTCCACACATTCCTTGTGCTGTCACTGATTCCAAGCCATATGCTTAGTTGGAGTTAAGGTCAGCATGAGTACCCTTAGCCTGCTCCTGCCTTCTTCTGCCTTTTTTGGGGGAACCCAACGCCACATTCCAAACTGCCAGCGTCACTGTTATCTTCTGTGGCCTAGACTCCCTGTTTCAATCCTAAGTCAGAGCTCTGGGAAAATCACAGTGATTCTAACACACACCCTAGCCCCTCTCCAGCGGATGCAGGGGTGCATATCCTAACCCTCCCTGCCCTCTGCCTCTCCAGCTGATGCAGTGGTGCAGTATGATGTGGAGCTGATCGCATTGATTCGAGCCAACTACTGGCAAAAGCTGCTGAAGGGCGTTTTGCCTCTGGTAGGCATAGCTATGGTGCCAGCACTCCTGGGTCTGATTGGGTATCACCTATACAAAAAGTCCAGTAGACCCAAAGTCTCCAAAAAGAAGCTGAAAGAAGAGAAACGTAACAAGAGTAAGAAGAAATAAACAGTGGTTTTTAACAAAAGGTTGTATTCTTCACTCGATACTGTGACCCCACCCCTTTCTTTGTTTCTGACATATTACGATTGTATATGCTGCCTTGAATGTGCAGATCAGACAACTGGAGAGCTGGGTCTCTCCTCCGGCCTGGGGTGGGTTCCAGGGCTTGAACTGGAGTCTGCAGACTTGGGCTTTCCCCGGGGAGCATCTCTGCTCCCCACTTTCTTCTAAGGCAGGGTCTCACATTTGTCCTGCAGCCCCGCCCACACTGGCCTCTGCATCCCTCGGATCTGTAACGCTATACCCTGCTAACCCAATCCTCTGAGGCCACTTTCATGGCTAGAAAAATGAACATGCTGGAACTGGAGCTTGTGTGTGGTGGAGGGGGGAGGCTTTGGAGCACCTTCCTTCTGCCTGCTCTTGCTGTCCTAGTTTACCCTGAGGAACTGGTGTTGAATCATAAAACGGACAGGTGCCATGATGCTCTGGAGGAAGCTGTAGTCCGCCTCCCAGTGGGTGTCCATGCATTCTCTCCCTGGGACCATGTGCCTCACATCCTTAAAGTAAACACAGCAAAGACAATAAAGATCTTACAAGGCTGAGGAGAGGGCTCATTGGTAGGATGCAGAAACCCGCAGCACCAATGAAACCCATGTGCTACACACCTGTGATCCCAGAGGAGGCAGAAGGATCTGAAGCTCAGAGTCAGCTACATAGGGAGTCTGTCTGAGGCCTGCACCAGACCCTGTTTTTATGCTTGCTTGGTTTTGCTGTTTTTCAAGACAGGGTTTCTCTGAGTAGCTTTGGCTGTCCTGGAACTCACTGTGTAGACCAGGCTGGCCTCAAGCTCACAGAGATCCGCCTGCCTCTGCTCCTCTCCATTGCTGGGATCAGAAGTGTGCGCTGTTGCCAACACCATTGGATGACCTTGTATTTTTCTTTTTAAAGGAACTTCCAAACTACAGGGAAGTCTTTCTTACTTTTATTTATTTCTCTCTTTTTAAAAAAGAATAAGTAATCGGTTACACTGCATGGGGTAATGGTAGTGAATAACTCGGGTGCAGCTTGAGTGTCCATCCCAGTGTGAGAGCAAAGCACTCAGGTTTCAAAAGAGAAAAAGAAAAAAAGCCTCTGGGGTCTGGAAAGAAATCTCGTCCTCGAGTCACAGGATATGGGAGGCAATGTGGGCGGCTTCAATGATGTTGTAAACAGGTGGAAGTCTTTGGTCCCCTCTGGGCTGGGCTGCAGGTGGGGGCACCTGGGGCAGATTGCTTCTGTGGTTTACTATGAAGAGCGGGTTGAGGTGGCTCAGCACTTCGTCGCTCACCGAAATGCCATCCAAGTACTGCTTGAGCATCTCCCGAAGCTTGCTGCTGATATCCAGCAGCTGCAGCCGCCTGTGCTGGAGACTCAGAACCTCCAGCTTCACCTTGTTGTATCTCTTCCAGAAGTTCTCCATTCCTGAGTAGTCCATGATAATCTGAGAGTGGAGTAAGAGGAAACAGGTGTGTTGTGGTACCCGTTAGCCGGTGCTGCCCCGTTCACATCCGCCCTCTCTTTACCTTGGCAAGGTCCTCTGTGAGGTCCTCCGGGTTCTGGGTCTCCACCTCCTCCTGCTCCTCGGGAGTCAGTACTGAAGAATAGAAAGGCAGGACTTTTTCTTCCTCTGTTTCAAATTTCCTGCACATTTCAGCAAGCTTAAGCATCTTTTCACCCTGTCGGGAGTTAGGAAGAGGTGGTTTAGGGGAAACCAGAGAGTCCCTGCTCCAGCCCAGGAAAGCTGCTCGGTAGGAAACACATCGATGTGGTCCGGGCCAAGCACTGTTCCGGCATTTCACATTCTTACTGCCAACAACTCGTTATTACTCTAATTATTATTATTACAGTTAAGAAAGGCATTGATTGGGGATGAGGAGAACTTCAATAGACACAGAGGAAGAGACTCTCTGCAAAGCAGAGGGGGACTCAGGAAGCCGAACATCCAGTCTTTTCTTGAGAGTACGGTGGGACCTCTCCTCCCCTACTTTAGGGTTCACCAATTTGAAGTCAGATAGAATGGTTGATTTAGTTCTCAATTGTTCTGGGACATGTGCTGATTGATTAGGTTTTGAATTTGTTGAGCCGGTCCGTCAGCAGGGGCCTGCTGGTGGGAGACAAAAGCTGCCAGAGTCTGAAGGCGGAGGAAGAAGCGGCCATCTTGGAAATCTGCCACCTTTATTACCTAGCATGGCTCCTCTCCCTGTCTTTCTGTCCTACCAGCGAGCCTGTCCAACTCCTGGTCTCTCATTCCCATCTCCCTGTCCCCATCTCAGAGCTGCTTCAAGCTGGCAAAGGGTGGACAGCAGCCAAAGTGCCTCAGAGGAGGTCTGTCTAAGTAAGGGGCCACAGTAAAACCTAACCAATGGTAGTGATCCAGAGCTTAAGACAGCCATTTGGTGATAGTGTCTATCTCTGGAGCTTGTCATACGAGTGACAAGTAGCATCTTGATGGGTCAGTAGTTCTCAAAAGAAATCCCAGGAAAGGTCTCAGAACAATACTGTCTTCAGAAGAAATCCAGAGACAACCCCCCAAAATGATGCAGTCTAGAAATAATACAGCCTAGGGGTCTTGGTTGAGTTCGTTTCCTCTGCCAGTTAAAGAATTAAAAGGTAGGGAACCGAGGTCAGCCTGGTCTACAGAGTGAGTTCCAGGACAGCCAGGGCTACACAGAGAAACCCTGTCTCGAAAAATAAATAAATAAATAAATAAATAAATAAATAAATAAAATAAAAGGTAGGGAAGATCTGAAGAGCCACAGGCAGCAGCAGAGAAATCACAAGCGCTGAAGACAGAAAGCAAGCAGGTGACAGACAGTGTTTATTGAGGGGGTGAGGAAACCACACACATGCAGCAGACATGGAGAAAAAGGCCCTCTGCAAAGTAGAGGGGGGACTCGGGAAGCCGAAAATCGCCATTCATTTAAAAGAGAGGATGGTGTAAAAAAAGATACTAGTGTCCGCTTGATGGGGGGTGGGGGGTGGAGGGGATAGGCCCCGCCCCCACGCCTCCTGGGAATCCGGTTTGCCTCCAGCCAAGTTCCTTGGTTTTGTCCCGATTACCCTCTTTCTTTCCTTTACCTTCTCCACGGTCTTTTTCAGGGCCTTAAGGGTGGCATTGCTTTCCAGGGTGAGTTTGACCAAGTTCTCCTGAGATACGGTCCGAGCCTGGGTCCTCTGAATCTTAAGTTTCCGAAGTTGCACGTGGACCAGGTCTTTGTCCTTCCGGATGTACTGGTTCTGCCATTCACCTTCGCGGCTGTGGGCTGTGATCTTCCCTTTCAGGGCACTTATGGCCTCCTAGAGGGACAGGAGAGACAGGTCAGAGGGGACACCGGGGACTAGGACACCCAGTGAGAGCCCCAGAAGAATCTGGGAAAGATGGATAAAGGCAAAAGCCGAAACGACGGTTGCCGTGCGCACTGACCAGCAGCTTCTGGATCTTTTTCATCTGCACCTCAATCTCTTTGGAGCTTTTCTCATCCTTCAACTTGAGGGTCTCAAAGTCAATCTTCCGGTCCTCCGTGGCGTCGGTGTAATTCTTGAGTGCATCCTGGAACCTCTTCCAGAGATCTTCCACTATGTTCTCCAGTTGTAGGCGAAGAAAGTGCTTCTCCTCTAAATTCTACGAAAATGTAGCCCAAGTACCAGATGCTTAGTTACTCTACTAGTCCCCGTCTATACCTGCAAGTAGCCGTACCCTTGGGAACTGTCCGGAGACTTGTTTAATGACTCGGGCTGGGAGTGCAGTTGGTCCATAGCCACCTGGACAACAGAGCATGGGGGTTGGGTTGGGCCCAGCTCCATGAGACAGAATGACACCCAGTGTTCTAGATCTCTTAACTTTTCTTTTTTTCCCCCTTTTGGTTTTCCGAGACAGGGTTTCTCTGTAGCCCTGGCTGTCCTGGAACTCACTCTGTAGACCAGGCTGGCCTCAGACTCAGAGATCCGCTTGCCTCTGCCTCCCGAGTGCCGGGATTAAAGGCGTGCACCTGCCGCCACCACCTGGCTCAGATCTCTTAACTCTTTAAAGGGAAACCGATAGCTTGGATTTTCACCCGAAAGCCTCAGTTTTTACACGCAGGAAATTACTCAAATTGTAGAGTAAAACACAGGGTAAAGTAAAAGCTTTGTCTGTGGCTTATCTGCAGAGCGCTTGCTTAGTACTGAATAAGGTCGGGTGTGATGGGGCAAGCCTGTTACCACACTGGGGAGGTGGAGGCAGGAGGACCAGATGTTTGTGGTAAAACCAAAAAACGTAGTTCCAGGCCATTCTCTACTACATAGCGAGTTCAAGGTCAGCCTGGGCAAATCAAGATGCTGTCTCACAGCCAGGGCTACACAGAGAAACCCTGTCTCAAAAAACCAAAAAGAAAAAAGAAAGAAAAAAGGTGCTGTCTCAAAGAAAGGAAGTTCAGTAATTGTTTAAAGTAAAGCAAGAACCCAAACTTCTGCATGTAGGTTTGCAAAGTCTGTGATGGAAAGAGTTACTGACCAAGATTCTACAGACCTTGACTGTCCTGGACAGATGCTAGGCTAGCAGTGGGCTTCAGCTGGTCATCGGCTACTGTGGACCTTTGTGTCTTCACCCATAAGGGTGAAGCCAGATGGTTGCTCCTGTGTTTTGTTTTGTTTTAGACTTAAAGTGCATTGTTAGCTCGGTGGGTCTTGTGGGACTCCTGACAGTGGGAGTGGGGGTGTCTCTCACTCCTTCACCTGCTGTTGGGACCCCTTTCCTCCTACCGGACTGCCTCGCCCAGCCTTGATATGAAGGTTTATGCCTAGTCTCATTAGATCTTGACATGCCGTGTTTGGTTGATATCTCTGGGAGGCCTGCTCTTCTCTGAAGGGAAATGGAGGAGGAGTGGATCTGGGAGAGAGGGGAGGAGATGATGGGGAACAGGGAGGAGGGGAAACTGTGCCCAGGATGTATCGTAAGAGAGAAGAACGCATTCTCATGTGCCTCAGCGCCTCAGTGGCAACAGACTTTTATTGACTGTTGGCTCTAGGACTCCCTGCTAGCTCCTGTTTAGCTCCAGTTGCCTTGAACGGGTTTCTGGGTTTCTCCGTGTCTCTCCAGAGCCCGCCCCCATGTCCCTCTGTACCTTGTTCTTCAGGTCATCCCACATGCTCTGGAACTCTAGCTTGCTCTCGTACTCGGAATCTATATAGTTTTGCTCAATGGCCATGAAGACATCCTGTAGGTAGTGAATTTCCTTCTCGTGATGGTCAATGATTGATTTCCTATAGGAGACATGGTGGATATAGCTCGTGGACCCAAAATGACAGGGAAACAAGTAGTGTAACTATGAATGGGCCGGGTGTGGTGACGCACTCCTTTTGTCCCAGCACTTGGGAGGCAGAGGCAGGCGGATTTCTGAGTTTGAGGCCAGCCTGGTCTACAAATTGAGTCCAGCACTGCCAAAACTATTCCATAAAAAAACCCTATCTCGAAAAACAAACAAACAAACAAAAAAGCCAAACCAACACCACCAAAATGAAACTGAGTGGTACAAATTTTTAGGCTCTGGCAAGGAGAGAGGAAAAGGTTGTGTGTGTGTGTGTGTGTGTGTGTGAGTGTGTGTGTGTGAGTGTGTGTGAGTGTATGTGTGTGTGTGTGTGAGTGTGTGTGTGTGTGAGTGTGTGTGTGTGTGTGTAGTTTTTTTCCCCATTAAGAATAAGAATATTTTGATTTTTGAATAGGTCATGCCTTCATATGATACAAAACCAAAAATCTAAATAAGTTTATAGTGAAATTTCACTCCCATTCCTGTCCACTGCTAGATGGATAGAATTCTGAGTTGCAAGTTGCAAGTAGGAGGTTCAGTCAGGAACCTGGCAGGGGCAAAGGTAAGCTAAGGCCATAAGACTGAACCCAAATTCATTTACAAGGATCTCAGGACCCTGTGTCCTTAGAGTTGTGGTCCAGGAAGGAGGCTCCATGGGACTGGGTATCTGGTTACAGGCATAGGCTCTGGGAGCGAGTCCCTCAATCCAGTCTCCCGGTCTTCTGACCCCATACCTTTCTGTCTCAAATTCTTTGGTTAGGACCTCTAGCTCCATGTTGTAATTTTCCTCCAGGAGGCTGAGACGGCGCCGTTGCAGGGTCAAGAGCTGGTCAACGTTGTGCAAGTGGCTACGCAGAGCGTGGGCATATTGCTCCTCAGCTTCAGTCAAGTCCTTAGCCAGAGACTGGGCAGGAAGAAGAGAATTGCTGTATTAGCCACGTGGCATTCATGAGAAAATAAAAATGGGTTCATGCTGGGGAGATGGAGCAGCTGGGTCTTCAGAACCCACAGAAGTCTGGCATAGTGGCACCATTGTAATCTCTGGTTTGGGCGAGGAGATGGGAAGGGTCCTAGGTCTGGTTTACTGATCAGCCAGTCTGTAACCAGCTCACTCACCCAATTTAGTGAGTGAGCTCCTGTCTCAAAATCTAAGGTGGACAGCAAGTGAGGAAGACACTTGATGTCAACCTCTGGTGTGTGCGCGCGCATACACACACACACACACACACACACACACACACACACACGAATTTAGGCATCTGCATTTTCCTCTTATTTCCTAATGGTTTTAGTAATGCCAGCTCTCCCATTCAGTCTCTAAAAATTAAAATTTGTTTAGTATTTTTGTGTATGTATGCATGTCTTTCTAAGTTTATGTTAAGTGTACTTCAGGTGCTTCAGGAGACCAGGGGCCCTCAGATTTCCTGGAATAAGAGCTATAAGCAGTTATTAGTTCCTTATGTGGGTGTTAGGACTCGAACCCAGGTCCTTTGAAAGGACTGCAAGAGCTTGTAACCACTGAGCCATCTCTCTGGCCCTTGCCATTTGGTACTGCTGCAAACCAAGCATGACATCTAGAAGTGCAGGGACTAGTCCCAGTGGCTCATACCTTTATTCCCACAACTCAGGAGGCAGAGGCAGGTGGATACCTGTGAGTTCAAGATTAGCTTGGTCAAATTGGGAGTTCTAGGCCAGCCAGGGCTATATCATAAGTCTTGTCTTTATTTTAAAAAAAAAGGAGGAGGAGGAAGAAGAAGAAGGCTGGAGAGAAGGCTTGGCAGTTAAGAGCATTTTCCAGAGGTTCTGATTCCCAGCACCCACATGGCAGCCCTCAACTATTTGTAACTTTGGTTCCAGAGGATCCAATGCCTTTTTCATGGGCATTGCATGCATATGGTGCATTTAACATATATGCAGACACTCACACAGATAAAATGAAAATTTTTTTTTCTAAAGGAGTGTGAAGTGAGCAGCGTCTTGTGGGTCACAAACATTTACACTGATGGAGCTGCCATTAAAAAGAGCCAGGAATCCTTGGAGAATTGGATGTTTCAGGGCAGAAAATGATGTGTACCTAGTCTATCATTTATCTTCTTCTACAAATTAGGAAGGTGGCCAGGGTGCTGCGCATCTGTGGTACCAGGGCACTGAGGCAGGAGCATTGCAGATTTCCTGGGCTATATAATGAGTCCGAAGCTTGCTTTGGTAATTTAACAAGATGTGTGTGTGTGCCTGTGTGTGTGTGTGCGTGTATATTCGTGTGTGTGTGCATGCGTGTGTGTGTGTGTGCGTGTGTGATATGTAGGTATATATAATGCATATGTATCTCTATAGTGAGACATTGTCTCACTCTGTAGACCAAGCTGGCCTTCAATTCACAGAGATCCACCTGCCTCTGACTCCCTAGTGCTAGGGTCAAAGGTGTGTGTCACCACACCCAGCAAAAATTTATTTTACAGGGTTAGGGATGTAGCTCAGTGGTAGAATGTTTGCCTAGCATACATGAGGGCTTGAGTTTGATCTCTAGTACTCAAAGTACAAAACAAAAAACAAAGAAAGCTATCAAAGACCAGTCAGGCCATGTCAGAGTGATTCAGAGGCCGAGAGGCAGTGGCTTCCGGTGGCATACTATACTGAAAAGATGAGTGGACACTTCCATCCTGCAGTTTTCTGCAATGTCATTCCTCCACAAAGGCGGAGTTGCATTTGGATATAGTGACAGATATCTACCATCCCAGCATCTGGGAGGCAGGAGGATCACGAGTTTGGAGGCTGGAGAGCTGTCTTAGAGGTAAGAGCACTCGCTCCTTTTCGCAAAGACCGGAGTTCAGTTCCCAGCACTGAAGTCTGATGTCTCACAGCTACCTGCAACTCTAGCTCCAAGGGATCTGACGCCCTTCTCTGGCTTCTGTGCTCATGTGCACTCTCATGCACACCCCATTACACACACACACACACACACACACACACTTTAAAAAGAATGTTTTTTAAAAGATCATTAGTTTGAAGCCAGCGAGACTCAAGAGAAAGAAGGGGAAAGGAGGAAGGGAGAGCAGGAAGGAGTGGAGACTGAAGTACACATTCTCTTCCCTTGATCTGAGTGACCTCGTGACTATGGGACTCAACAGACGAGGTGAAGAGGTACTTGGCGCTGAGGTGCTTCCTGCACAGCCCTTAATCTGGCCTGCCTGCTTCCACTTCCTGCTTCTTGCAATGCCAGTTCTTAGAAATGCTTCCTCCAGGAACGAAGCCAACAAGCTGAGAGAAAGCCAAAGCACATGGAGAGATCCTATGAATTCTGGTCAACAGCTCTCCTGGCTGACAGCTGAACCCATGCCAGGCCAGTCAGGCTGAGGTGACTAGTGACAGCCAACAAACTGACAGCATTCTTGCTTGTGAAAGACAATCGCCTTTGTCTTTCATAGGTCCAAGGATGTGTTGTGTAGCTTTCCTGGAGAAAGAGGAACAGATATCTACTTACACCATAGGAGAGAGACTCCACCAAAGTCCACCTCGGTGAATCATTTAGTTTTTTGGCATCACTTACAGGAGCATGGGGGGGGGGACCTGGGGGGGATGGCTGACAAGAGCCACATCCCAGAGCTGGTCAGCTCTTCTCCCTAGTAGTTTCTGTTTACATAACCTTGGAGAGGGGCCTTGTGAATCTTCTGTTTCAGGAACTTCCTGAGTCTTAATAAGGATGCCTTGGTGGGAACTGCTCCACAGCAGGATGGAGCCCAGTGGTTGAGAGGTTGCCTGTTCGTCTCGTGTGCCCTGAGCCCTTGGCTAGGTCCCTAGCATGCAGAGCTACACAGCTCATTCTACCCACAGAACCGAAAAACATAATGATGAAACTGCTCTAAGCTACTAACTCACGATGGTTTATTATTATCAAGAGGTAAATGGAACACTTTCACTAGGGGAAAAAACGCTCAGGGAATTAAAAAACAAACAAAACAAAAACTAGAAAGTTTGAGCACCAGCAAGGATCAGCACTGCATAGATTGGAAAACAAGCATCTGCCTGGTACAGCAGCACGTTAAGCCCAGCACTCGGGACAGAGTCTCTGTGAGTTTGCAGCACTTGGGGCAGAGGCAGGCAGGTCTCTGTGAGTTTGCAGCACTCAGGGGGCAGAGGCAGGCAGATCTCTGTGAGTTTGGCTCTCAGCCTGGTTCACAAGGCTGTTGGGGCTACATAGACCTACTCGAAGCAAAGGATCTGATTCTTTTTTCTTTTTTCTTTCTTTTTTGGTTTTTTGGTTTTTCAAGACAGGGTTTCTCTGTAGCCCTGGCTGTCCTGGAACTCACTCTGTAGACCAGGCTGGCCTCGAACTCAGAAATCCGCCTGCCTCTGCCTCCTGGGTTCTGGGATTAAAGGTGTGCGCCACCACTGCCTGGCAAGGATCTGATTCTTATTTGCTGACTTTCAGAAAGTCTGGAGAAGCACAGGGTAAGGCAAGATGGTTCAATGGGTGGAAAAGCTTGCTGTACAATTTCAGGACTTGGGTTCAATCTCACATTAGAGGTAGGAGAGAATGGACTCCACAAAGTTGTTCTCTGACTTCCATACATGCTCTGTAGCACATGCACACCCACTCACAGAAGTCACCTGTGTGCACCCATTCACACAAATCACCTATGTGCATGCGCGCATACACACACACACACACACACACACACACACACACGTCACCTGTGTGCACACGCAAAAATTCAAATTTTGTGGGATTTTTTTGTTGCTGTTGTTATATGGTATCTGAGTGTGGTGGTTCACAAGTGCAATCACTGTTTGTTTGTTCGAGACAGGGTTTCTCTGTGTAGCCCTGGCCGTCCTAGAACTCACTCTGTAGACCAGGCTGGCCTCGAACTCAGAGACCCACCTGCCTCTGTTTCCCCAGTACTGGAACTAAAGGTGTGTGCCACCACAGCTGGCTACAAGTATAATCATAACACCTAGGAGGCTGAGACAGGAATATTGCCATGGATTCAAGGCCAATCTGGACTCAAAGAGAAAAAAGAAAGGTAGAGCTTAGCTGACTAGCTCATGCCCAAGCCCTGGATTTGGGACCTGCCCCAGAGCCCACTTAAAGACCCAGGGCCGATGGTAGGCGCATCCACTCCATCATGTCATGCTAACCCCATGCACATCCACTCATTCACAGTGGATCGCTGAAGCCACTGGCCATCCAGCCTAGCCCCACTGAAGGGCTATAGATTCAGCAAAGAAAGGGCCCATTTTGGCAGCACGCATCCCAGAACTGGAATAACGCAGCGAAGATCAGCATGACCCTGAGCAAGGGCTGCATGTTTGTGAAGTGTTTTGTTTTGTTTGACGTGGTCTCACTGCTGTGTAGCTCCATCTTGCATGGGTCTTCCTATGAAGATCAGGTTGGCCTGAAACTCAGAAATCCTTCAGCCTCTGCCCAAATTGAGGGCATGTGACACCAGGCCAGGTCCATATTTTTTTTAAATGACTGCTTTAGATTCACTTTTTTTCATATATATGAGTGTTGTCTACATGTATGTATGTAGTATGTATGTATGTAGTATGTATGTATGTATATAGTATGTATGTATGTATGTATGTATGTATGTGTACCATGTGTGTGCCTGGTGCCCATGGAGGCCAGAAGAGAGCATCAAGTCTCCTGGAGTTACAAGTGGTTGAATACCAGATGGATGTTGGAAATCTAACCTGGCTTCTCTATAAGATCAACAATTGCTCCTAACTGCTAAGGTACCTCGAAGGCCCAAGTGTACCATGTTCTAAAACCAAGCAAAAAGATGGAAAGATACTTGATAGCAACCTCTGGCCTACACAGACACATGTGCCCATACAACACACGTACACATACAGTGTGCGCGCGCACACACACACACACACACACACACACACACGTCTAAAACCTCCCAGGGACTTAGTGATAGAGTGATATCTAGCTTGTATAGGCTCTGGGTTTGCTCCCCAGCACTGGAGGCTGGGGCTGGAAAGATGGCTCAGAGGTTAAGAACACTGACTGTTCCTTCAAAGGACGTAGGTTTGATTCCCAGGAACTGCATAGTAGCTCACAACTGTCTGTAACTCCAGTTCTAGGGGACCTGACATCCTCACACAGACACACATGCAGGCAAAACACCAATGCACATAAAATAAAAATAAATAATGTTTTAAAAAGAAAAAAAAAAAATAAGCCAGCCTAACTTAAGTTGTAATGAGTAGTGTGAAGCTGCCCCAGAGCCTACTGAATTCTTACCCCTGCAAGGCGCAGGCAGAAGGCAAGATGTACAGTGAATATTTGCTGTCACTGTGGAGTTTTGTTTGAGAGGAAAAGATTAAGAGGAGTCAGTGAACAGGTCGTCTGTAAAAGGTAGGCTTGAAAAGGGGACAAACCAGGTATGATGGCACATGTCTTTAACCCCAGCACTCAGGAGACAGAAGTTGGCAGATCTCTCTGAGTTTGAAGCTAGCCTGGTCTACACATCGAGGGTCCTATCTCAAACAAAACAAACACCAAAAAGAAAAAAGAAAGAAAAAAAGAAAAACGAACAAAAGGGGCTGCAGCCCCTCTTCCCTGGTACCGCCTTCAAGTTGGCCACCGCCTGTTTGGATTGTGGTTCCACTCAGACCTTTAGTGAAGCCCGAGGTAGTAAAAAGAGGGCCAAGAATTTCCTCCTCCATAAGTCTGACCAATATGTCAGGACTAAACAGAAACGCAGAGGCACCAGTGGATTGCAGATTCTGATGCTCAGCACCCATCATGAGAGCAACAAGAAAAGCAGGCACATGCTGCCCAGGGACTCTGTAAATCTCTGGCCCCTGGCATCAAGGAGCTGGAAGTGCCACCCTCACTTGACAAATCTCACCCATGTTTTCACCAAGGATCCCAAAGCTGCCATGGAAAGGGCATCGTGGTGGCCATCACGGTCACCAATCCCAGAGCCAGGCTACACAGGGAATAAGGGACTAGAAGGCTCATGCACGTGCTTCATTTCTGCTTAAACCACAGAAACTTTAAAAGTGGGAGGTGGAGACATACAGAGCCAAGGAGGCAGTTAAACCCAGGGAGGTAGAAGGAGAGACCCGACTACACACGGCTCTCTGACCGCCACAGCAGGTACCACCCACGCATACCATACACACAGGCTTTAAGAACTTAAGAGCATAAGCAGATCCAGGCTGATGGCGCCTGCCAATAATCCCAGGATCTGGGGGGCTGAAATAGGAAAAAGAGAAAGATCACTAATTTACAGCCATCCTGGGCTACCCAGGTCGGTTTCGGTCTCCCACCTCCCTCCAAAAGAGCACTCTTATGGCCGAATGGTTTGGAAATCCAGCATTGCTCTTACCTCTGCGAGGGAGGGCTTCCCAACCTTGTCCACGGCTGCTGATCAAGGAGGCCAAACTGGTTGAATGAAGCAGTGGACTGAGCCAAAGCACCTACCTACACCTTGCCAGTTGCCTTGGCACACACCTTTAATCCCAGCACTTGGGAGGCAGAGGCAGGCGCATCTCTGTAGGTTTGAGGCCAGCCTTGGCTACATACGTTTCAGGACAACCAAAGTGACAGAGTGAGACCCTTCAGAAAGAACAAAATGTCCACAAGGGAGTCCTAGGCTTCTGCCTATAGCTAGGCAACCCTGGATAGGTTTGTGTCCCTCTCTGGAACTGAGCCTTCTGCTACCGAAAGAAAGGGCTGGGTCTGAATTCACGTTGCAGGTGATGCTGGCTGCTCCACTGTACTCGTTTGGGGCATAGACCACCAAGGATAGGGTTGCACTAAGAATGATGATGATGATGATGATGATGATGATGATGATAAATAATTCACTAGGCCCATTCTACCTAAGAAGGTCAAGAAGCCACCCCTGAGTGCTCTCTGGAGACAGTACGTACCTTAATGACGCTGTCCTTACAATCCACCACTCGTTCAAAGGTTTGGCTGAGGATCTCGATGTCTTTGTGAAGCTCTCTGGTCTTGACTTCCCTGAGGACAGTTCTCCACTGTGTGTTAATCTTATTAAGGTTCAGAGCGCTGTTGTGTTCTTCTTTGGCCAACTTGTCCTGAGTGAGGAGTAAACACATGCGTTTCAGCCAAGGGGAAAGGTCTACCACAGTGCGATCCATATCACTCTGAAAAATACCAGTCCCTGTGTATTCTCAAGTACAAAGCCCTTGGCAGCCAACACTCGAGGGGGCTCCTGTTTGTGGTTTCCGATGTGTTTCCTTCAGGGTGAAGCATCAGAGTGGAAGAGTTTCTAACGACCCCACTCCAGACCCAACATCGGAATTCATGACAGCTGAATTTGGACACCTGACAGCATCCACTGTCCTAATTCCGGGGGCTCAGTTGATACTGCCAAACTCAATTCTCCCTTCCCCATGCTTCACAGTGAATGCCCTAGGCAGAAACCAGTGTTGTCTGAAGCCCATGTATTTTGGGACCAAGGACTTCAGAGAGACAGGGAAGGATGGGCCTGCCACAATGATGCGACCCCAGGCAATGGCGCCCGCGCATGGGCGGTGGGTTTGGGCAGGACACACTGCCGAGAAGCACACCTTCAAGAACTGGGCGAGGAGCCTCTCTTTCTTCTTGGCTGCCTCCTCGTCAGCCAGGAACTTTTGCTGAAATAGAAGCAGCTGGTCTTCCTCCGACAGGGGTAACTTGAACTTTTTTCCTTTTTGAGGCATGGCTGGGCTGCGGACTGGGTCCGGGCAAGGAGCCTCCGCCTGCTGCTACGACCCGCTTGTGAGGAATTAGAAGGAAAAAGGTCCCATAGACAGGGACCTTCTGGAGCTAAGGTAATGGGGCCTTACACCTCAGTCCTCCGCCAAGAGTGCTCAGGCGACACCCCGCTGGAGAACAGAAAGACGCATCTTGTCTCCTAGCAACAAGGACCTTCGCTAAACCCGCGGAGTGAGAAATTAAGAGGCAGCCCTATTTCAAAGCGCCCCCTGCACGCTGGAGGACCGCAGTCAGTTCTTGTAAGTGGGCCCTTTATCATTAAGAACCCTAGTCTCTCTTTAAAAAAAGAAAAGAAAAAAGTCTTCAATTAGTTTTTCTATTTTACTTTTTTTATTTGGTGTATGCGTGTTTTGCCCGCGTGTATGTCTGAGCACCGTGTGCATGCCTGGTGCCTGCAAAGTTCAGAAGACAGCGTTGGGTTCCGTAGAACAGGTCAAGACCACTTACACAGATATATTCACATAATGAGATGATTCACTGGGTAAGGGAGGTGCCGCCTGATGGCCTGAGATCACAACCACCTGTGTCCCCAGCTTCAGGGAATCAAAATCCCTCTTTCTGGCCTTGGCGGATGCTGCATTATTGGGAGATGCTGCATTAAAGTGCACGAACACACGCACACAGAATATTTTTAAATATTTTTAAAATCGTCTCCTTGGAGATAGAGAGATGGCTCAGAGATTAAGAGCACTTGATGCTCTTGCAGAAGACCAGGGTTTGGTTTGCAGCACCCACGTGGGCAGCTCACAACTGACTCTACTTCCCTGGGCTCTGATTCCCTAGTCTGACCTCTGTGGACACTTGATAGAAACATGGTCCACATATGTACATGCAAGCAAAATGCAAATGCACATAAATAAATCTTACAAAAAAGTTGAGACAGTGTCCCACCGTGTAGTCCTGGATGGTCAGAAACTCACTATATAGACAAGAGTGGCCTCATAGAAACCCACCCACTTCTGCCTTCCCAGTACTGGGTACTGGGATCAAACGTATGGATCATCACCTCCAGCTTAAATATTTTCCTCCTCCTCCTCCTCCTCCTCCTCCTCCTCCTCCTCCTCCTCTTCTGTATGAGTGCTCCATCTGCATGTACACCTGCATGCCAAAAGAGGGCATCATATCCCATTATAGATGGTTGTGAGCCACCATGTAGTTGCTGGGAACTGAACTCAAGACCTCTGGGAGAGCAGCCAGTAATCTTAACTGCTGAGCCATCTCTTCAGTCCCTTAAAAGAAAAAAAAAATTAAAACCCTACTTTCCAAGGGCAAAATTCTGTGGCTAGCAGAAAGCAGTACACCAGCGCATGCGCTCCCTTCTAGGACCACCCTCCCCTGAAGTAGCATGGACACCCCCCAATCACACACAGCGACTGTCCAGGCAGCCAGCTAAGCTCTTCTCCTCGTGCCTACTCTTCGGTCTTCCAAGCATCTTGTTTTTCTGTTGCATCCGTAAACTAACTTTGCTTCGCTCTGACTCATCCTGGAAGTCTTCTCTGTGGTAGACGTAGCCAAGAGGACCTGAGAGAGAAGTCCCCATGGCTTCCCCGGAGACTCCTCAGGCTGCTCTGATGAGATCACTGGGCTGTATTTCCTGCTAACAGGTGGTGACAGTATTATTGTGAAAATTATATGAGACATGAGGAAAACAAAGACAGAAAGTAGGGCAACCGTTGCAACCCCAGCCTCTACTACCTGGGCGGTAGTGAAGCTCGGGAGGCAGAGACAGGAGGATCTCTGAGCTCAAGGCCAGCCTGGTCTACAGAGTGAGTTTCAGGACAGCCAGGGCTACACAGAGAAACCCTGTCTCGAGAAAGAGTAGAGGTGGGGCCCTTGGGAAGTGATGGAGTTTAGACTACCTTGAAAGTGCGCCCCCTTGATTGGATTACTGTCCTTAGAAGAGAATGAGACTGGACTGGGCGATAGCTCAGTACTTAAGAGCAAGCTCTGGCTGCTCTTCTGGAGTCCCCAAGTTCAATTCTCAGCACCCAGGGCTGCTAACAATCACCTGACATCTTCTTCAGGCCTCCTCAGACACCAGGCATGTTTGTGGTGCACAGACAGACATGTAGGCAAAGCACCTATACATTTTTAAAAAACCAAATAACTTCAGGAAGAAGAAGACGGACAAGTGTTGTCTCTTTGGGCCTTTGAATATACCAGAAGACAGCCTTCCAAGAACAGAGGGGTCCTTCCCTTATCTCTCAGCACTGTATTCTTCGGCTTCTTGGTCTCTAGATGGTAAGAAGTAAGTGCTTGCTGTTGAAGCCACACTGTGCATGTTATTCTGTAAACTAAGATAATTATCTGTCAAGGGAGAGATTAATGGTACATGAACATGAAGGACCACTGTGGAATGTTGTAGGTGTTCCAAAACAGCCTTATATATTTAGTGGGCTGTAAAATAAGATTTATATGGTGAGCTGGAGAGATGGCTCAGGGGTTAAGAGCACTTCCAGAGGTCCTGAGTTCAACTCCCAGTAACCGCAGGGTGGCTCATAATCATCATAGAATGTGATCTACTGCCCTCTTGTGGCATGCAAGTGTACATCCAGATAGAGCACTCATATATTAAATAAATAACATAAAATAAAAATTTATAAAAGATTTATAGTGTGTGTGGTGGGGGGCATCTACAAGTGCCTGCAAAGGCCAGAAGAGGGCATTGAATCTGCTGTAGCTGGAATTGTCGATGGCTATGAGCCATCTATGGATGCAGATGACCAAGCTGATCCTCTGGAAGAGCAGCAAGCCTTCCTAATCACTGAGCCATCTCTTCAGCCTGATAACTTGGTTTGAGAAGTCACTGAAAATGTGTGTAGTGGTGCCGGTTTTAGTCTCAGCACTCAAGAGGTAGAGGCAGGGAGATCTCTGTGAGTTTGTGGGCAGGTTGGCCTGTATAAGAAGTTCCAGGGCTACATAGAGATACTCGGCCTCAGCAAACAAACAAAACAACAAGTCACTGGGGCCCTGAAGCCATAGCTAGTGGCCATGTGTGACTCTTGCAGGGGATGCTGGCTGGGCTCCTAGCTATCCCATGGCAGTTTACAACCATCAGTATCTCTAGTTCCAAGGGACCTGCTGTCCCTTTCTGGCCCATTCCAGCTATACATGCAAGTGTTACACATATGCATGCAGGCAGAACACCCCTGTATATGACCATTATACTTTATTAACATAGTCAGGATCATTTTGCTTGATTATTTGAAGGGTCTCTATGTAGTCTGAGCTAGCCTGGAGTTTGCTATGTAGACCAGGCTAGCCATGAACTCACAAAGATCTGCCTGCCTCTCCCTCCCAAGTGTCGGGATCAACGGTGTGCACTATCACGCCTGGCTGACTATTCTTTTTTTTTTTTTTTTTCTAAGATTTATTTTATTTATATGAGCACATGGTAGTTGTCTTCAGACACACCAGAAGAGGGCATCAGATCCCATTACAGACAGTTGTGAGCCACCATGTGGTTGCTGGGAATTGAACCCAGGACCTCTGGAAGAGCAGTCAGTGCTCTTAACCGCTGAGCCATCTCTCTAGCCCCCTGGCTGACTATTCTTATGTACAAACATTTATAGAAAAACGTAACAGCAATACTTAACAATCCTCTGTTCTCTACCAGGTCTTATGATCATGTTTGATATAACTACCTCTTCCTGTCCTCAAGTGGAAACTTCTAGTTCTTTAGAATGAGTATAAATGTGACCCCACGATCGTGGGGGATGAGCAGTGAGCATTGGTTTGGTTTGCTCTGCCTTGTCATTCTTTGCTGAAGACACGCATGTATTGGTCCGCTTTACATTGACCTCAACTTGTGGTAACGCCGCCATTGAGAGAAACTTGTCCGAGAACTGCTCGTGAGGTTCCTGCAGCAGTTTGCCACTTCCATGACCTCACCTCAGGCCAGTTGGTGAGCTGGGTGGGTTTTCAGGATTGAACTACAGCTGCTGGTTTGTTCCTGGGGTCTGCCTGCCTAAGGGACTGGTCTGCAGCTGCTGAGTCGTATCTGGTGTTTGCTATGGGACTGAACTGCTGCCCAAGAAGATCGAGCTCGTCCCCAAAGAACTAATGCTGACCCGGTCCACTTCCCCCACATCCTAGTAGCTTCTACTACCTCTGCTGGGTGCTGGGCGAGAGGAGAGGTTGAGCCCTTAATTTTTTTTTTCTTCTTTCCTGAGACAGGGATCCTCCATTTCTCTTCTCTTTCCTGCCATCTTTCCCTCCCTTCTCTTCTCCACCTCATGTATTTTTTTCTTTTTTGTTTTGAAATGGGCTCCCTTGTAACCCAGACTGGCCCCATTATGTAGCTAAGGATGTCCTTGAACTCCTGATCTTTCTGCCTCCACCTCCCAAGTGTTAGCTCATTTCTACCCTTTTCCTTGGGCTTTGCGTTTCTACACAAATTCATGCACAAGTTATCTTTTCAGTTTGTTGGGGTTGGAAGGGAGTAACGGTGAATTTCTAAGTGAGCTTGAGGAGCTTTATCAGAATGAGTCTTCCGGTTTAAGACCATTAGACAGTCTTCTACTCAGAAATCCTCCTAAGATGGTCACATAAGTCAAGGGAAGTGGAACACATCTTTAAGCCCAGCACTTGGAAGGTGGAGGCAGGAGGATTTGGAGTTCAAGATCAGCATAAAATATACAGAAAGCTCAGAGCTATCCTGAGCTACATAATACCCTGCCTTAAAAAAAAATGTGTAAATAAATGTGTGTGTGTGTGTGTGTGTGTGTATTGTATTGTATAACTTTCCTGTTTAGAGTTGGTTTTGGTTTTGCTTTGAGACAGGGTGTCATTATGTAACTCTGGTTGGCCTGAAACACACTATTAGACCAGGCAGACCTGTCTCTGCGTCCTCAGTATGTGACTTAAAGGGTTGCAGCACCACACTCGGTTCTTCTTCTTCTTCTTCTTCTTCTTCTTCTTCTTCTTCTTCTTCTTCTTCTTCTTCTTCTTCTTCTTCTTCTTCTTCTTCTTCTTCCTCCTCCTCCTCCTCCTCCTTCTCCTCCTCCTCCTCTTCTTCTTCTTCTTCTTCTTCTTCTCTTCCTCCTCCTCCTCCTCCTCCTCCTCTTCCTCCTCCTCCTCCTCCTCCTCCTCCTCCTCCTCCTCCTCCTCCTCCTCCTCCTCTTCTTCTTCTTCTTCTTCTTCTTCTTCTTCTTCTTCTTCTCTTCCTCCTCCTCCTCCTCTTCTTCTTTTTTATTTTATTTTTTTAAGGTGGGACCTTACAGACTTGTGGAGGTTGGTCTTGAATTTATTTACTCTGCAGCTCAGGCAGGCCTTGAACTTTTGATCTTCCTATGTTAGCCTCTTCAGTAGCCAAAATGCCGGTCCTGGGCTGCCAGTCCAGGCTTGTGATCATGCTTTTGTTTGCAGGTTCAGGTTTTTGCTTCAACTTTGATGAAGTCCAGGGGTCCACACTTAAGGGTTGACTTCATGTAGAAGCTCTTTCACCAAGGAATTAATGTCACCAAAATGAGGTGCTGACTATGACATTGTGCTGGGTACAGGAGCAGAAAGGAGATAATTAGACAGGTACTGTGTGCTGGCTTTACAGAACCAAGCCTCCCTTCCTCCAGCTCTCCTTCCTCTCTTCTTTCCTTCTTAAGCTTGAAGACCATTTCATTAGATTTTGAGAGAAAAATCACAGGGCAGGCAAGCTATTAAAAACCCACAGCCCCTGGAAGGGGGAAGGTAGACCTGGGTTAGAGTGAGTCCCCAGCAAACTGCAGGCCGCTCTGTATGGACAGTGTAGTTTTCAGAGAAACAGGGTGGCAGCCTAAGGTGTCCGGGCGAGCATGGCTAGAATTTGAGAATCCAAAGAAGAGTCATGTAGAAAAGCAAACAGAAGGGCCAGGGAGATGACTCAGTGTTGAAATCCCCAGCTCTGAGGGCATGAGGACCAGAATTTGAATTCAGCACGCACAAGTAAAAAGTCTGTCATGGTTGTGTTGTATCTGTGGGCAAAGCCAGGTAGATCTCGAGATCTTGCTGGCCAGCTAGTCTAGCCAACATGGTGAACTTCCAGTTCACGAGAGACCCTGTCTTAAGGCAAGAAGAACAGAACAGTAGAGGAAGACACCCATTGTGTGCTCTGACCTTTGTAGTACTGGGAATGATTATACAATCTGATCCACATACTCATGCTTGTGCAGTGCACGTACACACAGACAGACAAACAGACAGACAGAGACAAACAGAGAGAGACACGGAGGCAGACAGAGACAGAGAGAGACAGAGAGAGACTGAGAGAAACAGAGAGAGACAGACAGAGAGAGAGACAGAGAGAGAGACACACACAGGGAGAGAGAGACACAGGGAGAGAGAGACACAGAGAGAGAGACACGCACAGAGACAGAGACACACAGAGAGACAGAAGACAGAGAAGAGACCAAAAAGGAAGTTTTATGATCTTTGTTTCTTTCTTTCTTCTTCTTTCTTCTCTTCTTTTGGGATGGAGGTTTCATGTCCAGGTTGGCTTTGAACACGTTATATAGCTCAGGCTAACCTTGAACATTCTGATCCTCCTGCCTCCACTGCCCAAGTGCTGAGATTACAGTTGTGTACCCCCGTGCCTGGACCAAAGGCATTATTATCAAAGGACTAGCGATTTCGCAGCAGGAAGAAGAAACACCTAAATAATATGCAGAAACATGCCCAATAACCACATCTTTGCGCATTCATTATGTGCTAAGCACTGACTTAAGTGTTATGTGTACATTACCTAACGGGATTTACGACAGCCCTTGTGAAGTAAGTGCTGCTATGATTTTTATTTAACAGATGAGGAAAGTGATGCTTACAGGTTATGACAGGAGAAGGTGGTCAGTTTGGATGGTCTGAGAGGACACATTAACGTGTTCTCACCATCTTCACAAGGCACATACTCCTCAGTAATCTTAATGACCTTCCCACCGCATTTTTTTATCTCTCTTTCCCATATCCAGATTCTTCCCATAGCTTCTCGAATCTGCTCTAGGATGGATGCAGAGGCTCCTGTTTCCATGGTGATGAGGAGGTTGGTACACCACTCGCCAAGTGTAGGCACTGGAGAGAATTGTCTCAGAATGGAACGGTGTCGCAGCAGGGCCCTTGAGAAAGCCAAATCTGAGAGACCAGACCTCCCTGGAGCTCCAGATGCGCCTCCACAGCCGCCTCGCCCCTGCTCCGCTAACCTGGGGGACTCGAACCCTGGGAAGCAAGCACAACCTCCCCAGACTCAAGCCAGGTTGTTGGCCCTGTCCCGTGGGGGGTTCGCCCCGTCCACACCCCCTCTGCCTGGCAGCCAGCGGGTGTGTCTGAGAACGGTCTGGCTCTCCCCTGGCCGAGCGAGCCGAGCGGCCAGCAGGGGGCAGTGTCTCTCGCAGAAGAGGCTCGCACCCCCGTTTTCAGGTTCCTTTCATCAGACAGGCTGCAAAGGCGCAGTCGGTGGATTTCAGGACGGGAGATGGGTGCTGGCCAGGGCTGGGAGCCACTGAAGTGTGGGCCCCGCTGAGAAAGAGCAGGCTGCTTAGAGTCACAGGATGAGCGGCTGAAGTAATCAATGAGTGATTTCCCACAGTCTTCTCTCGAAATTTTTTTTGGACTGTTGCTGTTTTTCACCCCATTGAAAAAACATCCTAATGAGGGGGAGGCTTACTTATTCATTCAGTGAGTGTTTATTGAGTATACAACTATCACAGATACATTCAGAACAAATATTTATAGACTGCACGATGATTCTTAACCTTTTTTGAGGGGGAAATATCATATCTCTTTTTTAAAAATTGACTCTTGTGTATATGGGTGGTCTGCATGTATGTTTGTGCATCACAAGGGTGCCTCGGATGACAAGGAGGGCATCGGAATTACTGATAGATGGTGGTGAACTGCCACGTGGGTGCTGGGAATCGAACCTCGCTCCCGTGCCAGAGCAGCCAGTGTGCTTAGCTGGTGAGCCATCTCTCCAGACTCTGGAGATCTTTTAAGATCCTGACAAAAAGTTAGATTTTCCCCCAGAAAGAATATACCATGAAATTAAAAAACATTTCGTACTGCTTTGGAAGGCCCATAAGCCCCTGCCTGATAACAGCTTATGTTCAAGGGAAGGAAAAAGCAAAACTTTGTTCCGAGTGCTCACCCAGTGCTTGGCTGCCAGTCTGCTCGTGCATGTGTGTGTGTGTGTGTGTGTGTGTGTGTGTGTGTGTGTGTCTGCATGTGGTGTGAGGGTAGATATGGCAAGAGAGAAGACAAAAATAGACGGTGCTGTGGTTGGGGCACGCCTTTAATCCCAGCACTCGGGAGGCAGAGGCAGACGGAGTTTTGAGTTCGAGGCCAGCCTGGGCTACAGAGTGAGTTCCAGGACAGCCAGAGCTACACAGAAACCCTTTCTTGAAAACAAGTGTACCATGAGTACCACATGCATGCCTGGTGCCCATGAATGCCAGTGTCAGGGCACTGGATCCCATAGAACTAGAATTGCAGGTGGCTGTAAGTAGCCACATGGGTGCTGGGAACCAAACCCAGTTCTTCTGCAAGAGCAGCAGACAAAAATACTTGATTTTTGGAGGGGAGGAGGTGATAGCTATTTTTGGTGGTCAACTTGACCACATCTGGAATTTACTAAAACCCAAGTGGCTGGGTATACCTGTGAGAGATTTTTTTTCTTAATTAAACCACTCGAAGTATGAAGAGCCACTTTTAATCCAGACCTTTTGAGATGTGAAGATCCACCTTTAATCTGGCCCACACCAGAAGTCCATTCGCTGCCATTAGACTGGCATTCGAGCCTACTACTTTGGCATTCTGGTCTCTACTGAAGACCAGCTGAGACATCCCAGCATAATGGACTGAACAAACTACTGGATTCTTGGTCTTCCACTGGTGGACAGCCATTATTGGACTGCTTGGACCACAATCTGTAAGCCATCTAAAAAACCCCATTATATATATTATATTATCTATAACTACATATGATACATGCTATATATATATTATGTTATATGTTCTATAATTACATAATATAGTAATATAAACTATGTGTAATATCTATTAATATAGCAATGCTAATTATATTAATATATATTATATATTAACACATATTGTATATTAATATATACTAATACATATTTAACACATATTTGTATTTATTATATATTTATTTATATGACTATTTAAATATGTGTTTAATATATAATTAATATATGTGAATTCTATCAATATATGAATTAATGTATATTAATGTGTTGTGTGTGATACAGTATATAATAGAGGTTAATATATAACTATATATGTGTTTATTTATTTTATTTTATTTCTGTTTTTCGAGATAGGGTTTCTCTGTGTAGCCCTGGCTGTCCTGAAACTCACTGTGTAGACCAGGCTGGCCTAGAACTCAGAAATCCGCCTGTCTCTGCCTCCCAAATGCTGGGATTAAAGGCATGCACCACCACTGCCTGGCTTGTGTTCATTCTATAAGTTCTGTCCCTCTAGAGAATCCTAATATAGAGAAGTTGTGTATGTTTATATTCTTTGTCAGGTGCGCGTGTGCACTCGTGTGTGTGTGTGTGTGTGTGTGTGTGTGTGTGTGTGTAAGCTAGAAGACAATCTCAACTGTCACTCCTTAGTCACTTTCTACCTTGTTTTTTAGGCAGTCACATATTGGTCTGGGTCTCAACTGGAAGACTAGGCTGCCCAGCCAGAGAGTCCCAGGGATCTGCAGGAAGACTACGCTGCCCAGCCAGAGAGTCCCAGGGATCTGCAGGAAGACTAGGCTGCCCAG